>BCII01000016.1:236160-757228 GCA_001972285.1 Erythrobasidium hasegawianum
TGTGCGTGCGACGAGTGTGCGTGCGACGAGTGTGCGTGCGATTTCGGCTGCTCTGGTGAGGAGGACTCACCTTATATACACATACAATTCTCATGCATTCATCAAAGTGTCTGGTTAGCTCAGTTGGTTAGAGTACGCCTCCATTCCAACCGAAAACCCGAAATCAGCTTCTAACATCACAATCTAGGCGTTCGACTGTTAGCATCTGCTTCAGTTGCATCGAGAGGTCGACAGTTCAAACCTGTCACTGGACGATTCGAAGCTTGGCTTCTCTTTTGGCTGGATTCCCTGGAACCTTCTTCATTTTTTTGGCGGATCCAGCAAGATGATATAGCTACGCGACATTGACTTACAAGTTCTACAGAACCTGTTCTTTTTACAGACTGATTAAGGAGTCTGCCTTGCATATATTCCAGTCGCAATAGCACAGACCAGGTTTTCCCCCTATCCTGACCGAATCTACTGGAACTGCGATTAATAGAGAAGATAGCTATATGATCGAGTTCGCACACACTAGAGCATCGCAAAACACCAAAGGAAGATCCGGTGCGAACCTGAATGCGACCTGTAGGCCATGTCTTTATCCCAGCCTTCGAGACTCGCGAATAATTCAGATTGTGGTCAGAAAGACCCGATAAACAGCCTAGATATACTATACACTGTTCTTAGTACGTATAATCATAAGGGCAGTCGGCGCGAACCTGTCTGCGACCTATAGGCCTTGTTCTTCTTCCCAGGTTTCGAGACTCGCAAATAATTCAAATTCTGCTCAGAAAGAGTAGACAAGCAGCCCAGACATAATGCACAACGTCTCTACCATGTAGATATGCTGCAAGTGCCTGTGCGAACCTGATTGCATGTTCCATATAGAAAAACGTGACTTTGCCTTTTGCCCTAACGCGATACATGGAGACACTCGCTGCAGAGCACCAGGAGCTACTGAAAGAACTTGGACAACTGGACTATGCCCACTCTGCTCTGACACAAGCTGAATCCCGGCTTGAGACACTGAATGACGACTTGAAGACGCATCATGCGGCACTGCAAACCATCACGAAGCAGACGCAGAAAGAATACGATGACTGGCAGAAGGTTGAACATTCAAGGCTTAGACGGGCGGCTCTGCGTGTTAAGGGACGAGACAACCTTGAAGCGCGAGTCGAGAAGGAGGAACGAGAATGGCTAGAAGCGCTGAAAGAGGTGGGTCTGATTCAAGCAGTCACGAGCTATGCTTAGACCTACTTTCAGGAAGCCCGCATGAAGGACAAGATAGTAACGACACAAAGGGAGATTGACGAGATGCAAGACATGATAAAAGACCTGAACGCTTTATCCGAGAAGCATAATCAAGCGCAGAAACGTCTTGACTCAATGTATGAGCGTGTCTTTGCTGGACCGAGTACGTCCGTCCACATTCGGCTATAGCCCTTACCTGATGATGCGTTGCAGGCGAGCAATTCCCAGAAGAAGACAATGCAGAGACAGAAGTGTATGCGCTAGAGAAGGAGTACAAGGAGGTAGGTTCCATACGCGATTGCGAAGCGTATAGCCGACCTCGCGTCCTGCAGATACAAAGCAAGACAAACGGTACGGCACAAGCGATTAGTCTACTCGCAAAAGCAGACAATGCCATGCTGCAAGCGATAAAGGAGATTAACCAAGCATCGGGGAGTCTGGATGCGCCGCTCTTCTTTCGAGGCAGTTTCGCAGACGTGATGGAGCGCAACTACATCGAGAAGGCTGCCGTACATGCTTCTCGAGTATCAAGCTTCTATGTGGAGGCGAGATCCTACGATAAAGAGCTCCCGCCTTCACTGGAACTTCCAAATCTAATTCAGCTAGCGAATAATTACTTTGACGACCGCTTTTTCGTCAGTACATTAGACACTGTAGCTATGCTCACACAAAGCGTAGACACAGCCAAGCGTGCTCTAAAGCGGTCATCGACGCTTCTTCGAGAGGAGATCAAGAACAGCCAAAATCGGAACAAATCCCTGCAGAACCAATCTAAGACTGTTCATCTGAGGTTGAGACGTGCAAGAGCATTCTTGGACTCGACGCGACGTGCTATCATGGTGGATGTGCATATGGGCATCGCTGGCCAACAGCTTGTGGAAGAACCCGAATCCTTCGACGATTCCCACGAAACCAGCAATAACCCATATGCAGAGTTCCTTGTAAGGAGGGCGACTACTTTGGACGCTCCTCTAGGTACGTTGCTGTGGACGGTTGTGAATGGCTGGACTGAATTATCTTTCGCAGACGAAGCACCTCCAGCGTATGTGCCGCGTACGCGAGATTATCAGTGAATGAATGGGTTAATGGGACATTTACAACGACAAGGCAGTGTGTTGTCGTAGTAGGAATCGCTTATCGGACCTTGTTTGAACAAATGCTGTTCTGCGAGAAGGCAGTTATGCCTGTTTGCCTGCTAGACTGCTTTCGCATGTACACCGGCACTACACGCGATGTCCCCTGAACGCGTGCTGACTCCCTTCGACTCCCAAAAATGCCATCTGTGACTCGGTTTTTCGAATAAAACCGGAAAAACCCCCAAGAGCTCTGGCTCTTGCTTTCCCCAACTCTCTCGAAAAGGACAAAGAAAGACTAGGTCGCGCAAACTTGACGCTTCTCAGCTAGAGCACTCACAGCACAGCCATCGAGCGTAGTTGTTGAGGTTCATCGCTCGTCTTCACCCGCCGAAAACCGCCATTCCCGCTTCAGGAGAGACCTTCCCATACTTTTACAGCAAAGATGCAGGCCTCCCTCTAAACCCCAGCGTCCCAACGCAACCAGCTTATCAAACAGTAAGTAGATAGCACCCTACATAGCCAGTTTCGACGTTTTTCGTCGACCGGGTTCGTGACTCAGGACGCTGACTTGTGATTGGCCAGAACAACCGCGACAACATCAGCAACAATACAAGCAACAATGTTTTGCCCTTCTGCAACAATCAATACAATGGCTTCAACTACTCCCATCCCCAGAGCAGCAGCAGCTACAATCCAAGAAGCGCTCTCGAGTATCCCGTGTCCGCAGCAGGCACAAGCAACTCCCGTAAGGCAACTTCACCACAGCGAAGGCTCAAAGCCCGACGCATGTAGTAATCAAACAAAAGCTTACAATCTGCGGTCTACTTCTAAAGTATACAACTCCTCCTTGAACAACCAGAGTTCACGGCCTTCGCGCCCAACTTTAGACAATCCAATCAGTGACTACCACTTCGACTCGGTATCTTCCATCTCGTCAACGTACACAACATCACCAGTTCCTGCTACATCAGCAGTTAGTAACAACCAAGACTTCGTCCTCAGCGACCACTTCGCGGACACAAGAACTATACAATCGCACCTGTGCAACTATTTAGAAGCGCACACCAAGCAGCTATCAGCTCTACAAGCTCTATTGATCAGCTCTATAGCCAAAGACAACCACATCAACAACTCGTTAATCATGTCTGGCACACCAGCTACCCCGCCTCAACACCAGGCAGACATCGGAATGGTCGCTGATTTCAAGACCGCCAACTGTGACTTCGGTGAGCTGCCGCATCTATCCGAGTGGTGTGAGATGCATCAGGAAACTTACTGTCAGGTATCTGTACCAGATCCCCTCTCCTTCCTCAACGACTTCGACTCTATTCCTGTTCCTTCGACTTACCGTCAAGCAGACTTTGCAACAACCGTCGCTCCACTCGCCAATGCTTTCCAAGCTTTCAGAAATGTTGCAGGCCTAGAGGACACATCGCCTAGCTTGACTCCGTTCGGGCTAGACGATGATACTCCTCCTGTCAACACTCCTGCGCTGGAAGCGGATGACGGCTCAACCATAACCTCACCGGTCTGGAACGACTTCTCAAGCTTCAACCTCTTCCCAACTTGTGGTCAGACGGATCTACTTGGGAGTGCATTCAGCAAGACCTCCTTTGACGATCCCTCCACCGTCTCGCCTACAGATCTCGCTCTACCTTTGCCTCTCCCTTCGTCTCTGCCATCTATCGTCCCTCCTGCTGCTACACCAGCTACTCAGAAGCGCAAGACAAACGCCAAGAAGCGGTCTGCGACTCCAGGCGATGATGCATCCGAGGTAGATGAGGCACCGCTGCCCAAGCGCAAGCGTCAGACTTCGCAAGCTACTTTTAACGGTACGCGCAATACAGTCGTACCGTATGTACCTGTAGATGCACCTACCCAGACAAGGCAGTATCATGGACCTCCTTCAAAGACCTCCAAGCGTGAGGTACCAGCCGCAGCAGCAAAGAAGGTAGCCGCCTTGAAAGCTCAAGCAGCAATGATGGGCACAGAAGCACCTGTGGAGGAGATCTCACAGAGCATTGAAGAGAAGCGAAGGCAGAATACAGTAGCTGCTCGTAGGTCTCGGTTGAGAAAGGCAGAACATCTAGCAGGGTTGGAAGAACAAGTCAGGAATCAGCAGGAACAGTTGCTTGCGTTGCAAGCCGAGAGGGATAGATTGGAGTTGGAGAAGCAGGCTTGGATGGCAAGAGCTATCCATGCCGGATGGAAGGAGAATTAAAACCTTTGGCAATGGATCAAATCAATACAAATACAAGGGCTCGTCAAGATGTCGGACTCGCTTGTATGCTTCCGCTGTATACCACTATGGATAAGAAGCACCCGCGGCTCGCCCAACGTACTATAGTGTACTGGCTCGCATGCTTTGAAGGAATCAGGTCCAGAAAAACACGATAACAAAACAAAAAACAAGATGGATTTCCCTCCACACCTAAAAGCTATCGAGTATAGATACAAGAATGAGCTAGCTCTTCCTCGTATCTCGTCAATCTCGATGGCAGTCCTATGTCGGCGGATTTTTGCAGGGTAGCTCCTGCAGATCCTCCTCGACCTGGATAGATATCAGTTTGCACACATTTCGTTTATTTCTGTTTCACTACATCCTTCTTCGGATGCCTTTTTTATTACACGCCGTTGTCGGCTTTTTAGTTATCTTTACCGAACTCTCCCTTGTACCACGTTAGCGATTGGCGGATGGATTGAGCTTTGGAACGCGAATGCAATGCTAAATAGAAGTATTTGATTGCATCGCCTGTAGTCTCACGGCTGAATGCAGGCTTAGGCTCATGCATCATGCATTGCATTCGACATGATGCTACACAAGCGGCAGAGCAGCTAAGTGATAAACACGTTCCACATGGTAGAGATGCTACTCGTAGTCTGAGATATTGTGCTTGTCCACACATTGTGCGCTGAAGGACATTCAGGCCTGCATCCTCAAAAGGACTATCGGGGAGGATCGAACAGAACGCATACCAAGGAGGCTTATCGCTTGCATCGTAATGCTACCCTTGGGTTGTCTTTGTTGTGTATTACGTGGACTGTGCATGAATGGTATGGCCATGGACTCTGTTTGAGCCGTAAGTGACACCGTACGATTGCATTGCAGTTTCGTGCACTGGTCGGAAAGGCCGCTTTGTTGCTTGTGGTGTTGCATGCACAGCCGTCCTAGCCTTGGATTGCGAGAGAAAGCGCGTCCGAGTACTGTTATGGCTTCTGAACAGTTTTGACTTGGAAGATGCCTACCGCAAACAAGCAGAATTAGGTGCCAATGCATAGTATGCTTCCTGAATGCAGCCTGACTGACATTGGCTTCCTCCGTTGTAGTCCAAGCTAACGGTAGTGTGAAGGCCAAGAACTGCCAGACCTCCTCGAATGATGCCAGATGGTACAGCAAGTAGCTTTCGCATCAGGAAATAAAGTCAGCAATGCCGTAGAAGCGATCCATAATGTATGATATGCCCGCAATTTACCTGTAGTGCTTTCCGTTGTCCTTCTTCACGAGCCGCAGGGTCGTCGGGATTGGCTATTGAAAGGCGCAGCAATGGCTTGAATGCGTTGTCTTGCAGAACAAACACTCCCCTGTGATTCGTCCGAAGGTTGTCACTGCCGTTTCACCATGATCAGTGTTTGCTATCTTAGCTTGTTTGACAATCTTCGTTGCGTGGATGCGATACCTACATCTGCTTATCGTATAGAGAGGTCCAAATGCTATATCGAACATAATCAGCAGTGCTTGGCAGGAAGACGTGTAGATGACGGTATGCTCACTCTTTGCACAGAAACTTGACCACTTCGAGCGGTTCAAGGGCCGGAGGCGTATTGGCGAAAGCAGGACCTGAAACTGCCGCTGCGCTTTGTGATGCAGCCTGCTTTGCGATGGGAGGTCTCTCCTTCGCTAGGCTGCTCGATATCGATGGAAGTAAGGTCAGAAGACCTTCCTAGGATTGCACGAGGCAGACTTACCGCTCAGACAAGGACCAGCCTAGTCGAAAGCCGATGGTCTCCAAGCGTACGCGTAGAGCATCGTCTATCTGCCTGGTGTTATCGACAGGCTGCAAAGGCGGGCCTTCAGACCCAGACCGCAATCCATTTGCGCTGCCAGCCATAGATGCGGATACACTGATTGTACTGAGCTGTTGCTGGAGGTCTCTCTCTATCAAAGCACGGCGGGCATCATTTCGGGCCTGAGCATGAACGGCAGCTTCGAGAACCAAAGGAATCATCTGCAGGCAAATGTCAGCAAAGTCTATATCGCAGTAATAACAGGCAGAAACAGCGCCAGCTAGCCCACTTCGATGCTGAGATAGTCCCAGAGATGGGCGTCAAACTGCGCGCCGGTTTCTTCAGAAAGTGCGATGATTTGTGGTGTAACGAGCGTAGTGCTACTGCGCGATGCGACGCTGCTCGAAGCCATCGAGGAAAGTCTGGCTGCCATTGCGCGCGATTCTTCTTGGGTTTGTAACGATTACAAGCGGTCAACCGATACGAGGCAACTGCTATGTCGTTCTACGATGCCAGTACAATGAGCAGCTCCTCTGGATCTGGATTCCCTGCGTCAAGTTCTGGTTCTGCTGCTGCTGCTGCTTCGTCGCGTTTCTCGACATCCAGCTTGCAATCTGCTACGTCCTCTGGAGCCGCCTCTGTCTTGAAACGCGCCTCTGCCATCCCATCCCTCTCGTCCTCTTCCGCACCTTCTTCTTCATCATCACCTCTGTCTATCAACATACTTGACCGCCCTCTAGGGAAAACTAGAGGTACAGAGGTTGCCTACGGCGCCTGGGCTTTCCTCTTCAGCGAGATCGTAAACTATACTCAAAGAAGAGTCAATGGGATAGCAGACTTTGAGACAAGGCTGGCCAACATCGGATACAGGGTAGGAGTGAGACTGGTCGAGGTGCTGCCCTTGAGAGACTCCCTGCCGGCATCAACAAGCAGGGGTGCTGCAGGTCCTCCGCGCTTCACACGCCTTCTTCCCGTACTTCACTACGTGCATACAACACTCTTCAGATACCTCTTCGGAAGGCCCGCCAGCAGTTTGGAAAAGAGTACAGAAAACGAAGACGAATATATGATAGGAGATGATGAACCTGTTCTCGACCGTGGTGTGCATGTGCCTAAGGAGATGAGTACTCTCTCAACAAACGCGCTTCTGGCAGGGCTAGTGGAAGCGGTCATGGATGGTCTGGGTTTCGTAAGTGGATCTCCAGGCAACTGCGCTGCCAATCGAATAGATGACTGACGGGCAGCGAATGACTTCAAATCAGCCTTCACGAGTCACGTCGCATCTTGTTCCATCGGAACAGTATCCACGGCGTAACGTCCTACTCATCAAGCTCAATAAGCCGGTCATGCAACGCGAAGCGGCGCTGGCAAGCGCGAAATAAAGCGTGGGAATACACCTCATGAGATCGAAAGTAGTCATGTTGTTGTATTACTAGGATTGGCAGAATACAAGTAGTGCAACGAAGCAGGCATACAGGGTCCAAATTCTTCTGCGGTCTTACTACCTAGCAAACATCCCACGGAGCAGCTTATCTGGGCTAGAGCCCGCCTAGTCGTAATCGTAACGTCTTTCAATTTGGAAGACTAAACCGTACTAGTACGGAAAATGAGAAATAACGGATATAAAGAAAGCTGTATACAGAGTTGCGGACATGCACGATACATGGGTTCTTCTTCTAAGTAACTTCTTGCACACAAGAGCTCAAAACGACTCAATATCGACACCTTCATCAAGCAGGTCGCTGCGAATGCCAGCCATGAGGGCTAGGTACGTGAAAGCATATTGGCCTGCATTGGCTACAGAACTCATGCGCTGTTCTCGCATCTGATCCACTAGAGCCTTGATGGGTTCGCTGTGGTCTTCTGGTAGCAAAGTCCGGCATTTGAGCTTTTCAACAAGTGCGGAAGTAGAGCTTTCCGCATCGCTCGCAGCACTTTCTGAAGTAGACGTTCCTCGCCTACTACTTGGATCGCTGTTCAGCGTCATGGCTTGCAGATAGTCGCTATTCGACTCAGAAGAGCCAAGCCGACCTCGCCGCTTGGACGTTGAAGACGATGGTGTCTCGGGTTCAGCCAATGGCGCCGGCGAGCCGCATTGTCTATCGATATCCATAACATTGCTTGTAGAAAGTGACGTCTTGGTGGAGCTGGGGTGTGATCGACTGCGTTCATCCCTGTAGCGGTCCAGAAGCGTATCCACTGCTATAAAAGCTAGTACAGATAATATGTCAGAGTCAGTAGCTTCAGCAACTGTGACATTGAAAGCATGCTTCGCTTACTGCCAGTCCGCCCAACACCTGCTGAGCAGTGCACAAGAACCGGTGCATTCGGATGTCCGGAGAGTCGTTTCGCCCGGTTGGTTTCGTGGATCAGATCGACCACACAGGCCGGATCAGGTGGTATGTCGAAGTCAGGCCACCGGGTATACTGTATGTGCGTGACTACGAAGGGAGCAGCCTTAGGGGCATGCTTATCCCTGATTTCCAGAGTCCGCCGAACGGTAGCTGCATCCAGACGGCTGGAACGCCCCATTGGGGATGAAGTCTGAACATCTTCAGCGCCAAACGGACTCTTGTCCCGCTTGTCGGTGTGCGCCGGCAATGGTGCCTCCACACCAAAGAATCCGAAATTATCATTTATCGATTCCTGCATTGCTGCAGTATCTCCCTTCTCTTCTATGATCTTGACCGAAACGCTGTCGTATTCGGCTGTCTTGAAGTAGTTGTGGCACTTCTCGCGACCGCCTTCAGCTAACAGCGTGAGCATAACGATGGTGGTAACTTTCTCTTGAAGGACTAGCTGCCAGAAGTGTTCTGTTGTGGATTCAAGCGGACCTTGCGAGGCTATGTAGTGACGAGATGAGCCGCGAAGCCGTATATGGGAGGCGTTGACATAATCGCCAGAAGTAGGTTCTGCTTCCTGTTGTAAGCGTACCCTTGCGTGTTCATACTAAATATACACCGTCAGCCTGGACCATAAGCCATGAACGGTATCCGCTTACCGGCCACATATTCTTGTATCGATTAAGATGACCTTTCTCCACACCGGCAGAAATCGAAAATGGGTGATAGTCCTCGTCAACTTGCGACTGCTTCTTCTTTTGATCGGTGTCTTGTGCTGTTTTGGGCTTTTTGTCAAGCTCTTCAGCCGAGCGCATAGGCGCGGTGGTGCTCTGTTGACAATGCCAATCGAGTATACCCTGCAGACGCTTTTGCTCTCTCTGTTCGATATCGAAGTATTCTGTGTTGACTTTGACCGACCGCGACTGTGGAGACAGACGACAGATTTCCTGCAAGAAAGCAGGGAAATGTCTAACCAGTTGTGGGCCCAGGAATTCTTCAGGGACCTGCATAGGTTTGATGTGAGCGAGCATAGTATCGAGGTCTTGTGTCTGCGAGCAGTAGGTTAGTCTGGCATAACAACTGCTATCGTATGCACGTACTTCGATGTTCTGCCTAATATTGTCGAAAAACGGATTGGCAGCTTGACGTGTATTGACTGCACCGCGACTTTCGCCCTTTAATCCTGCTGGATACTCTATCTTTCCCTTCGTCGAACTCGGACTGGATGTACTGGCATACTTCTGCAGACCTGCATTGGGCGATTTACCAACATCATCTAGAGCTCCTGCAGCTGTGGAGCCGAACTGGAAAGCAGACATTGGGAGGTTCTTCGGCCTGATGACAGGTGTAGATGAGGATTTGGTCGGAGGAGCGGCAGCTGTATCTGTGGCATCGCTCATCGATGCACTCAAACGAAGTTGCTTCTTGCGCATATCTGGCAGCGCCAGCTTCTTCCGATCGAATGCAGCTATGGAGTTATCGTCCATTGAAGATTGAGAGGATGCCAATGCTGCGCTAAACAGCGAATCCGAGCCAGCTGAGCCGGAAGAAGCAGAAGAATTGCTTGGGGGCCCAGTCGCCAATAGACCTGTCCTTAGCTTGGCTTGTGATGATGTCGCATTGGATATCGCTAGTCCGGTATTTGCTGAGGTAGAGCGCGTGGTGGCGTCTTCCATTCTTTGATCTTGCATCTCCTCGTCCTCCTCGGCTGTATCTCCGTCTTCGCCTTCGGTTTCAGACAGCGCATTCTGCTCTACAATATGGTCCAGCAAGCTATCACTATTCTCTTCTTGCTCATCCAAGTATTTCTGAATGCCAGAGAACCCGCCTTTGAGCCATCCCAATTCGCCCTTGAAGCCTTGTCGATCCAGCTTTGCAAGAAAAGAATGCAAGAGACCCTCATTCACGAGATAGTTGCTCTCCTGGTCGAGTAAAATTATCCGCCTGATCTGCTTCCCCGCGATGTTGTCCAAGTTGAGAGCTGAATCGAATAGTCGCCTCTCACGCTTGGTGCACAAAGTTTCGGAGATCTTGCTGAGACCGAAGTTGGGCCTCCGCAGTAATGTCGAGGGCACGCAAACATTGATGCTTCCCGCTATCCTGCCTTGAGCCACGAAGGCAGTGTGTGGGCGCAGATCTAATACTAAGGTATGAGAGCTGTACGAGGCATCATCTTTGTTCGATACAGGCTGCGAGCGCTTGCTGGGCATCGATGATGTCTTTCCGCCTTGGCTTGCCGACAAAACTTCGGCAAGGGCCTCTGGCGAGCTCACGCACTTGAAACGTGGATTTGAGACGGCTGATCCACGTCGCATGCCTGAGGCAGTGGTGCTGGCCCCAGCTCTGGGCACGCTGGCTCCCAAGGCACCGCGAAATTGGCTCGACGTTGATACGGGAGAAGAGTTTGCAGATGATGAAGCCGAGGCAGAGAAATTCGCTTCCAGAGATGTGTTGAAAGTTGAAGGCTTGTAACTGGAGAGAGAAGTGGCGGCAGGGGTGGCGGCTGAAAGCGACAGCTTGGGCAGGTTCTTGTATAGTAAAGGTTGCTGTAGTTGCTTCGCGAAAGCAGCCTGCTCTCCGGAGGTCTGGGAGGGTGAAGCGCCCTTGCTGGACGAGGAAGAGCTAGAGGAGGGAGGGCTCTGTGATCCTAGCTGTCTTGGGCTTGATATGATGGGCGTTCGCACGCTCTTGTGAGCGTGTGTGGATGGATGATGCTGTCGCTTCTGACTTCTTCCTCCTGGACTGCCCATTGGCCATATTGTGGAATTTGAACTGGGAAGCTGTTGCTGCTGCTGTTGCGATAGCAGTGAAACAGTAGGAGGGCCTGTCCCTGTCCCGTGCCCTCTTCTAGACAAGATTGCCTGCTGGAAAGCTGAACTGGCGCCATTCTGCGCTGGGAAAGCCGTAGGATGACCGAGCTGGAAAGGATTAGCTGTTGGTTGACCGAAGCCAGCCGTTGCAGCTGTATCTCCTCCTGGAAAGTCCTTTATGTCGCTATCTTCCCCAAGAAAGGATTTACTACTCTGGCCAGATGACGACGAAGTTCTGCTCTCAGCTCCGCCTCCAAAGTAGTCTGGTTCGCCAGCAGAGTCTAAAGCAGTCCCAGCTACACCAGGAGTTGGCGCATGAAAGTAGTCCATTCGGTATCCCCTTCCTATGGGCACAGGTCCAGATGCTCTAAATGGTCGTCATCGATTTCCCCAAAAAGTACAGGAAGTTCGCAGGACTCGCGCAACAATGAGCAAGATGGGTCGTGAATGCTGTATGCTGACTGGAAACTTCTTAAATATCCTATGGCCAGGGTTTTCTCGTCTTGACTGCTTTCGAGTTCGGGATTTGTCAGAAGTCAAAGAAGCCCGACCTTCACCTCCCTTTGTCGCATTTGAAGCAAGACACGATGGCTGATGGCTTTGGATCCTGAGATGCGAAGAGATTGTTACACAAAGCCTACTTCCTCTGATGCAGGGCAACTGCCCCTCCAGCCTGGCTATCGTCATCCAGGTCACACCGCTTACTGGATGCGTCTGTACCACACACAGCTCAGAACAGTACTTGTATTTCCTGTTTAACCTGCGACATCCTTTCTGAATCCTGAAGATGCCCTTACCCGCCCTGATCTGCCAAGTCACTAAAATACCATACATAGCAGACACTGTCCCATTCCTGTTCGAGCACTTACTTTGTCGCACCTGGCTGAAAGCCCGAATCATGTGCGCAATGGCCCAGACCCAACTAGCAGAAGAATATCGGCGATCCTGCGCTCAGCAGGCTGCAATAGCGAGACCACGCATGCCGTTGCGAACAATAGCCAAAGCAGCTTTTGGATTCACGAATGTACATCTATGCAGCCCTATTATGATTGCAATAGGTCACGTACTTTTCACTTATGGGACCTGAAGGTTGACCTGAAGCCAATCCAGTAGGGCGGAGATGACGACGAAGCCTTGCAATTACTACCGGACAAACAACTTTATACACCCGCTGTCACTCTTTCCAGCATCCCCGCAGGCCATGCAAGCAAGTTATCGGATTGCGCGCGATGATTGCTTGGCCAGCTGGGCCGTCTACCTAGATAACAAGCATGCACCAGGCAAGGAGCCTGTCCAGGGGTCACCTTCTGGCCCAAAATCTCCCCGCCGAGGCGTGCTTCGAACCTGCTCCAACCGCAGGATATCATGGCTGCCGTGAGAACAGCAAGCCACCTACCGACCGAATCGTATTACGCTCAACGCAAGATTGTTCAGACAGAGACAGAGGTAAAGGAATCACTCATGCGGGCGTGTTACAGTATGTTGTAAAGCCGATCTTCAAGACTGTGTCGAGCTTGCTGAGTGTCACAAGCAGTCATTCTTACAGTGTTCAGATGTCCTTGTAGAGATGACATATAAGGATCTTCCCGTGTAAAGCTCGACTAAATGAGCCTTTCCTTCGCTTGACAGTCAAAGATGCCCACCGTCAAGTCGTCCGCCTACCATATGTTCAGGCTTCGGTAATCTGAACGATACTCTTGCGCCTGCTCTCGAAATCCAGCAACGTCTCTGCATTGGTATTTAACGCGCGTGAAGATGGACGATACTTTCATGGATGCAGAAGCTGGGCCTTCTGGCACTCAATACGCTACATACCCAGCGAACGAAGTCACAGAGGGTGCTCCTCCACTACAAGAAGGCGGCGAAGATCAGGGCATTGTGGAAGACGTCGAAGAATCGCGACAAGCAAAACTCGAAGCTGAAGCGGCCGCTGCAGCGGCAGAAGCAGAATCAGCTATGCATGCACATCATATGCGATTTCATAGACCTTTCATACCGCCGGAGACAAGCATTGCTTTTAAACGAACCTCGTTCCCGCCTGGAAGAGCGAAACTTGCAAGCCAGCAGGCAGTAGCACCTCCGTCGTTTCAGTCCAGGTATCAACTTGCAGGACACAAGAACTATGTTACGAGTATACGCTTCTCTCAAGATGGTCAATGGCTAGCGACTGCCGGTAGGAGGACTGGAACAGTCTTGAATGCAGTCACATTTGGCTGATGTTTAGCATACACCTCCTACATTGCACATCATCTCTGCCCATCATGTTAGGTGCCGATGGCCGCATCCTGCTATTCGCCATAACCAAGACATCACAGCCCAGTTTTGTCAGGTCCTTCACCGTACCTCCTCCACACCCACCTCGCTTCGTTCGAACTACACAAGCGAATTATGCCAACGGCAATGGTCCCGTTGGAAGTCAAGGCATCAACGATATCACTTTTTCGCCGGATTCAAAATGCTTAGCAATAGCTGCGGACGATAAGCTCGCCCGCATCTGGAAGATAGACGCACATCAACAGCTTCCAGATGTATCATTTGATAATGAGGCTCAACATGAGGCGAATGGGCATGCTATCAACGGAGTCAATGGATACGGAGGGCGGCCGAATGGCCATACGCCTTCTTCAGACGATGGTGTCAAGATACTCAGAGGTCACACTAGCTTTGTGTTCTGCGTAGCCTTCTCCCCTCAAGGGAACCTACTCGCAAGCGGAAGCTACGATGAAACAATTCGCATTTGGGATGTCAAAAGAGGTTGGCGTCGTTCCGATTTCCTTCCGTAGCACGAGCTTACGTTACTTCAGCGAGGTGTCTACGGACTCTGCCAGCCCATTCAGATCCAGTTTCAGCCATCAATTTCAGCAGAGACGGCACGCTGCTCTGTAGTTCTGGACACGACGGACTTCTGTGGGCCTTCTTCACTAGCTTGTATGCATGATAACCGAGATGAGACCTCATGTATTCTGTACAGCCGACTATGGGATGCTTCCACTGGCCAATGCTTGAAGACCCTTGTCGGCGAAGCTAATCCGCCAGCATCGTTCGCTACCTTTTCTCCCAACTCTCGCTATATACTATGCTCCTCTTTGGACTCGAGTATCCGCTTATGGGACTATCATGCCGCGCAGTGCGTGAAGACATATGCTGGCCACAAGAATATCAAGTAAATCTACCCAGAATGTCAAAATCTCACTTTCCTTCTTGCTGATAGGTGAGATAGATACCACATTCCTGCACTTTTCCTCGTAACAGACCAAGGATCGGGGGCGGTTCACATCGTGGCCGGCTCAGAAGATGGGAAGATATACTTCTGGGACTTGCAAACGAGGCAGGTGATGTCAGAGCTAGAAGCACACAAGGGTCAGTCGGCGATGTGACAGGATCGACTGGCTTGCTGACACCTAATTGTTTCGCGTCAATTAGAAGCAGTCTTGTGTTTAGCGGTACGCTCCGCAGACCATGATACGAGTGAAACGGTTGGCATTGACATGAATCTAATACTTTAGTACGATCATCATTCAGGCATGCTCGCTTCGGCTTCCGTAGACAGTGTAAGCCGAATCCCGCTCTGGAAGAGGGTCGCAGACTGAAGCTACCATTCTAGGAATATACCGTCACTCTGTGGTCAGCCGCGACTCCTGCTGTGGCCGAGTTGCAACTTGCCAATTCTACACAAGCGGATAACCTGCTTCCTGAGCATAGTGAGACTCCTCCAGCAGAGGACGTTCTCGAGGGCGACACAGAAATGAATCAGGAATAAGCTGACTGGCTCTCTCCGTCAAGCATCCCCGCATACATGAAGCGCAAGCATCAGCCAGCAACAATAGCTGTTCTATGTAGCTCCCAAACTTTCCCTCGGACGTAGTTCTCGTTTTCCAAGCGAGCAAGAGGTTTCCAGTTTCTCTCTCGGAGTTCTGATGTCGTCAACATGTCGTTGTACTAGTCTGTATTTGCATCATGGGGAACTCTCGCAGTTCCAGTCTTCCATCTTTGTTGCATCTTGTCCAAACACCATTCTCAAAGCTGTATATGCTGAAGCCTCCGAGGACGATACATATGAGCCTTCCTAGACCGATTCTGCCGACGTCTTCCTGCTGTTGCAGATGCTATTCTTCGAAGCCAGCCCGGATCTCTCGATTTGCTGCAAGCCATGATCCTCCCCTAACTCTAGATCACGTATGTCATGCCAAGACAGCATGTTCTCTATCGTCTACGAGTCTGACCGAATGCCCTGCTAGTTCCTGCTTCGCTCGAAAGTGCTTGGACTGTATCGATCTTTCGTCCGGAATACCAAAGGTAGACATCTGCGTTTACTTGCATCAAATTTTCCTCCCATATTCCTGCTGCGCTCCACTTCATGCTGAGATTAAGGCTTGCCAGGTCTAGGAGACCTTAAGAGTCGGCACGAAACGGTCCAATGGATCCGGTCAGAATTCGAGCAAAACAGACAAGAGCGGAACATAGTATGCTTTTCACACCTCTGATCTCGGACACATGCTGACTAGCAAATGCTTGCGCCGGGTCAGACGAAAATCAAGTCGTTGCTAGCTAGCGGGAAACGACAACTCAAACAGGTGTCAAATTCTACGATGCTGGTGGGAAGTCAAGGCGACAAGTATCGAGGGCTGCGAGAAAGGGCAAGTCCGCCGGCTTCCGATTCGTAAGACGTAAGATGTGTAATGCTTGTAAAGGCTCGGCAATGGAGGTCTGGACTCCTGGCATATGTTACTGCTGGTATGTCCATCATGCTTGAAGTATATACATGCATTGAAGCTATACGTGTGTATTTCGTCACGAACAGGCTGAAACCGAGTTGCGATTTTGCAATGCGAGCTGTTGGCTATGGCGATCTCTCATGCAAGCTGTTGGCTATGGCGATCTCTCAACCAGGCCACAGCTATCCAGGAGTCAGGATGGCACATAGCTTGATGATTCCATCGCTATCAGTTGGGAAATTGCGCGTAGGATCGTAATGCTAGTCGCAAGCCGTGTTCGCGGTTCTGCCTGAAGTTTTCGCGAGCCGTACATCAGAGCTTGTAACACACTTCTAGCAATTGCTGTTGTTTGAATACTGCTTTACGTTCCTGTCTGGCCTTGCTCGAGGCGGTTGGGTCGTAGCGGGGCCAAACAAAGCGTGCCTGATTATCCGCTGTAACCGGCCGCTCAAATGAAGCTCCACTTTGGTATCTGCCTTCTCTTCTGTTCACCGTAGGGTTCGAGAGGCCGTCTGGCTAGCGCGCCACACCAAACAGTGTAAACCGAGTTGACCAAGATTGAAAAAGTCGACAGCAAGAAGACCAAAGGAAGAGAGCCTGCGAACGAGTCAGAACGCGTGACAGAGAATGGAACTTGTCGGGAGAACGAAGTAAGGAGGATGGGTTTGCGAGAACAGCAAGAGAACAGCAAGCTCTTTACAGTACTACAAGGTATTGTACTTTTTTGTACTTTCCATAGAAGCGAGGCGACTGGCCCGCATCGGATCGGTGAACGACAACATAATCAAGCATTTGAGGGAGCCTTCAGGCTGTACACGTCCGCTCGTGACGACTGTACACTCGCGCAGAAAAGAGGAAAGTTGGACAAGAGCGAAGTAATACCTGCAGAATCAGCGTTTCCACCTCATAGTGCTTACAATACAAAGCTTACAGCTTGGCATCGCGGCGAATAAAGCCTTTATGGCACCGTGAGCACCAGTGAGCTCTGTTTAAGAGAGGCTCTTATCTCAGCGGGAGTAAACAAAGGAAGCAAGGTCATATAATTACAGCTCGGCAGTATGCGATCTCATCTAGAATATCACAGGATAGCGTCAGCAATTTCGCTTCCATCTCGTTCGAACCGTCCTTACATGTCGATCGAGGTCACCCTTCCTCGTAAAGCTGCGACCGCTGCACAAGTCTATCTCCATCAGCAGAGCCATCTACGACGTCACTTCATATGCGAATGAACTTACCACTCCATGCAAGTATTCTGCCGACACAACGTAAGTAAAGGTCAACCTGGAGCTTCGGCAGCAGCATGCATAACTTACATTAGCGATACCTACAGCAGCATCGCTCGGAGGTGCACTCCCTGACGGCCCCGGACTTTCGTAAAAAGTGTGTCCAGCCTCCAGGTTTGAGAGAGGCGTCATTGCAGGATGTCGAGCGCTCGTGCGCAGATTGGCATCGCTACTACGTCTCCTTAAAGGTGGCAGTTGAGGAAAGATACTATGGTTATATGGGTCGGACTGCTCGCGATGCAGCGATGGTCCAGAGCTGACTCTAGAACTGCCGTAACTGGACTCCTCGTTGAGATATCTTGAAGAAGCTACACGCCTCAAAGGCGCTATCATCGGAAGCTCTTCGAGCTGTTCAAGCGAGTAGAACGAGGGAAGTCGCCCAAGGCTTGGTCTTCTTGATAATGATCTCGCAGGACCTGGCAAGGGCGGAAGATCGTCAAATGAAAATGTAGTATCGTCGAATGAGCTACCGACAGGGCCTAAGCCCTCGTTTGACGGGAACGAGCCAGCCGCGAACCGCTTTTCAGGACGTGCAGTCGATGACCGCGATAGCGAGCCTCGCCTTCGCGGTAGACTGCCGGAAGAGACAGATTGTCTCAGAGGTGGAAGCTCCAATGATAGATCACCATATTCGAAAGGACTGTCAAGGTTTAGGCTCGATAGGGGCGGAAGGAAGGTATCGTAAGGCTGCCCTTGTGAATGACCTCTACTTAACGTTGACGCTCGACTTGCAGGACGACTGATCTGCGAAGAGGAAGAGATGGAACTTGCATATGCGGAAGTCTGTCTAGGAAGGGTGAAGGAGGTAGGGATTCGGAAATGCTGCTGGGGTTCTGGAAGACCAGGTGACGATCTTCCCGACGCTGGATGAGAGCATCAGCTGCCATCTATGGGGCTTCAAGAAGACTATCACCTACTTGAAGCTCGAGGCGGGGTCTGGCCTGGGCTACTTGGCAGCTGAGCCAAAGATCGCGAACGTAGGAAGGGAGGAGGAAGTGCTGCTTGACGAGCTGATTCTCACTCTCAAAAGCCTATCTCTAGATCTCTGGAAGCTTGTTGGATCATGCTTACAGTGTGAGCTGCCCCGGGCGGTATCCGCTGGCAGGGGCTGAAGTCGATTCTGCCGATCTGAACTCGGAAAATAATCACCACAACCATAAAGACATATCAGTGAAAGCATTATTCGTAAACTCACTGGAAGTTCCGGATCTCCCTTCGAATGACAACAGATCTGCATCTGTGAAAGCACTGCCTGAGAAAGGAGAGCTCGCTTCACTGATTGACTCGTGAAGATGAATCGAAGATCGCCTCCGCTTCGGCCGAGATGCTTCAAGTCTGCCATGCATCAGCAGCTCCCAATAGTCTTCTCCAAGCGAGACAGCCTCGACCTCGAAGAAGAGAAAGAACACAAGGAAGCATCATTGCGGGATTATCTAGGGAGCTTGTTTGACAGTCCAGGCGGGCTGTCACCACAAGGCGAAAACTCGCTGCGTTTGACGAGAGTGACGCTACGAATTCGTCCGACGACTTGGAATCATGGTTAGGATGAACCTAGAGTGATCTTCTTGGAGCTTCTGTGGGTCAAGTCAGCTGCATATGTTCGGATGTCCTCATCTCGGACTTAGGGCAGGTAGCGTCGATGCAGATGGTCTCGGGATGACCATTCATTTCAATTGGGTACATGAGCCTTCTATAGCCTTCTTAACCATCCCGGATCTAGGGAAAGTCACTGTTCCTGGGTTTCGTACAGGAGAGTTGAGCGGACAGGCCATGTTTGGGAGACCCATGGTCCTCCGGTTAAATGGGTGATATGCAGTCTGTCTAACGCGTGAACCCTGGTCACCGTGAGCGGTCTCTGAGACATGCTCCCATGCTCATGCTGGCAATCTAGAAGCTTGACGGCGAGCTAGATGGATTCGTTCTGCAGCTCCACTACTGGGGAGATAGATTGCTTTTCAGGTTCTGCTTGGTCAATGTATATAACTGTACTCGCGATTCTTCTAGCCAGCTTCTTCGTGTAAAGCATCTACCTAACCTCACCTCTTTACTCCGACTTCTCTTTACTGCTCCTCCGCATCCACCCGGCGCCACTTGTACCGGCGTGTGTTCCTGCAGAATTTATTGGACGCGCCTTGATTTGCCCATAAAATCATCAGTACGGTACAGAATGCCTATACCTCGAGCAGCGCGGTCGCTGGCAAGACGAGGGTTTGCGACTCATGCCTATCCTGCTATTCGGACAAAAGATTGCACGACTTTGATACCCCCATATGCACGCCTAACCAAGCAGCTGGAAGAAGCAAAAGCAATCCTGAATCGGCCTTTGACTCTGGCAGAGAAGATTCTATACTCGCATCTGTGCAATGTACAAGACCTGGCTGCGATACCCGCTGGAAAGCTCAGAGGAGAAGCCTACTTGAAGTTGCGACCCGATCGAGTAGCTTTGCAAGATGCTTCGGCGCAGATGGCGCTCCTCCAGTTCAGTAGCTGCGGTGCCAAAAGAGCAGCATGCCCTACCTCGGTGCATTGCGACCATCTTATATCAGCATATCAAGGAGCAGAGGCAGATTTGAAGAGGGCAGAAGCTTCAGAGAAGGAAGTCTTCCAGTTTCTAGAATCAGCGTGCGTTTGAACCCAACTCAATGCAAAGCTTGCTGCTAACGCTCTGCCTTGGGAACCGCCAGCTCTCGGAAATTTGGTATTGAGTTCTGGCGACCTGGCTCTGGTATCATTCACTCTATAGTACTTGAGAATTACTCTGCACCTGGTCTGCTCATGCTCGGCTGCGACAGTCACACACCAAACGCTGGAGGTCTAGGAGCCATTGCAATCGGAGTCGGAGGTGCAGATGCAGTGTGAGCAGGCTTTACTACATCACGATGAGCTTAGCTAATACTATGTATGTCCTAGCGACGCAATGACCAACACACCTTGGGAGCTCAAGGCACCAAAGATGATCGGAATCGAGCTGAAAGGCAAAATGTCGGGCTGGACGACCGCTAAAGATCTCATTCTTCACATAGCTGGCAAGCTTACCGTCAAAGGAGGTACTGGACACATTCTCGAATACTACGGACCTGGCGTGCTCGGACAGTCTGCGACAGGCCTGGCGACGATAGCAAATATGGGTGCAGAGGTTGGAGCTACCACTTCATGCTTCCCGTACAACGACTCGATGCGAAGCTACCTGCACGCGACTGGAAGGGGACCGGTAGCAGAGGCTGCGGACGAGGCGGCAGCATCTGGCTTGTTACAGAAGGACGACGGAGCAGAATACGACCAGCATATTTCAGTCAACCTTGACGAGCTGGAGCCGCACCTGTGAGTTATCTCCGCTTCAAATGACAGCACCTTAGACTGACTGTATCGCTCCTCGTTCGCAGAAACGGACCTCACACGCCAGATCTTGCGACACCTCTCAGCAAGTTCGCAAGTTTAGTTCAAGAGAAAGGATGGAAGGACAACATTTCTGCCTCGCTTATCGGCTCATGCACAAACTCGTCATACGAAGATCTGACGAGAGTCGTATCGATTGCCAAACAAGCAGAAGCAAAGGGCCTGAAGGCTGCAACACCTTTCATGTGCACGCCTGGTTCCGAGCTCATTAATGCGACTATCGAAAGGGACGGCATGAAGGTCAATTATACTCTTTTGTTTTGGACAGCGTGAAGGCGAAGCTGAGACATATCTGGCAGACGACACTCGAAAGCGTTGGAGCGACAGTCTTGGCGAACGCATGCGGGCCTTGCATTGGGCAATGGGATCGCAAAGACTGCCAAGGGGAAGAGAATGCTATCCTGACCTCGTTCAACCGCAACTTCAAAGGTCGTAACGACGCCAACAAGAAGACCATGAACTTCCTCGCCTCTCCAGATATCGTCACCGCGATGGCCTTCAGCGGAAGATTGAGCTTCAACCCCATGACAGACACCCTGCTCGACAAAGATGGTCAGCCATTCAAGTTTGAGCCCCCTTCAGGTATCGAATTACCTCGACAAGGCTTTACGGAGGGCAATCTTAGCTATATCCCACAAGCAAACCCAGAACCACAAGCAGATGCAGAGATTGTCGTAGATCCAGAAAGCTCTCGTTTAGAGCTTTTACAGCCTTTCGAGCCTCATTTCTCAGCTCAGCAAATTGCTGATAAGAATGCCAAGCTGGAGTTGGAGGGTGTCAGATGTCTGATCAGAGTCAGAGGGAAATGCACGACAGACGAGATCAGCGCGGCTGGACCTTGGCTGAAATACAAGGGTCATCTATCGAATATCGCTGAGAACACTCTCATTGGAGCTACAAACGATGAGACGGGAGAGATCAATACTGCTATTGACTTCCATCAGGCTGGAGAAGTGGGGACAGTTCCGGAAGTCGCGAAGAGGTGGAAGGCGCGGCAACAACCTTGGATGGTTGTGACCGACTGGAACTACGGTGAAGGTTCTGCTAGAGAACACGCATCGATGCAGCCGCGCTTCCTTGGAGCCAAGATGATTCTAGCGTGAGTTTGTCGATGAGCTTTTCGTAATCAGAAGACTCAATGCTGAAATCGTTTCTTTACAGCCGGTCGTTCGCCCGTATACACGAAGTCAACCTCAAGAAGCAAGGTGTCCTTCCAATCACCTTTGTCAATCCTGAAGATTACTCCCTCATTGATTCAGGAGATGTCGTTTCGACTGTCGGCTTGAACGAGCTTCTTCGCGGCGACAGCAGCTCGAAACTGCAAGTCAAGGTGGTTAAGCACAAGACTGGAGAGGAGAAGATGATAGATGTCGCTCATACACTGAGCCCAGATCAGCTCGTCTGGCTGCGAGCTGGTTCTGCACTGAATGCGATCCGGGCGGCCAAGGACTAGACGGAGACGGTGGATGTGGGATATAGTGTTGTTCGTTGTCAGTACTGCATATGATTCGTTCTTGTTGTAGTATCAACAATGCCAGTTTGCAGCATCATCCTGAAAATAGGGGTCCCCTTGTCTGGGAGCACAGGCCTCTTTCTCTACGAGGTGTATCTCCCAGTTTGCAGGTTGTTTCTTGAGTGATTTCAAAGTCTTGAAAAGTCCAATAAACCCAGTGCGATGGCTCCAGCTCCTAGGTAATCATCTTCGACATCTTCGCGTCTTTGCTCTACTCACTCTCTCGCCGTTTTGCTGTACCAAATGTCGTCGATAACGCTCACCAGCCGGCGCAAGAATGTCAAGAAGGGTGTGTTGGCAGCGACAAGACTATTGCGACTGGATCTACGACCTCAGAAACTGACTGATTTGACCGTCCTCGTTTGGATCCCATCGCGAAACCCCAGGCCTCCAGTTCACGTTGATGGGTAAGGATGGCCGTGTTAACGCCCAAGAAGTACTCAGCTGATGACAGTTCTCTCATCGTGTCTGTAGTCGGTGCGTCTATGCTGTTTCTACGCTCAACTCACGGTCACTAGAACTCACTCTGAATCACGCTCGGTCCCTGGCTCCCAATCTTCACAGTCGGTACGGCTAGGCATCATCATTGAATGTTCGCAAGACCAATTACAGTAGTCTGACGCGCTGCGGTATCCATAGGCACGTCCGGAACAGGCAGAACAACCTTCGTCAACACCCTTTGCGAGTCGAGCGTCTTGACCCACTCTGGGCCAGACAATTCAGACCTCAAGATCAAGGTAGATGGATACGTCCGTACGCGACTATCAGCCTATGTACTGATGTTGCATCAAATGTCTCAGCCCCTTACAGTCGGTGCGTCTGGTCACCAACTCAGCAGTCGTCTCTGGTCTGACTGCTTCCTTTCTGTGCAACAGAACTCGAAGAAGATGGTGTCAGGATATCGCTGACTATTGTAGAGTGCGCATACTAGTACTGCGATTACTTAACTTGGGCTAATATGCTGCACCTCCCAGCACACCCGGCTTCGGTAGTGCTATCGATAGCAGTGACTCGTAGGTTTATTCCTGTCATCTAAACAGCTTCAACGTAGCTGAATAGGCGACTCTCAGCTTCCAAGAAATCGTTGGCTACCTCGAACGGCAATACGATGATATCTTGGCAGAAGAAAGCAGAATCAAGCGTAACCCTCGATTCAGAGACAACAGAGTACACGCTCTTCTCTATTTTATCCCGCCTTCAGGCCACCAGTGAGCTGGGCATCTTGGATCAAAGCTATAACAACGAGTACTAAACTTAGCGCGCCAGCCTACGAGAGATGGACATTGAGCTTATGAGACGTCTTTCGCCGAGATGCAATGTTATCCCAGTAATCGGCAAGGCGGACAGCTTGACGCCTGCTGAACTTGCCGGGTTCAAGAAGAGGGTGAGTCGCATAAGCGCCAGTTTCGTATGCCAAGATGCTGAATTCTGTGCATCAATGTCCAGGTCATGGAGGATATCGAGCACTACGGTATTCCCGTATACAACTTTCCTTATGATGTGGAAGAGGACGATGAAGACACGATCGCAGACAATAGCGAGTTGCGGGTAAGGCGCACTTTTGCAACTTGCATTTGTGTCGTCAACTGAATGGCTCTTTGCAAGGCCCTCTTACCGTTTGCGATAGTGGGCAGTGAGGAGGAAATCGATATTGGCGGAGGCGAGATCATCAGAGGACGACGATACCCTTGGGGTATCGTAGAAGTCGACAATCCTCAACATAGCGACTTTACGAGACTCCGTTCGGCTCTTCTCAACACGCATCTCACGGATCTGAAGGAAATCACCCACGATTTCCTCTACGAGAACTACCGTACCGAGAAGCTCAGCAAGACCGTCAACGGCCTCAACTTATCGAATGGCAACCAGTCAGCCGATGGCAGCACTGTTCTTTCACCAGGCGGGTACTCAAACAACGATATTTCCAACTCCTCAATCTTGCCAGAAGATATGGCTACGCAGAGCGTTAGACTGAAGGAGGAACAGCTCAAAAAGGAAGAGGAGAAGCTGAGAGAGATCGAGCTAAAGGTACAGAGAGAAATTTCAGAGAAAAGGCAAGAGCTCCTGGCTAGAGAAGAAAGCTTGAAAGGTGATTACCTGCGACTTAGACCTCGAAACTCTGGACTGAGACTTGTCTCGCCTCAGTTATGGAGCAGCGTCTGCATGCACAGTCTATGCAAGATCACTAGGCGGCCAGCTCGCGGGCCCGAATCTGAAGAAACGGCAGCTGAGCTGTCGTCGGCTTCTTCTTGTTCCGTGTAGCCAACATGCGCGGACCTTGTCTTGCCAGAATCCTCTCGTCATTATCAGCAGTAGTTGTTATTCTCCCTTCAGTACGTCGCAACCTTGTCGTGTCGTGTCATGCCGTGCTTGCTCATTCGATAGAGCAATGAAAACCGAATCTTCCTACCAAGACATGGCATATTCCATCACACTTGATCATACCGGTTGTAGGAACTACTGTGTCGTGTCATGCGCTTCATTTCTTGTCTCTCAGGCGACCACACGAGCCAAAACTTATATCGGCGAAAACGAGCGTATTGCCTGCAAGAATGCGGCGCTCCATCTGGGATGCTTCACTTCTTGAACACCTCATACGTACTGTCGTGATCTGCGTGTTGCTATACACAATCTTCATCGTTTCGCTCTTGTTTGGGCCAGTCCAGCGCGCGTAAGATCAGCCAGGCCACTACCTTCCTCTATACTTGCGTTGATATTAGGTACTTCTTGTCTATCTGCACCTCTCCTGCCTACATCAAATCCACAGAGTCGTCTTCCTGCATCATGTTCGCTGGCCTCTTTTCGCAAGTTATAGGCCTCATACAGTGCATGGAAGCCATGTGTTGAGCTTACATACATATACCTACAGCCTAAATATGACACTCCTGAAGCATATGGTTAGCGCTAACCAGTTACAACCAGAACTTCGAGCTGACTTTCCTTTCTTCGGCAGGTTTCGCTCGTACGTCGATAACAATGCTTATACTTTCATAATTCCATTCGCTTACGATCTTGACAGCAAATCGTGTGCGAAACTTCTATATAGAGGCTGAGGGTGACGTTCGCCTCGGTCAATTAAAATAGCCCTAATACTAAGTGTATAGCTAATACGAGCGTAAGGTCAGGCGCCTGGCACGTTCTGCCACAGTCTATCAGTGATCAGTACAATATAGATGCCCAGATTCCTGACAGTGCATTCGATGCTGCTTTAAGGTGAGTACTTTTCACTGCGGACATAGTGTCAACTGAAAGTGTAGAGGAAGTAGGCAAGCAGAACATCCCGTATTTCTGTACTTCCATGGCAATGCGGCCAGCCGTCTGACTGGGCACCGGATACACCTCGCAAGGCACATAAGCTCCCTTGGGATGGACATGAACTTTGTCGCTATCGACTACAGGTCAGCCTGTTTCGCATCATCCGGTGTATAGAATAACTTAAGAAAGGCGGATGGCGTCACAGAGGCTTTGGCGATTCTTCGAAAGTGGCTCCCTCTGAAGCAGGTCTGATAAGCGATGCTCGGGCTGCGTGGGACTGGCTTACTTTAGGCTAGTCAGTGTCTTGATTACTATGCCCTGGCTAACGATGATCAATCCTACAGACAAAAATGTACCTGCAAGCCAGATTGTCGTAGCTGGGCAGAGTTTAGGGACAGGCGTGGCTACTGCGTTTGTTGGCGGAAACTTACATGAAAACAGTGAGCGTTAGATGTTGCTCTAGATGGTACATGAAGCTAACGAGTCCCACAACAGACATCGTTCCCCGCGCACTGATTTTGACAGCGCCTTTCTCCTCCATCCCATCGGTCCTCCTCACGTACAAGCTGGTGCAGGTTATTCCCATCATGCAGCCTTTTAACTACTTTAAGTCTGTGCGGGATTACCTGATCAGATTTCTGCAAACCCACTTCGATTCGCAGACGGCGATACAGGTCAGTTTTGTTCTTGAAACTCGACTCTCTCCCTGACTGCTTCTCTAAAGAATGTGAACTGCCCTATCCTGCTCATACACTCACTCAACGATGCAGAAATTGTGGCCCAGCATTCAAGGGACCTGTTCGATGTCCTGCTGACAGCTACAGAGACGTCAGCGGATCAGGTCAACGTTGACTCTACGCGTATTGGAGATTTCGGCACGTTAAGATCTTTTATGCGAGAGGGACGAATGCAGGTTGAAGGAAAGCCTATCGTCGTTCATCTGGAGACCGAGTTCGGCGGCCATAACGATGTCGGGTATGCAGAGACGAGTCTTCGCGTCATGCGAGAGGTTATCAAGAATGGTTGGCGGTAGTGTCGTGACTGTTCTAAGAGCGCTGTCTCGCGGAATATCGTTATATGGTCAGATTGTACATCTTCGCTCCTAAATTTCTCCAAAATATACCGGGTCGCGTCGGAGGACTGTGTAAGACCTCTCAAAGTATATTACACCACGTCAGTACTCTTGTGACTACAGGGAATCCCACTTGACAGAAGGTAATGTTGTAACACGGGAACCCTCATGATCTCGTTGGATGTATCGGGGAGTGATTCAAGAGACGAACTATACGTATCTCATATCCTTCTCTCTATCCCTCTCTTCTGTTTTCATGCATAATAATCCCCATCTCTTGGGATCCCTCTTTCCCCCATCCTTTCCCGGAATCTCGGAATGGGAAGGGAATGGGGGAGAATCTCGAATTCTAAAGGATTCGATTGAACTGAATAAGATTTATCTCTTGTTCTCTCCTCATTATACTTTCTTATCTTTCTCCTTCTATCATCTATCCAACAACTAATTCGACCATCATGGCCAACGACTCTATCCCTTGTCAAGTTCGAAGTACCCCCGTCCTAGACGTTCTCGACGAGAACACTCACTATGGAGACTTCAGAGATGGTGAGTAGGGACTCCAGTGTGTAGATTCTGCGACTGAGTCGTTCGTCCGTGTAGATCTCGCCAGAGATGGATTCGCAGTGGTCAAGGGAGTCATCTCCCCCGAGCGGGCAGGCGAGTATGTCGAGGACATTCACTCCTGGCTCGAGTCCTTCAACCTTGGATACAAGCGAGACGATCCTTCCACAGTCAGAGAAGAGTGCTTGCCCATCATCCACCAAAAGGGACTCATCCAAGCCTACGGCGTGCCGCATGAGAGCTTTACCTGGGGTGTACGAACCGAGCCTGGTGTTGTTGCACCCTTCGAGAAGCTCTACGGTACCGAAGACCTCATTGTAGCCTTCGATGCTGCAAACGTATCTCTACCTAACCGAAAAGATCTTCCACCCAATAAGCCATGGGCTCATCAGGATCAGGGTGAGGAGACATCTTTACACGCTAGGTTACTATAGGCTAACGTTCTTGAACGGGAATAGACCCCGAGCGTCCCGGTCTCAGATGTGTGCAAGGCTTCGTCAACCTCGTCGAAAATGGCGACAAAGACGGGGGCCTCATGGTCCTCAAAGGTGCACACAAGGTGTCTGCCGAGTACCACGATGTATTCAGAAATGAGGAGCGTGGATTCAGGTGGACCAACGAGGTAAGCACGCTTGAAACTCGGTGCGTAAAGACCCGCCAGACTGAGATTCTTTTAATCCGGCTTTAGATGTACGTTTTCAAGGAAACCGGATTAGAATGGATGAAAGAGCGAGGTCTTGAATGGGTCAAGGTTAATGCCGGAGCAGGAGACCTTGTTCTATGTACGAGAACCACATACTGTGTGACAAACGGCCCCGGCTGAAATTCATTACCCCTGATCAACAGGGGATTCGCGAACACCTCACTACAACGTCTCCCCAGAAGGCGACCGCGCACGCTTTGTCGTCTACACTTGCTATCTTCCCGTTTGGACTGCTACTCAGGAGGAGCTAGCAGTCAAGAAATGGTGCTTCGAGAACACCAAGGGACACAGCCACTGGCCTCAGGGCCTCCAGCCTTTCATCGAGGAGTATGTCACGCCTCAGAGAAATGGCGAGGCGTGCCCCCACAACCATTGGAAGCCTCGAAAGTTCCCTGAATTGAGCGAGAGAGGATACAAGCTCACCGGCATCCCATACTTGAAGGCGTCAGCTTGATTGCAATTCTTCTCGGCTTTAGGGTGATTGTGACACAGGTGTATCTATATCGTTCTTGCAATAACGTTGAACAATTTATTCTGCATAGCATCAAAGTCTACCGTTATAATCAGTACTCTCGAGGGTTCTCAGTCCAATTGAATGACCCCCGAAGGCCGTACCTAACTCTTCGCGTTGTAGACAGCTCTAGCACTTCGGTATTTTCTGGAGCCCGTTATACTTTCGCTTGTCGGCAATCCTGTACTGGTACTACATATTACATCTTCGAATCTATCGAATGTCCACAGATCGACCTAGGTCGGTAGAATAGACAAAATGAGATCGATTCCTCGAGGACTGACACAAGTAACCCTGTCCTCATATCCTCGAGAACACTCTCGTCCTTCCTCATTTCTCCTATTCTTCATCCTGAATAACATTCAGAATCCCCGGAAAGATCATCTCCGAGGGATCCATGTGGGATCCCGAAGAGAGAATCAAAGCGAGATGAATGATTGAATGAGATCCTGATAATCTTCACTTCTATTTCTCTTCTCATCTTTCTCCTTCATACATCCATCCAAAGATACAGAACTCAAATACCATGGTTCAAGAGAACATCCCTTGCGTTGTCCGTAGTACCCCGGTCCTGGATGTTCTTCACGAGAACGTTCACTATGGAGACTTCAGAGATGGTGAGTCGAGGATACAGTGGGTAGGAGTCTGTGGTTGATTCGTCTCCGTCTTTAGATCTCGCCAGAGATGGATTCGCAGTGGTCAAGGGAGTCATCTCCCCCGAGCGGGCAGGCGAGTATGTCCAAGAGATCCACTCCTGGCTCGAGTCCTTCAACCTTGGATACAAGCGAGACGACCCTTCCACGATCAGAGAAGAGTGCTTGCCCATCATCCACCAAAAGGGACTCATGCAAGCCTACGGCGTGCCGCATGAGAGCTTTACCTGGGGTGTACGAACCGAGCCTGGTGTTGTTGCACCCTTCGAGAAGCTCTACGGTACCGAAGACCTCATTGTAGCCTTCGATGCTGCAAACATTTCTCTACCTAACCGAAAGGACCTTCCACCTAACAAGCCATGGCCTCACCAGGATCAGGGTGAGCAGCGAGCCTAACCGGCTGGTTTACAGACAATCGAACCGATCAGACTAACGTCCTCGAATGGACACAGACCCCGAACGTCCCGGTCTCAGATGTGTACAAGGCTTCGTCAACCTCGTCGAGAGTGGCGACAAAGACGGTGGCCTCGTTGTCCTCAAAGGCGCACACAAGGTGTCTGCCGAATACCACGATGTTTTCAGAACCGAGGAGCGTGCATTCAGATGGACCAATGAGGTAAGAGCACGTTGCGATTCAGTCTGTAAAGGAACCGCCAAGCTAAGGTTCTGTTGGTTGCTGCTACCAGAACTACCTTTTCTTGGACACCGGTCTGGCCTGGCTTAAAGAGAGAGGCTACGAGTGGGTCAAGGTCAATGCCGGACCAGGAGACCTTGTTCTCTGTGAGGCATCGTACACTTATTTATGATGGCCCCGGCTAATATGTTTTACGCCTGACCAACAGGGGATTCACGAACACCTCATTACAACGTCTCTCCAGAAGGCGATCGCGCGCGCTTCGCCATCTACACTTGCTATCTACCCGCTTCTACCGCCACGCAGGAGGAGCTGGCGCTCAAGAAGTGGTGCTTCGAAAACACCAAGGGACACAGTCACTGGCCCATGGCCCTCCAGCCTTTCATCGAGGAGTATGTCACGCCTCAGAGAAATGGCGAGCCGTGCCCCTACAATCACTGGAAGCCTCGAAAGTTCCCTGAACTGAGCGAGAGAGGATACAAGCTTACCGGTATCCCATACCTGAAGGCGTCAGCTTGATTGCACTTCTTTGGCTTCAAGAAGTTTGTGAGACAGTTGTATCTATATCGTTCTTGCAGTGGTCGTGGCAATTTATTCTGGATATACGTTACAATCTTTCGTCGTGCTAATCCTCTAGGGAGTTCTTAGGCGTATGGCATTTTCTATGAGATCTCTTTGAACGGTAGAGAACTGTACGATTGTCTCCTCAAATCTATCGAATGTTCACAAATCGACCTCGGTAGAGTATACAAATCACACTGTAGATCAGAATGAGACATGAATAAAATCTTCTCGGAATCCGATATATGTCCCATCCTCACCTTTTACCCTGTTCTTCGTCCTAAGGATCTCTTATTGAGATTCTTCAGAGAATCCCCGGAAAGATCCCTCCGAAGGATCCGTGTGGGATCCCGAAGAGAGAATCAAAGAGAGACGATTGATTGACTGAGATCCTGATAATCAGATCCATATCAATCTACATAATTACCATCAATCCTACAACATGGTCAACCTCCCCACTGAAGAGTTCAGTATCGTGATTGTACGTGTTCAGACAGAGAATTGTCTGAAGCTCCTTGGACTAATTCGAATATGGACAGGTCGGAGCTGGTATTGGAGGTCTAGCATGTGTAGGGTGATATTCAAGGTCTCTTAAAGTCGTTGATTGAGAACGGCTTGGTCTTGGCAGGCCATTGCGTTGAGAGGTGAAGGCCGAAAAATTACCATCCTTGAGAAGTCGCGATTACTACGAGAGACTGGTGCTGGCATTTCGTAAGCTTGGCAAACGCTGGGCTAGGCTATTCAAGTTGACTGATGCTGCTTTCCGCAGACTGCAGCCCAATGCGTCAAGGCTCGTTCAGCTTACTGGAGATCCTTACGAAGGGTCTACAACTGATAGCCTTGTTAATAGGATCGTCAATCAATGGGGAATAGCAGAAGATCTGGCCAAGCAGTACGTACCGACCATTAGGCAGGAGCAAGAAGAGGACCCCGACTGACCACCTTGCTAGTGGTTCTTTCGCAGACAAGGGTGTACGCGATCATCAAATATACGATATACTAACGTAGCTGACAGAAGCTGTCTGTGCAGTTCGCTATCTTCTCGACCGAGGGCAAGCAGGTCATGAAACGTGAGTGCTATGGCAAGGTATGCGCGAAAGCAGCTTGTTGACATCGTTTATAATGTTCAGTGCCTTTCAAGGAGGAACCCGATGGCGCTGTATGCTCTCCACTCTTTATGCCGCCTGATAATTGTAAGCCGACCATGTGTGATATTAGGCCAGAATTATCTACCATAGGTGGGGATCTAAGACTCGTCCCTATTAGCTTGTAGCTCATTCGCTTCCTCGCAGAATCGATTTACACAATGGCCTCAAAGACCTCGCTACTGGCTCTGATGGCAAACTTCCTGGCCCGCCAGCAGAGCTGCGGACCGCTACAGCTGTAGAAGACTGTGACTGCGAGAATGGCACTCTAAAGCTCTCGGATGCCTCGGAGCTGCAAGCAGATCTCATAATCGGAGCAGATGGCATGTACGTTCAGGCCGCACAAGCCATGCGATACTGCTGACACACGTCCTCTCTGTAGCAAGAGCATAATGCGCAATATCGTCACTGGGCAGACGATAGACGCCAAGCCTACCGGTTTGTCGGCTTACAGAGTTCTGGTGTGTATACACCGCCTTTTCAACACTTTAACTCACTGAATGATTGTATGCGTAGCTCGACAAGAAGGATATCGAAGACATCCCCGAGCTTCGACAAGCCATAGACTTTGGAAATCCTTATACAACTATCATCGTAGGACACGATCGCCGAATCCTGATGGGCCCTGTCAGAAACGGCGAAGCACTTACTGTGGTCGGTCTTGTTCCCGACGGTGAGTCGTCGGATCGTACAAGCATCACAACAAGCTTGTGCCTAATAAAGGATTCTTCCGCAGAATTCATGAACGAAGACAGCTCTGCGACTTCGTGGACATCAGAGGGCTCGCTGGAAGATGTTCTTAAAAGCTACGACGTGTTCCCCGAGTGGTGCAAAGACCTATTCCGCAGGGCTCCTGGTATCGGGCTGTGGCAGCTTCGCGACATAGACCCTCTATCTACATGGGTAAAAGGGCAGACCATATTGATCGGTGATGCTGCCCATGCTATGTTGCCGCTACAAGGGCAGGGTGCATCTCAGACATTCGAAGATGTGGTATGGCTTTTCCTTGGCGAACTGTCGCGACTCGTTTGACCTATCTTCGTACGCAGGAGGCTCTGAAGGCGGTCTTTGCTGATGTTAAGGGACGTCCAAGCAAGGAAGAGGTTCGCAAACGCCTGCAGGTGGGTCTCATCTCAACTGCTCATTTCGTAATCGACCTAATCACGACTCTATACAGAGAGCCTTCCGAGGTCGCTACGACAGGGCATCTCTTGTTCAAGGCTATTCCCGCGCGGCTGCCCCGAAAGCCCAGGACACGAATGCCGAAGGAAAGCCCCAGCTTGATCCTATGCAGTTCATGGAGTACAACTTGAAGTACTACGGCCTTGAGGCTTGGTTGAAGTGTCATCCAGAGTACACGCAGGTCTAAAGTGGCTGCCCGTCTATGTTGTATGACTGTTAAGATTTGGTATCGTGCTCGTAAAGCAAGTCGTGTCACTTTAATGACATTACTAGAGGCGGACCTGTCATGCCTGAGGGATACAAGTCGCTTTCTCGACGACTGCTTCACTATCATGCATCTCCTTAACGACTTGTCTCGCTCCTAAAGGACAAGTGTAGACACCGTTTCTAGTCAAAGTGAAGGCTTCCGGAAAGAGTTGCCCCACCTTGCCCGATGTTTATGCTGTGACTCTATGACCTGTAAATAGTCTCTGTACATTACCTATGACAATGAACGGACACGCACCCTCGTACGCAGAGATTGACCAGGTCTACACGAACACTGGCCAATGGGTTGCACCTCCACCCCCAGAGGCAGACTTGGGGAATGCAGGCGATCTCTTCGTAGCCTGCAATCGCTCTTTCCCATTACGAGGACCAGATGATTCGTACACCTGGATTGAGCTGCGAGATGGCGGCCTCGTTACGACTGTGCGGTCGATGTTCCCAAGTTCAGCTTCGCTTTATGACCGCAAACCCGGCGTGCGTACAGCAAAGAGTCCTGGCTGGCTTGATCGTTTGCTGAGCCTATCTGCAGATTGACTGCCGCGACCTCTACGTCCAGCGCCATGAGCTCATCGCCGCCATGAACGATGTCAACAGCGAAGAGCATCAACAGCATCCCCACCTCCGTCAAGCCCTGAAGCTACTCTTAGACTATGTAGACAGCAAGTTTGCCTACGTGTAAGCCGGCTTGTGCTCGCGTTCGGTCTCATCAATCCTAACGCTGCATCCAAAGAGACAAGAAGATTGCAACTTTTCCTGAAAACCATATTGCATGGAATCTGCTATGGTCACAAGTGCGCATAGGAGAAGACCTCGAATCCAGTCACGACGTCTCAGGAGAGCCTGTAGGTTGCCAAAAGCTGTCGTGCCATTTCGAATCTAAAAGCGATACCTTCCTCTAGATTGCTTTGACTCTAGATTCGTGGGGCTACGTTACAGAATCGATGGGCAAGTATGTCGAAAAGCACCTCAAAATCAGCCTACCCCGGCCTCTGCCTAACTGCCCATCATCAACAGAGCGTTCGTGATGCGGTGTCATTTCCACCAATGGGCTGGTACTTCTTTTCACCGAATTGCTATCACAAGAAAGATTATGGAATTCACAAACCTGATGCCGATGTCCGCCCTTCCCACAAAGCCTCTCACTGCAGAACGACGCACACTTTTAGAGGGTGAGTTGGCGCACGTCTAACAGGCGCTAAAAGCTGAGTATTGGTCATGGACAGCTCGAGGACAACAATATCTTCGCTACGCCAAGCAAGCGCATGCCGACTATAGTGGTTTTTTCTTCACCAGGGCGTTTTCTGGGGCGTAGGTTTCCAGTCTCCAGCCCCGTACAAGCATCAGAATGCTGAAGATCTTCTGTGGCAGGTCGCGTCTCTTGGGTGATGGTCAAGTTGTCATTGACGTGAAAAGTTTCAGGCGGAGTAACCCTTCTCTCGATATATGGGCGTAAGTCGAACACCCTTGAGCTCATGCACAAGTCTAAAGCAACATCTATAGCGACGATGTAACCGATCGGCGGCAGCAATCCACCTACAATCACACCAACGCAGGCAGCACCAAGCCAGACCACGATTTCTCCCGAGAGCGGGCATATCTTCTTCCTCCTACTATACACGGCTTCTCCCTTCGCGCAAAGGTATGACCCAGGTTTTTTTTGATTGCCATGCTTGTACTGAATACTTAGCAGCGGTGGGGAGAGTTCTTGGTGAACAAGCTATTCGACATATCCTGGCAAGATCGAAGCTTTGAACATCTAGTCATTCCGGATAGCTATCGGCGGATCGTTCGAGCACTCGTCACGGTGCATGCAGGCGAACTCAAGTCTAAACTGCTTACGGACGTAGTCGAGGGCAAGGGTAATGGCTTGATCATGGCTTTCCACGGCACACCAGGCACCGGAAAGGTGAAACCCCTACTCCAACAGCCGTTGATTTACGGCTGACCCAGTTGAACAGACCCTAACAGCCGAGGCGGTCGCGGAACATCTGCGCAAGCCACTGTATATGGTCAGCGCAGGCGAGCTAGGCACGACGGTCAGCACCTTGGAGAAGCAACTGAAAGACGTTTTGGAGGTGTGTATACTCTCACCCGAAGCGCAAACGGCCCTAAGTCCTTCTTGTCCCAGCTTGCTACGCTTTGGAATGCGGTACTCTTGATTGACGAAGTCAGAACAACATGTAGCGTGTCATGTCTGCAGCTAATCATATCACCCTTAGGCCGACATTTTCCTGGAAAAGCGAAGCATGCGACAGATGGAGCGCAATGCCTTGGTCGGCATCTTTCTGAGGAGTAGATGACGCACGCGACTAACGGAAGCTCTGCTGACTATCTCTGTTGCAGTGCTTGAATACTTTAGCGGTGTACTCATCCTGACTACGAACAGTATCGACAGATTCGATGATGCTTTCCTATCGAGGTTTGCGGTAGTGCTCAAGTTTGACGAGCTTGATCAAGCTTCTAGGCATACTTTATGGCTACGAGTAAGTAATGTACATTCACTTGCTGAGCGGCACAGCTGACTCCTTCTCCAGTTCCTGACTAAAGCTGGATGCAACATCGACAACTACGATGTGGATCGTTTATCCGCTGCCAAGCTCAATGGCCGAGACATAAAGCACACGATTTCGACTGCGCAGGCAGTAGCTCTAGTGCAGGAGGAGGAGCTAGCCATGAGTCATTTCGAAGAGGTTCTTGCTGTAGCCAAATCTACGTTGTCATCCACCGCTTAGTCGTTGCTGGATGTGTGTATACACGACACTCCCTCTACAGACAAAGTTTTGACTTGCTATTCGACGTCTTTAGGCTGACTCCGGTCTTCCATGGAGATAGCAAGATGAGAAGCGGAAGCGCGACATCAGTCGCGAGTCTGATGGTGACAGAACGAGTTCGAAATGAAGAAGTAACTACTCTACACACTGTGACATAGCTGAGCCGACCCTACCGCATACCTGGCTACGCTACTGCACAAACTATTTTGACTATTGAAGCATCCTCCCATCTGATACTTGTATACATCGATCTGCCTAATCGAAGTGTGGCTGCTTGTCGTGCTCGTCCACGACAAACTTGAGGGTCCAAAGACGGATTCTCTTGCCGAAGAAGTACAAGCCGTAGCCCATTAGGGCCAAAAGGCTCATCAACCCTGCGTACATGCCGTACTGCTTGAGATGACTGCCTCCAAAGTGATCGAGCGTTGGAGTTAGAGAATAGGTGAGGCCGAAGGACACGACACCTCGGATACCGCAGACCAAGACCAAGACAGTAGAGGCTCGGGTAGGGCTGTGGAATCAGAAGTCAGCACAGAAGAATGCTATTATGCATGTCTTTCGCCCACTATGCATCAAGAAGGTAGGTCTGACCAACGACTGAGGCCCCCAGGAAGGCCAAGTATTGTGCATTATATCCGAAAACTGAGAACAATTACGAGTCAGCTTGGCTAAGGCTATATAAGGCGACTTCGCCCACCGATCGCGAACCAGTGGACTTTGTATGGGTAAGTATAGGCATAGCCAAAGAGGATACAAGCGGCGATTCCAATGACGGTAGGGATGGCCAAATTGATCAGTCTCACTTCGGGCTCGTGGACACCTGAAGAATCGCCCTATTGAGCTTGATGACAGCATGCAGAAAGCCAACCTGTACACACCTCCGCGCTTGGCAGCGACAATTTTTGAAAGCTTGTCCGAACCCCATCCATAGAGAGGCAGCGCAATGAAGGCTACGACGATTTGTCCAAGATTGACCATGCCGGACCACTTGGGGGCCCAGTTGTAGGGAGGAGCCTGCAGAGGGGTTGCATATGTGGTTCCCATGCTGATATTTATACCGAGGAATACACTGTTTATCAGGATGATAATCAGGATATTTGGAAACCAGACAATTGATACACAGTGCTTGACACAGAGTAGTGCCTCAGCCCAGTCCATTTTTGCAGGCATGGGGTTTATGCGCGACCAGAGAGTATGAGCGGGATACTTGTCGTAATCGAGTGCTGGGCGATTGCCGACAGTAGCTTGAGCTTGCTGTGGTGTGTTGTACTCCTCTTGCGATACTTCGTCGTCTTTCTCGTTACTGATTGGGCTCTTGGCGGTGGATGAGATGGAAGACAGTCCGTTGTAGGCTTCAAGAGATCTCTCGTATTTGGTTTCTGGAACAAAGAAGATCGCAAGGATGAAGATACAAGCTGAGATTCCAGCGTAGACGTAGTACCAGTGCTTCCAGCCGACTCCAGCTGCAATATTTGATGCAAAAACACCTAGGATGCATCCGACGGTTGTCTGGAGGGCAGCCTGGAATGCTAGAATTTGGGCTCGTTCGTGCAAAAAGAAAGCCTCCTTACTGCGAAGCACGAACTGCATCAGTTTCTGTTGTATTGTCAGACTTCCTTGAGGGCCACTCACAGCATCAAAGGGACCAAAGCCTCACTCTGTCCAGCTGCGAAGCCAATAACGATTCTGATGCCGAGGTGGTACTCGTAGCTAGTGTTGTTGGCGGCGATGCAGGAGGCAACGACAAGAAGACCGCTGGAGAACAGGTAGACAGGTCTTCGACCGACGGCTAGGGCAATGGGAATGAAGAGGAAGTTTCCAAGACCCATACTGAGCGTTGGGATGGTAATAAGGTTGACGATATCCTGATAGCCCTTGCCGGCCTTGATATAGTCCTCCAGGAAGAACGAAATGAGGGCACCGGCACCCGAAATTACTTGAAGACCGGTGCACGAGAAGATACTGAGGATGACCGCAAAGACCCATTTTCTCCAGGTTGGCAAGTTGAGAGGATCTAGTCAGTGTCATACTACTGTCAGATTCAACTGTGCTGTGCCTTCTGCGAGTTGTCAGAGGCGTACCACGTGGATCCGTACTTGGCGCAGGAATGAGGACAACATCCTTGGGATCGGTCTTGCCAGATCCATTGTTCGAGAGAAGTTGGACAGATCCAAGGGCACCTTGTGCTTGGTCTCGAGTGAGGTTCTGGTTGGTCTCAAGACGTGCGGAGGCCACCTCAATGAGAGACTCAGGGTCGTTGTTGATCTTGTTCTCCATTGTGGAAGGATCAGTTTTCTGAACAAGAACACAAGAGAAGAGACATCTGATTCCAATTGATTGTATTATATAGAGAATGGATCCTGTGGGATCCCCCCTTTCTCTTCCTTTCCAACGGAATCCGGGGATCCTGAGATTCAATAGAGAATGGGAAGGAGATGACTGGAGAAATCCTCTCTATTCATCAATCCGTACGGAATATCCCCTCAAAAAGAGAATATAAATAGATAGGAAGAACGATTAATCAGGGTGGGTCCGGGTCCTCGAGATCTAGATCCAATGAGACAATGGGGGTAGGATCGAACACGTGAATATTGACATCCAGGTACAAAGTAAGTTACCAGGAACTTTGCTTGATTCGTCACCGGTGAACTCGTTCGGATTGTGGGTCTTCCACCATCTTCCACCACGCACTGTCATTTGTTGGCGATGCGAGGTAATTGTAAGCCATGTCTCCCTCTGAATGACCTAGGACTAAATAATAGAGTAGTCTGTGGGTCCAGTCGATGTCTTTCACAAGTGACCTCGACCGAGTCTTAGGTAGAAAACGTAAAGTCAGGAAGAAGAACAGGTCGTCTTTGAACACTACATAATGTCTAAATACTACAGATCAGCCAAGGTAACAAGATAATCTCAGCGAGCCAAGCGTCTTGCTCGTTGTACTTTGTCCTTTTGGGCGGCCCGGACCCATCTCGGGTGTCCTTGGCCTGGCCAAGACCGCTGAGGTCGCCAGATGTACCCACAAGGAGCCATCGCTTGGGATGGGAAGAAGTCGGAAAGGCAGAGAAATTACCACCCCAGAGTTTCCATTTCGCTGCGATTTGTATTACCAACGACTGTTGGGCTTCATGTCTCTAATGTATAATTCCTGTCTCTATGGCTCGAGATTTTCCTATGCCTTGTCATCGCTTTGCTTGTGACCTTTGTGGACAGAATCGCTTGGAACCTGCGGCGTTGGCTTCTTCGGACCCTTGAGATTGACCTTCTTGACTACACACGCAGCCAGGAAAATCACTGGGCCAAAAGAAACAATGAGCTAAGAAGGATATAGCTGAGCTTGCGATTAATGCGCACCTCCTGCAACTGGGACACCCATGAATAGCACTAGATTCAGGGCTTTAGTGTATGCTAGTGTAGAGAAGGAGGACAAACTGAGTTTCGGATGGCAATGATAACAAGAAGGCTTTATGTCTCACCTTCAATCACGTTCGGTCGGAGAGACAGGGGAACAATGGCCTCGTCGTACACCGCTGTATGTTCTAGTCATCAGCCTACATCCGTAGTCTGATCTGACGGTAGCAACATACCGCTGACTCGAGTCTGTAACAGATGTGCATCTATAGTAGGCGCGTAACGCTTGAGGTTCTGAACCAATTGACCTTGGAAGATCGCAGAACAAATACTGCTCCCGATAAGACCACCGAAGAGCTGAAACAAGGATGTGAGGGCAGTCGCACTGGGTATAAGAGCTTGGGAGACATTGGCTTGTACAATAATGCTCGATTGCTGGAAAATAAACTGTACATTCCAGCTTAGCGTGAGCCCTTCAACCTCTAGGAAACAAGCGCTTACCCCGATGCCCGCTGCCATGAGGAAAGTGAAGCCCTTGACCTGAGATGCTTCCGTGTGTGCGGAACTGCGATATAGTAGGCCAGACCCCACAGCCGTCAAAGCGGGTGATATCAGGATCCAGGGAGTATAAGAGCCAGTCTTGGATACGATGAAGCCAGACATGACTGCGCAGCCTGTGATACCCAGCACGAACGGGAGGAGATCCAAGCCAGACTCGGTAGCGGTACGTTGCCGGGTGACCTGCCAGTATAGAGGAATATAGTTTGCTCCAGATACCAGAACAAAAGAACAGCCGAATGCAAAGACACATGCTCCCGCTACACTTCTATTACGAAGCAGACCGATCGTGAACAGTGGGAAGCTATTTCTTGTGTAGACCATCCAAGCGACGAAGACTGAGAGCGTGGCGAATGCGCCTACGAGAAGTCCAATGATAGTAGCGCTTGACCAAGAGTGCTCCACTCCTCCCCACTGTAGTGCCATGGTAAGCATGACTACAAAAGCCAGAACGGTGACAGTGCCGACGTAGTCGAGGCAGAAGAACTTGACGAGGAGTTCGCGTCTAAGGTTCTTAAGTCTAAAGAACATATGCGCACGGCTTTCGGCGTGCGCTCGCATCGCAGGGTCGACTGCCTTGTAAGGAGCCCGGGGAATCAGGAAGACAATCGCCAAAATCGCTATGAGACCTATCGGGAGATTTATGAGGAAGCACAAACGCCAGGTTACGTGCTCTCTGCATGCCAGAATGATGTGTTAGCGTATGATGGACCTGGAGGCCTGGATCGTTAGCCATTCTTACGTGAAGACTCCTCCGAGAAGAGGACCGATGACTGAGGAGACGCCAAATCTGCGACAGAAGCGTCAATAAAGTCTGATGTTCGTCTCTTGGGCGCAGGACAGTATCCGCGCAACTATGACCTACACGGCACCGAAAAGCCCAAATAGCTTGGGCCGATCCTGCAGTCTGGTACATTGAGCTATAATGCTTATGTTCGATACCATGATCTGCTGAGGACGTCAGGAGGAAAACTCTCTGCATGGCGCAGAAAACACGTACCCCGGCACCACCGCCTGTAAGGGATGCCTTTCAGCTTGTGAACCTCGGCCTCCAATATCGTGGACTTACATCCTTTGACTGTTAAAAACAGATTAGTCAATACATGTCGCAATGCTCCGTGCGGAGATTAACGCACTTGCTCTCCCGAAGATAAGGAGATTGATATTTGGCGAGACTCCACACAATAGCGAGCCCAGCTCGAAGAGTCCGATGGCAATAAGGAAGACCCATTTGCGCTACGACGAGATGTGTGCCTCAGCTTCGTGGCCAGCAAGCCGAGACAGAAGACTCACATCGAACAGTTGTAACACCTGACCGTAGGTCAAGACACACGAGGCCTGTAACATCACACATATATCGAGGTAGAGGATACGTTGCAGATACGGTCATCAATCGGTGGAACGGAGATGGAGATACACTTGCGTCAGAACAGCAGGTGAATGTCGGAACAGATCTGACCGACCTCAGCCAGAAAGTACCCAGACACGATCCACTGCAGTTGATTGTCAGTATCATTCAAGCAGTGGCTTGGCCTTGTACCCACTCCAATTTGGGTTGACGCGTTGAATTGACTTGAAATGACACCTAAAGCCGGCGCTAGTATCCTGCAAGCAACTGTAAGGTTGACGACATCAGGGGAGGACAGTTTCAGGTCTTACGTCGCATCTAGAGCAAGTACCGCCTGTATCAGCTAGATTCAACCTGTGAATGCCATACAACGCACCCGCTGCCATGATGAACGTCGCCAGCCTAGATACAGTATATATCAGGATCGTGGTATATCTAAGGCGACAACGCTACCCACATTAATCCAGTGAAGGCGAATGCAAGGCGTCTATTCCAATATCAGCTTCATATTCGCGCCTACGATTTTGTCATCTTCTGCATAAGTATAGTAACCTACTTTCCAGTCAAAAGGCGACTTTCATCGAGTGTATTGGTCTCGACAGGCTTGTCATTGATTTGAGCCTCCGCATCTTCCTGCACAGAAGGCACAGCAGTCTTGTCGCCGTCGATATCCTCTACAATCTCGGTAGACCTGTCATAGTTCGTAATCTGATTGTTCTCCATCACGTTGATTGAAAAGGTCTTCTACGATAGAGGATCCGCAGATTAGGGGGGAGGTAGATCAAGAGGACGAGCCTGGGTGATACGCGGTCGAAGGGGAGGTTAGAAGAGGAAGAAGACGTGCAGTAAATGCTTTTGAAATCATCTCGGGAATGCCTTTCATGCCTTTCACTTTCCGGTGGGATTTTTAGTCAAGGACCCTTGACAAATCATTCGAAATGTCCTGGTCGCTTCTGCTCCAACTTCTAGGAAGCCATCATGATATATTCGAGCGTGGTGCTGCAGCTCGCAGCGTAGACAGCGCCGTTGCGCTTGCTTTGGGTCTAGAATGAAGCGCAAGAATGGGACAAGCTGGCAGGGAACGAAGGAAGTTTGCTCACAATGGCCATCCTTAAGCAGCACGAATCGCAGAGATAGCCATCAACGAGTCACCAGCTTCTACATGCGATCTGTCAGCTTAGCTACAGCCTGATTATATCGCGTCTGGTACAGGCGCTTTCGCGTTAGCACCCATCATCGCAATGCGAGCTCATTCAGCAGGATGCAGTCAATACAGCTGTTATCCAGATATAGTGTCGTCTCGTATACTATGGTCTCGTCATCGAAACAAGGACAGTCTTAGACAGACAGTCTCGCAACTGGTTCGATTTCCATACATTCAAGACTTCACGTGTAACAACTGAATGCGAATGCCCCCAACTATCCCTCTTCAAGCGTTCTTGGTCACAGTGAGCGGCGTCTTCAGCTGCGAGGCTGCGTACAAACCTGAGCAGCCCCACCGTGAAACCAATCGTCGTGAAACTATGACACAAGAACGTTGCACCAGTAATCGAAAGATATCGAGCACTGTATTTCGTCTGTCTACGACTACAGCTCCACAAAGGGCAGAATGATGCGATTGTCGTGCTTCTCCCCAAAGTGAACGAAATGCTTTCCATGATTCCTCTCCCAGTGCGAACGCTCTCTGTTCAAGTAGGCTAGCTCAGAGTTAACGTCATTGTAGCCAAACAGCTGGACAGACAGAGTTTCCCCTGCATCGAACCTGACGGCCCCAGGGAACATACCGATTTCTAGCTCTACCACCTCGCCTTTCGGAATGCGCTGGAACTCATCATGTGGATGGAAAGGGATTTGTGGATGCCATGTTTTGGATCTGTCGATCTTGCGGTGGGATGCTCGCAGCATGCCGTTCTGTCCCTTGAACGAGATCATACCATGGGCCAGGAGCTTCTCCGAAAGATTGTACATGCTGTCAACTTCCCAGCGTTCCTTAGGGAAGGGTATATGCACAAGAGGCACGCCGTCCTTGTCGATCTTCCGAATCTGCACATATACGTTCATGTCGTCGTGGTCGTTACATGACATATGAAGGTATATCTTGGGGATTCCAAGCAGGTTTGTTGTCTTGTCAAACTTAATGTTGAACAGTAGGCGGTCTGTTGGGCTTTCAGAATCGTAGGATAGCGTAGTCTCCTCCTTGACAGCTTCTGAAGCTAGCTGCCCACTTGGAGTCAAGTGAAGGGTTGTGTAGTTGGTGTCGGGGTGGGGGTAGTCGGGAAGAGCGATGTTCTCGATAGGGGTCTTGTCACCATACTGAAGCAGACTCCATCTGCACCTGGGCGTCTTCTCCCAGCCATTATCCTTTCCTTTGAGGTAACGATCGAAGAAATCTCGAAGTTCCTCGCGGCTCTCTTCTGGTGCCCAGATGTCGTACCATTCCTACAGCAAGAAGTCTTGTCAGCGCCCGAGAAAGACAGCTTCTGGGATCACCTACGTGGTAGGGATTCCATTTGATCCACTTGTTCTTGGATGGAATCTGTACGTAGCCTCGAATAGACCCCATTGGATGCATACCGCCCATGTCGCTGCCAGTAATAAAGACTGGCATATCTTGCTTAATCTTTTCTAGGGGAGCTCTCTTGCTATCCCAGTATGGACCGGCCAACGGATTCTTCTCATCTAAGGCTATCGTTAGCCGGCCTGTCATTGTAACTGCATAAGGGTACTAACACATTTCTTCAAAGTCCTCGTAGCCATTCTTGCCCTGAATAATGTATTTTGTGATGAAGTTATTGTTTGAGATGGAGAAGCTGCAGCACAAAAACACTTGAGCTACCTCCCAACATCTTCAACACATATCAGTCTGCTTACATTCCTCCACGCGTGAACTGCTCGCGAGCCAGATCACTGCATGCTTCCCAAGGTGCGATTGCCTTGAGCGATGGCGGCTGTTGAGCGGCTACGAAATATTGCACGATGGCTAGATGAGAGTTGCCTGCCATGCCTACAGCTCCGTTACACCAGTCTTGGCGGCCCAGGAATTCGATGATGTCGTATCCGTCTTGGGAGTCTTGCTCGCTCATGATCTCGATATAGCCTGCAGAAGCTCATGTTAGTCGTTCGAGCCTGTATCGTTAAAGGGAGAGGCCTGCCTTCAGAATCCACCGAGCCGCGACAGTCGACTGCAGCAACGGCATAACCCCAGTTACAGAACTCGGCAGGATCTTCCACAACAAGATTAGCTGTAGTTAGGCAGATAAGCTATGGATAGTCTGCTCACCGACACACTCGAAAGTCTCGTAGCCGGACATATCGCTAGCTTTCAGTCCACAGTGCCATGGCAGATGCTGGGCAATGCCATGACCAGAGAATTTCTTGCCCTGGATATATTGCGATTCATTAGATATGTGGTTGCTAATCTTCAAGAAGCCTGCAATCTTACGTATGGGCCAAAACCTCTGCAGAAACGCTGGTCAGCTGTCTCTATCGCAGGCAGTATGCAGACTTTACGTACAAGATACATGGCACTTTCTCATCCGTGTTTGCAGGTCTGTAGATATCGGCATAGAGTTTGGTGCCGTCGCGAACCTCAATGCAAACATCGTGTTCAAGGCGAATATCGCATTTCAGAGCTTTTCCATCTTCGCCCCATGGAGCCTTCTTCGTATGGCCTTTCTTTAGGATCTCGACTTTGCCAGGTTGAAAGCCTTCATAACCGTTTGTCCCAACTTTGGGCGGGGTGATTGGCTTGAACGAGCGTTCGCCTGAAGCAGTTTTGACGACGACCATCTTGTACGTTTTTATGGCTGTATGAGTAGAAGTCTAGAGTGTTCAGGTGAATCTGCAATCACAGCCTGTCGTATCTTCGAAATCTCTCAGAAAACCAAACGACCGGACCCACATGGGTCACCGGAATCGATCTTGACAGGAAAAAGCAGAGAATGTATGTGGGGGGGTTACTGGAGAGTAGAGGAGATCATTCGTTTTGTGACAATCAGTCACACTGTCGTCTAAATCCCTTGGGATAAGCTCTTATGGGGCGAGGAAGTAACACATGTCTAGACACATCCTTAAGATCGAAGTGTCGTCTTTTAGGCTTAGGAGAGTACAGTCAACGGTGAACGCTATGATATTTGATTGCTTGTTGGTTGCGGGGAAGTCAACTATTTGATCCATTGTAACCAACAGCTAATTCGTCGAGATCCTGGTCGGAGCGTGCTATGTGTATATTTCCTCTGTGTTATACAAACACTGCCACGGAACAACAAGTGATGAGCTGAACCCGTACTGCATTGATATGACTGTCGACACTGCAGCGCCATCCTCCATTTCGTTCACAGTTCGACGATAGGAAGAATAATTCGGTTATCATACTCTGGTCCAAAATGCACGAAATGCTTTCCATGATTCTGCTCTTCGAATGGTCTAGGTCGATTGAGATGCTGTAGTTCAGGCTCTGCCCCATTGCGACCGTACACCTGAACGGACAGCGCTTCTCCTGCGTCAAATCTGACAGCTCCGGGGAACATACCAATCTCCAGTTCTACAATCTCGCCTTTAGGAATTCGCTGGAATTCATCATGGGGATGGAAAGGGATTTGTGGGTGGTATGTCTTCGAACGGTCGATCTTGCGATGAGAAGCTCGGAGCATGCCAACCTGGCCCATAAAGGAGATCACACCATGTCCCACGAATTTCGGCGGCAGGTTGTACATGCTATCAACTTCCCAGCGTTCTCTAGGGAAAGGAATCTGCACAAGCGGAACGCCGTCTTTATCGATCTTGCGGATCTGTACGTATACATTCATATCATCGTGATCATTACAAGACATATAGAGGTAGATCTTGGGAATCCCGAGTGTGGTGGTAGTCTTGTCAAACTTGATATCGAAATGCAAGCGATCCGTCGTGCTTTCAGAATCGTATGAGAGTGTTGCCTTGTCTGTGACAGCCTCGGTAGATAGACGGTTTGTGGATGTCAAGTGGAAAGCTGTGTATTTCGTGTCAGGGTGAGGGAAGTCTGGAATGGGGACGTGCTCGAGCGGAGGTTTATCGCCATACTGAAGGATGCTCCATCTACATCTTGGGGTCTTCTCCCAGCCGTTGTCCTTGCCCTTCAGATAGCGATCGAAGAAATCTCGAAGCTCTTCGCGGCTATCTGCTGGCGCCCAAAGATCGTACCATTCCTAAGAGAGGGTAGAATCCGCAGTCAGAAACACCTTGTCGGCCTTGAACAAGCACTCACTTGATATGCATTCCATCTGATCCACTTGTTCTTTGAGGGTATCTGCATGAAGCCTCTAACCGTGCCTAGAGGATGCATCGATGCAGTGTCACTGCCACTCAAGAACACAGGCAAGTCCTGCTTGATCTTTCCCAATGGAGCCCTCTTGCTGTCCCAGTATGGGCCGGCTAGAGGATAGCGTTCATCTAAGCAACTCGTCAGCTATACTAGCCGCGAACCGAAAGTACTGGATGCGTACACATTTCCTCGAAATCCTCGTACCCGTTCTTGCCTTGAATAATAAACTTGGTAATGAAGTTATTATTCGACATGTTGAAGCTGGCAACGCGTAAACATATGAGTCACGGCTTGCTTACTGCGACAGGCACCAATCCACTTACATTCCACCACGCGTGAATTGCTCGCGAGCCAGATCACTGCATGCTTCCCAAGGTGCGATTGCCTTGAGCGATGGCGGCTGTTTAGCGGCTACGAAATATTGGACGATGGCTAGATGAGAGTTGCCTGCCATGCCTACGGCCCCATTACACCAGTCTTGGCGACCTAGGAACTCAATGATTTCGTATCCGTCTTGGGAATCTTGCTCGCTCATGATCTCGATGTAACCTCCGAATACTCAGGTTAGCTGCAGTCCACCACAGAAGTGATGCGAGCATACCTTCAGAGTCGGTTGAGCCTCGACAATCGACTGCGGCAACGGCATAGCCCCAATTGCAGAATTCGGCAGGATCTGCGAATATCAAGACGACCACGATGAGGTTACTGATAGCAGTAGGCCAAAGAAGGGAGGGCACTGACCGACACACTCGAAAGTCTCATAGCCGGACATATCGCTAGCTTTCAGTCCACAGTGCCATGGCAGGTGCTGGGCAATGCCATGACCAGAGAATTTCTTGCCCTAGATATGTGCGCCTCAGTAGATGCATCTCAGGTCTCCATAGAATTTCGCCGGCGTACGTATGGGCCAAAACCTCTGCATAAACGCTGGTCAGCTGTCTCTATCGCAGGCAGTATGCAGACTTTACGTACAAGATACATGGCACTTTCTCATCCGTGTTTGCAGGTCTGTAGATATCGGCATAGATCTTCGTGCCATCACGCACAACAATCTCTACGTCGTGTGTGAGAATTATGTCGCATTTCAGAGCTTTTCCATCTTCGCCCCATGGAGCCTTCTTCGTATGGCCTTTCTTTAGGATCTCGACTTTGCCAGGTTGAAAGCCTTGATAACCGTTTGTCCCAACTTTGGGCGGGTTGATTGGCTTGAAGGAGATGTCGCCAGAGGCAGTTTTGACAATTACCATCTTGAATTCAACCTGAATATCAACAATCGAGGTGTTGGAGGAGAAGGTTCCTCGATGAACTACCGAATCTGAGACTTCGAGTTGGCCCCACTATGGCCCAACGGAGACACCCCCGGGGGACTGATGGAGATTCACATCTTCCTAATCTTACATCTTTTACGTAATGTATCATAGAAGTAGCAGCGTCAAAACACTCCATTTGAATTCTGCCTGAGATCTGAATTTTGCATCAACAGGCCCGCTTGGTCGAAAGATCTGCACCGCTGGGCATCTCTACGCGTACCCGACGTGAGATAGATCAACAAGTGTCAGGCAGTAGGCTATCTTGGCTGGAGTCGATACGTTCGGCAGCAGACAGGGCACCACAATCCACCAGCAAGACCAAAATACCTTAATTTCGGGTTCAGGCTGGGCCGATCTGAAATTATCAACACCTGACAGTGAATCACGTTGTGCGACTTGGCATACGCATCTCGCCCTTACCCATCGACAGAGTTACGGACCTTACGGTATCATCGGGAGAATAACACAGCATTCAGGAAGCGCTTCTCTACGCCTCCAGGAACGGGATTCCGGAATGGTCAACAAGTCTCATCAGCTGTGCGTGAGACCGTATTGCGGCCGGATATCGATAGAGATCTGCTTGTACGGACAAACGCATGGCCATAGGTTCTACACAGTGAAAGCCGGTTTCTTCCCACGGACCTGGGTAAATCAATCGAATCAGATCGCAGATTGTCAGCGTAAGGAGAAGAACGCACCTGAGAATCTCTGTGACTTTGAAACTCGACGTCAGAGGTATAACCACCTGTTATCTTTCCTTGTACGCCTAGCACGCCGAATTTGAAGTGTTTGCCGATATCCTCGACTTTTGCTTTTGTATCGGATGACCTGGTCCAGATTGATATTCTGTAGAAGGCTTTCCTCGAAGACACGATAACGCCGGTAACTTCGTCTGTGAAAGGTGTGTCTGGGTTGGGATCCTGCCCGTACGGTGTTTCGAAGGTCTCGCCAATTGCTGCCAGCATCTAGATTTCCGTACATCAGCGAACTTGCAACCATTCCATCAGATGAGGATTACATACTGTGTATAGCCAGAACTTGTCGATAGCTTCGCGGTTCTTGTCTCTAGGTAGCTGGATAGCCCACTTTCCTCCATTGCTGTTTGCAGAGTCTTCCCATGCTGGCTTGATGCCGTCTTTGAAGAGGTAATAGTTGGAGTTTGTTGCAATGTGAGAAGGAGGGACGATACTACATAGTGAACGCAGTGCAAAAAGCACCAAGCGAAATCAGCAATTTGGCAGGTTGTTGAGCATGAATATCGACCAAACTTGTTGTAGAGCCCCCAGAACTCTTCTACAGTTTCAAATGCCATTACTTCTTGCAGCTGCTCGTTCCAGTCTTTTGCCTTGTTCTGCTTTGAAGCATTGTCAAACCAGAGAATCCACTTCGAGTATAGCGGGTGGACGACGTTGAAGTTTGCAGGATCCGAGAACACAGTCTTGATGCCATTGCTACTGCTGCCATTGCTGTCTTTGCCAGAATCCTCTGCAATCTCGCCCTCCTCGACCGCTGCTGTTTCTGCAATCGCCGCCTTTACTGCCTGCTCTGCTGCCGCCTTTGCTGCTGCTGGAAGGCCAGACGTCGACGCCGTCGTCGCTGAATCTTCAGGTACTGATGCTAATGTGCTGTCTGCCATGGAGAGTCAAGGGTTGAATAGGTTTAATGCGAAGAATTCTGGTATCAAAGTCAGGCAATTCGGATGCTACATGGCTATTTTCTTCATCATCATCGCTTTTCTATATACATAAGGTATCATTGTACGCGGGTCTCATAGCAAAGATAGCACTTCTAGAGAACCAGCTCCTCGAAATTCTTGACAAAACGTAATGGCGGCCCTTCTGTCGCAGCAGCAGCTACTTCACCTTGTGCATCCTTGATAACCTGTATACCTAGCTTCTCACACTTCTCAGCCATACTTTCGTCTGCCATTATAATCCCGATATCGGCATGTAGCAAGCAGAGAAGGTCTGTTTCGCTATCGCCAATGTACTGCTTCAAGCGTGAGCATAGCTGATTCAATGACTACCACGTATCCACTTACTACGACCCTGCTTTCGCCTCCGCTATCAGACTCTTGGCTGCGCCAGGTATCTACCATTTTCCTCATCTCTCGCAGCTTGTCCCTTGCTGTCCTGATGCCCTGAGCATTGCTCTGATGCTTGCTAATCTCCCCAGTTCCCATACCATGCTGATTAAAGATGACTTCGTTCGCTTGTATCTGAACATTGTGCTTTGTGAGATCGACACCTCTGGATTGCAGGGCTTCACGGATGAAGATGCCACTCCACCCAACCGACACGATGCCCCAGGGTCCTTTGTGTGTCTTGAGGAACTCTGCTGCGCCAGCTTGGAGCGAAAGAAGGTTGGAATCTCTTGCTCGTTCCAGCAGACTCGCCCTGGACATGCCGTTGAACAGCCCACCGCGCTCGACTCGGTCAACGCTCATATACTCGACGGCTGTCTGGTATGAACCAATATGCATGAGCAGGCATGTTTCAGATAGCGTGATGATGTGATCAATCACCCTGCATGTCATCGAGGAAAGCGGTCATTTTCGGGAGAGTAGTCAAGTCGCCATGCTTCTTCTTCAGTTCAGCATAATCTTGCATATAGGCTTGCGTGTACGGCGACAAGGCTTCAGGCGAGGGGGCTATCAGACTCAGAGTATCGGATTTCGAGAGCGTTTTATCCCAATCGAGGACGAGCAGAGTTCTTCTGCTCGAGGCATCAAGGAGTGACATGACAGATGGACGCAAGCTCGTTGTCAGGAATCGCTGAATCTTGAAAGAGATGTTGGCCAGAAATCGTCCGGGTCATTTAGAGGACAACCAAGAACTGAAACCAACTCTCAAACTGCAAAGACAGCTCAAAGACCAATTGCAAGACTCTCTTCGCTGCTATTACTAATGATGGGAAACCAATGCTTGAACTGTTCAGTGCAGCACCCGTAACGTTTGACCGTCGATGCTCCTGTCGCCGTTTATATCAGCCAACAATCGGTACCCGTTTCGCACAACAGGAACTCTGATCCCACGTAACCTGACATGCTGCATCCCCATCTTGTAAGGCGCCCTCTTTGACTTGCCCAATCCGGTCATGGAAGCCAGCCTTCCAAAGCAGAAAGACAAAATATGACACAATAGCACACCGCAAATCATACCTGTCGGGTGCCTGTGCCCTTGAAGCTCCAAAGATACCAACGTGGCTCCAGACGACCTGGCAAAAGCAGACGTCCAAGAGAATCGTCACTCCCCTATCGGCCGAATGCCTGGATGTATCTCGCTGGTCGATTGCAGAGTCCAGATGTACCTTTCGACAGAACTAATTAGTGGCTCGAGGACGGAAGCTTCCCTGTTAAAGATCAGGGCCGATGCTGTTCAGCATTCCTGCCAGTTTGCTGCTCTATCTGGTGACGGCGGCATTCGTTCCCTCAAACTTGGTAGAAGCAGTACCTCGTCGCCATGTAGGGTCTGGCCATAGTTACGGCAGGAAGGCACCGCCAGTGAGAGCAGTCCCGAAACTCGACTCGTTGGATTCCAGGTTGAAATTGATGGGTCAGCGCCTGACTGCACACAAACGGAATGATTCAAGCAGTAAGTCTATTCAGCAAGACGAACATGCACCCTTAGATCTGGCCTAACCGTCTTCGGCAGCCTCGAAAGACTCCTTGGCTTTCCAAAGAAACCAAGTCAACGCGAGAAGTCCCGCTAGATACAAGGCAAAACGGCAAGGACCTTCAGTTCTCCCCACAACTACGGCGGCTACTCCGACTATAACGTACGATCCCCGCTATGCGTACACCACGACAGCAACCGGTTTCGGCGTAACCACGCAGACGTCAGTAGCGACAAACCTGAACACTGTATATTCTACATCGATCACCTCTACAACTTCCACATCTTTATTTACCCAACTCGCTACATACTACTCCACATTAACTCTATATTCGCAATCCGTCGGGACTTCTCAAGAATGCTCGTATTACTTCATCTGGCAATGGTGCAGCAATGTACCATATTCGACATCGGTGCCCTATGCTACCTCGATACGGAGTATCACATCGACTATTGGGACTGCAACTTATCTCAATACCCGTGCAATCGGTACTAGCACGTACACCAGTACCTCTACAAGCCTCTCCACTTCTCTTATACCTTCAACAACAGCTACATCGTACTCTGTTAGCAGTTCGCAACTGCCATATGCCGTTACGACTACAGCGATCACTACAGGAACCGCTACATCGATCAGCACGTTATACTCTGCATCAGTCAGTACGAGCATCGGATATTCCACCTCCCTTTCTACATCTACATCATATAATCGGAATGGGCGAGTCGCAGGTCGGTACCTGGTGACAGTGAGCGTACCAACATATACGTTCTATGCCACCTCGATGATACGACTGCAACGACAAGCATCCTTTCGGTGTACACAGCAACTGCAACTGCGACATATACCACGACGCCCGGTGCAGCTTCTCCAAACACTTCTCCGAGAGTGGTTATCTCGAATGACGACGATGATGCAGATGATAGCACATCGCCTGCTTCTGGATATAGCTGTACGTGCAGGCCTGGTCAGATCCGAACGTACTTCTTCGGCATGTGCTTTTGCTGGATGTAGAGTTGCCGGCAGCTTGCGTTGGTCGCGTTTCTTTGGACTAAGTGCGCAGTAGAGAGCATTGACGCCCAAGTGTCGTTGTAATCATATCTTTAGTAAAACACCACACTGATACTGTCTCAGTGTCATATCCGCCACTTTGGCTGATGACTGCAAAGCTCTTTGATCTTCTTTGACTTGAAGCACGTCTTTCGTTTCCAAAGCACGGCTATACGTATCTTCTTGCTCATGGCGGCGACTCTGAGCCTGCCCACGGAACCTATCAATGCTGCGTCGTCGTCTGCTTCTTCAGTGTCCTTAGAAGCTTCATCATCATCATCATCGTCGAGGGCCAGCAGCAACAGCGGATCAGACGATGGATCAACGTCAAAAGGCAAGCAGAAGCAGCGCCATAGGATCATCGCAGCTTGTGGAGGTGCAGTAGTCACCAGCTTGACTAGTAAGTCGGACTTTCTTGCGCCTAGAAAGCTTCAATAGGGGAAAGCGACGCACGACTCCGAAGCGATGAGCTTTCTCGATGGCTTGGGCTTTTAGAGTACATTCTACTGACTGCCTCTCCCGCGTAATCTTCTGCAGTGACCCCGTTCGATGTCGTTAAAACTCGCATGCAAACGCAGAGCTCGTCAGAATCGCTCTTCATCCCATCTTCGCACGTCCCTCCGCCCACGATAACGGTATCAAGCTCGCATGATTCATCAAATGAGACTGGACGATGGAAAGGCAAAGGAAGAGCTCTTCAGCCTAGCCAGGCCAACGCTCCGATGCAGCATGCACGCTCTCTGGCGGCTACCAATCTGGCGACGTGCTGCCAAAAGACTTACTTTACAAACAATCTCGTGGACGGGAGAGACATTCTGTGCTCGTTCGACCCGCGAGAAGCCGCATCTGGTTCCTCTTCGACAAGTATGACCAATGCAAGAGCTTTCTCTTCTGCCGCTCGTAATATCGTTACTCCCTTACTATCGTCTCCTACATTCAACGCAAACAACGGCCAGCTCATTTTGGCGCTAGACTCCTCAGCCCAATGTCTTTACCCCTCGCCTGCTGTAGCTGCCGAGCATCTTCCCCAACTCAGCGCACCCTCTGCCAGACGGTTTACTGGATTCTTGGATGCTTTTCTGAAGATAGGCCGGCATGAGGGAATAACAGCCCTCTGGCGAGGCGTTTCGGCAACTCTGATCATGTCGGTGCCATCGCAAGTTATCTATATGGTTGGCTACGACACACTGCGATCTTCAGCACTACAAAAAGCCCCTGTGCGATATCGGAAGCCTCTTGATGGAAAGCCAACAAGCGCCTATATTACGACTACTACTTTTCTTGCTGGGTCTTTCTCGCGGACGGTGGTAGCAGTCATGCTAGCTCCTCTAGAGCTGGTCCGTACGCGGATACAAAGTACGCAAGCGAATGTCTCTTTACCGAGCATATTAGGCTCTGTCAGGACGCTCATGAAAGAGCAGGGGACCCGCAGTCTTTGGCGAGGCTTGTCAGCTACACTGTGGCGAGATGTGCCGTTCTCAGGTGCTTATTGGGCGGGATACGAAGGGATCAGGAGGTTCTTGACGAACGGTAAAGGAATGGGAGAATCAGTGGAAGGCGATCTGGCCGGCAAGACATTCGGTATATCTTTCGCTAGCGGTGCAGGTAGTGGGATGGTGGGTGCGATATTTGGGAATTCATAGACTTACTGCTAACATACAATGCTCAGATCGCCTCCTTCTTGACGCACCCTTTCGATGTCATCAAGACTAGAAGACAAACAGAAGCTTCATCGGCGAAAGCACGCTCCACACTGGGTTTCGCCCAAGACATCATCCGCAGGGAGGGCATGGCCGGTCTATGGAGCGGCCTAGTCCCTCGTATCGCCAAAGTCGCGCCTGCTTGCGGAATCATGATTGGAGCATATGAAGCTTTGCGCTGAAAGACACCTCAGCTTCTCGCTGTTGATTTACGTCACGAAGCCACGAACGATAGGATCTGCGATCGTTGTTGTACCAGGTGCATCATAGATTTAGGTCAGCATACTAATTGTAGGATCAGTTAGACACGACGAGCAGCTGTGCGCTGATGGCATTGCTTGTCAGTGAATACAAGTGACCCCCATCAGTTCAGCTTGCGATGCGGTCAGCAAACGCGACTCTCTGGCACTGCTGGTCAAGCCGTTGTCTGAAATGGAAGAGGTAGTAACCATGGGAAATCCAGATGCCTGTAAGTTTGCATAGCATATGCAACGACGTGACATCCCGGAAGACCACGCTTCTTGCCATTGACCCAACTGATGGACGCTCCGGGACCGTCGCCCCGCCCAAAGACTGTCCATTATCTGAACGAACCGCTGTCTGGCGAAGCACCGCAATCCTACGATTATGCTTCAACCTATGCTGGCTCTGCTACGCCAATCGTTATCGACAATGGCAAGTCTGCCGCTTCGACTGCTGTCTCTCTGGCTGGAAACTGGCTCTTCGCTAACTGACTAGGACTGTCCGTGTTGCTTCTGCAGGCGTGACATGGCTTCGTGCAGGATGGGCTAACGAGAAAGATCCAAGAATCCTCTGCGAGAATGTCGTCAGTCGGTACAGAGACAGGCGCGCTGGTCGACCTGTTATGCTCGCTGGCTCGTCTGCTTCGCTTGAACACAACTCCAGAATCAGTGCAAAGCTACCTTACGAAACAGATATCGTGGTAGCCTTTGATGCTATGGTGCGTGTCTCACAGCCCGAATCAACTAGATCTAATTGTGTCTGATATCCTTCATGTTATGACAGGAAAACCTGCTCGACTACCTCTTTGTGAAGCTAGGAATCACTTCGGAGGGTTCCGTCGCGCATCCAATCGCAATGACAGAGACTTTGGGGAATCCGCTATATTGCAGGAATTGTGAGTTCAGAGGATGTTCATGCGGTATCAAGCTGACACAGATGATGTTTCTAGTAATGTCTGAGCTGCTCTTCGAAGGCTACAAAGTGCCAAGTGCCAGTTACGCTGTAGATTCGCTTGCAAGCTTCTATCAGTCCGGGCAGCAAGATGGCCTAGTCATATCGTCGTCAACCATGTCGACGGACATTATCCCTGTAGTTAACGGCAAAGGTATCCTGGGGAGCGCAAAAAGGTATGCACGTCGCTGCTTCCATCACTAGTCCTAACATACACTGTTCTAGGATTGCATGGGGCGGATTGCAGGCTGCAGACTACTTGTTGAAGCTGGTCCAGCTCAAGTACCCTAATTTTCCTACTCGTGTAACGCCTCCGCAAGCTACCGTAAGTGAACATTCTTTGCGTTGTGAGGCAGGCAAATGTTATTCATGCTGAGATTGCTTCAAAAGGCTATGTTAAGGGATCACTGCTATTATTCCTTGCAATACTCTGAAGACATCAAAGCCTCATCTAGCCCTCACAAGCTTGTCGAATTCGATCGCGTCATTCAGTTCCCCTTCAGACCCCTAGAAGATAGTCAAAAACCAGATGAAGTACTTATCAGGATGCAAGAAAAGAAGAAGGAGCAAGGAAGGAGGCTACAGGCTCAAGCTCAGTCTGTCCGCCTCGAGAGGGTATGTATAACTTCATAACAAATTGACCCATTCTGGTCGAGCTGACGCTTTGTTGCAGCTTATGCAAAAGGAAGCAGATCTTGAGGCCTTTTCAGCGCTCAAGCAATACAAGACTCTGGAAAAGAAAGCAGACTATATGGTGAGCGCCATTGGGCATGTGGTCTTTGCCGTGACTGAGTGTCTTCAATATAGAAACGTATACAAGCCTCCGGCTTTCACAGCGAGAAAGACTTGGACGAGACACTCAAGAAGCTGGAGAAGGCAATTCGCCGAGCGAGAAACAAGGATCTCGGTATAGAAGAAGAGGAAGAAAAGGCATGTCTAGTCACTCATGAGGCACAGTTCTGAGCTGATCATCTTTGGCAACAGGAAGTACCTACCTTCCCGTTGATCAGCATACCGGATCATCAATTGACTGAAGCAGAACTCAAGGAGAAAAGAAAGCAGAAGCTGAATAAAGCCGGCTATGATGCGCGTATGCGTGCGAAAGCAGACAGAGATGCAGCCAAAGCAAGAGAGGTGGGAAGGACACGCACAACCACCATCGCGTCCGCTGATATACGTTTCGTCTTGCAGGCTGAAGAAGCCAGGCTTGACGAAGAGGCACGCCTGAAAGACTTTGCGTCTTGGGCAGCAGACAAGAGAAAGAAACAAGAGGTTCTTTTGGAATTCCATCGACTGATACTGGCAGCTGAACTGTTCTTACAGGAAACAATCGAACGGATGCGCGTGCGAAAAGAGCACAAAGAGCAGCTAGGAAATCGAAAGAGTTTAGCTGCTCAGCAAAGAATGCAGACTATCACAAACATGGCGAGCGAGGCTCCGCCAACCAAGAAAAAGCGCAAGAAGGGAGCAGCAGAGGACACTTTCGGTGCCAATGATGACGATTGGGCTGTCTACAGAGAAATAGTGAGGCATCCTGCCCGACGTGCGCTTCGCGGCTCTCGCTGATTGGGCTTGGCTCGCCAGGGAGTGGAAGAATCGGAAGCCGAAGAAGAGGACCAGATATACTTGGCGAAGATAGAGGATTCCCTGCTCAAGTACGATTCAAGCTTTCATCTGAATGATACCGCAGCAAAGCGTGCTTTCGCAAAGCAGAAGCTGCTTAACGCCTTCCTTCGGGGTATGACTCCCGATGACCCGCTGGAGGACTACGACGCTGCGAATCCGGAACACCAAGCTCAGCTGCATCTCAATCTTGAGCGCACCCGTGTCCCCGAAGTTACCTTCCAGCCCAGCTTAGCAGGCATCGACTCGGCGGGCCTGCTAGAGGTAGTCGAGCACATCTTACGATCCTTTACACCTCAGGAGCGGGATAGATTGACTAGTGTATGTGGTTCATTAACCTTACATACACACTCGCTAATATCTGTATCGATTGCCTGTGCAGAACGTTTTCTTGACTGGAGGGTACTCGCTAGTTTCGCAACTAGACCAGCGACTAAAGCAGGACATGACTTCTATACTGCCTGTCGGTTCACCTGTCAATATTTCTAGAGCAGCAGATGCTCAGCTGGACGCCTGGAGAGGGTTGGCCAAATTTACGAGGTCCGCAGACTACAAGCAGACCGTTGTCACGCTGCAGGACTGGTATGAGAAGGGAGGGGAGTACATCAAAGAGCATGATTTGTCCAATGCGTATAGGTTGTTGTAAGACTAGCTCACCAGCAAATACGACATGCTCCTGCTCTATCTTTCTTTTCCACCTACACAAACACTACGATGGCAGAACCTCAGCTGATTGCGACGGGCAAAGTCCGCGACATATACAGTACGTCGGATCCCTCGACTCTGCTCTTCGTCGCGACCGACCGCGTATCGGCGTTCGACATTGTCATGAAGAATGTCAGGCGACTTCTTTCTGTCGCAATTAGTCTAGACCTTGACTGAGACTACGCAAGCTAGGGCGTACCCAACAAGGGAAAGCTGTTGACATCCCTGAGCAAGTTCTGGTTCGAAAAGCTGGATGCGATACTCCAAAATCACTTTGTCACGGATGACCTCGACCGGATGCCGCAAGGCGTGAAAGAATGGGGGCAAAGCGCTGGCAAGGATCTTGCTGGACGGACAATGCTGGTAAAGCGGTGTGAAGTCTTGAAGTGCGAAGCTATCGTTAGAGGGTACTTGACTGGTGAGGCAGAGAAGAAAGACTAGAATCATGGTACAGGCTAAGACGTACCATGCTAGGATCCGCATACAAGGAATATCTGCAAAGCGGTACTGTCCATGGCATCAAGCTACCTTCTGGTCTGCCAGAATCAGCCAAGCTGGATCCCCCTATTTTCACTCCGTCTACAAAGGCTGCAGTCGGTGACAAGGACGAGAACGTACACCCAGATAAATGTATGTCACCTCTCATAGGCGCTGTGACCACTATTCTGACGCCAAGACTGCAGTGCCGGAATTACTCGGTACCGAATATGCTTCACTGGCTCCTCTATTGATGAAGAAGGCTGTCGACATCTTTACAGCAGCAGCGCAGCATGCTGAAAGCGTTGGACTGATACTTGCCGACACCAAATTCGAGTTTGGAGTGCTACCCGCTTCGCATTCGGAGAAGCTAGAAGAACGCCTTATTTTGATAGACGAAGTTCTCACGCCAGACTCTTCAAGATACTGGGAAGCAAGTGAATGGGCAGAAGGGAAAACGATGACGGGCTTTGACAAGCAAGCTTTACGAGAATGGCTGAAAGCAGGAGGCGGTGGTTACAAGGGCGAGGAAGGCGTTACGATACCTCAAGAGGTTGTTGATGAGACATGGAGGAGGTATTGCGAATGTTATGAGAGGGTAACCGGTCAAAAGTTCGCATCATCATAGATTTATTGCAATACAGCATCACCCTTACTGTCCTGCTTGTCAAGCTGCATCTTCGCACTCTTTGCTCCAAATTGTATAGCCCGTTTCGCAAATCCTGCAGCCCCGGTCAGACCCAGGTCGCGAGCCAGCTGCCGCAACAACATCTTGTCACCCAGTCCATTGCCGAAGCGATAATCGGCTTTGAGGTGGACAGGAGTCGAGGCAAGGCATGCGACAACTGGCGCTGCCAGATAGGGATACCTCACTTCTTTGCCGAGACTCGATATAATCCGGTCTGTACATATTGTCAGCTGTGCTCGACGTCTGCCAAGGTTCTGCTCACCATCACGGCCAAGATTGCGACTGCCAATACGGTCCAAGTCCATTTGGAGTTCTTCTACCAGCCCTTCCCACTCGCCGCGCTGAGATGCCGGCCGGCGAAAGGCGAGCTTGTGTCTTGTATACCCTCCCAGCTGTTCGTCGGCTCCCAGTCCGCTCAGCAGGACTCTGGCTTCAGAAATATACTCTTCCTCGGGAGACTCTGGCAGGCTCCCACTGCCCCTAGCAGCGAAATAGAGAGCCTGGGCTATACTCTGTATCGTGCGTCAGCGAAGTACTCTGACGATGAAGGAAAGGCTCACAATGTCCATGACGGTGTTGTTTGGCAGCATCAGCTGGATGATCCGACTGCGTTCTTGCAGGAATTCGGCATATGGCACGTCTACTTGAACAAAATTCCACCGCCTCTTTGGTCGTAGTTTCTGAAGCTCTGCGTAGGAAGCACGACCTGTGATCCGGTCGGGTGTATCGTAGATGTTTGCTTTCGTATTAGGTTGCACTTTGGCGGCTATAGCTGCAGCCCGAGGGTTTTCGAAGGCGACATTTAGAAGATCAAGCGACTGTATAATGGTAACAATCAGTTTTCAGTACATCAATGGAACATCGAGGTGACATACTTCCTCTTGCGGTAAGAAAGCATCAGCTAGTAGCGCCAAGACAGTACAGTCTAAACCACCGCTAAAGAGGATGGCCACTCTAGCTTTGGGGTACGGTGGTCTGCATGATGTGATGAGACTTGAGCGTTACGGCTGATAAGCCACCTACCCTTTCAGACGAGGTACGTCCAATACGCGCTTGCGACAAGCTTCTTCCAGCGTGCCTAATGGAAGTACGCCAGTCAGCTTGCGCTTATCGCGGCTGTCAGATGAGGTTACCGCGAAACTTCTGTATTGCCTCGATGAATGCAGGTGATTTGACTGGTAGACCATCGTCCCCTTTCTGCAGTGTATCTGCCGGGCTTGGCAGAGCAGGATTCAAGCGGGTAAAAGGGTATGTCTGAATAAGGTTCAATACACGCTGCTCTTACGAGGGCTTTTACAAAACCTACAAGACAGTCCGCAGACGATCCTTCGCTGGGGTAGCTGCGTAGATGGACCTGCAAAATTGTCAATATGATACCGCTTATCAAGTTGCAGCTGGAGAGCTGACCTTGCGCTCGTTACTGGCCAGGACTAGCTCATATACAGCATTTGCCGGAACTTCCAGCCAATTGCCCAAGTCACAAGTCTGAGGATTTGGGGCAGTCGAGGTCAAAAGTAGACAAGAACATAGATTATCGGGCTCCCGTATGAGCAGAGATCGTCTTCCGAGTGGATCGCGCCCCCAGAAAAGGGATGTCTGGTTTAGAAAGACAAACGCGTATGGACCTTCGACGCTGTTCAGGACACGCAGGGGAGATACCTCTTCGCACAACCTATCGAAAAGTAGTTGTCCGTCATTCTGATGAGGCTGTATGTCCAAGCCATCGAAGATCTCGCCGTTCTGAGGGCGTCTGCTAATCAGACTGAGACCTCTCGCGAAAGGTACGACCTCACATAGGCTAGAGCATCAGATTGTCTTGTAAACGGCTGTGCTGTAACATGGTCGCCTCGTAGATGCAGGACGGAAGAGTGCAGATGCAGGGCTTGTTCGCCTAACTCGATTTTTTGGGTAGCCTGGATATCGGGGCCTCTGGATGCGACTGCTTCCTGCAGTGCTACGAATACAGCTTCCTGATATGCTGGGCCATAGCTTGCTGCTATGCCGCACATTCGGCAGTGGGCAAAAAAGTAGAAAAGGAACAAGAGGGCAAGGCACAGGTACGGAGACTTCCCCCAAGAAAAAAAAAAACCACAAAAAACGATGTGACACCTGTGAGGCTGGAGAGGAAGGACGATGAGCAGGGCTCAAGTGGAACAGAGAAGGCTATAACTCACTTCGAACTCACGCGTGCAAGCACATACACTGGACTTCTACAAAGTAGCAGGCATACTGATGGACGGCGTAAGGATTTGTTGTATCGAGAATTGGATATGGATGTTATGCTCACCCCCTTAACCCTGGAGATGGAAGTTTATCAGTACAGAGTCGCAATTGAATGAACTCGCAGATTAACTCACACTCGGGCAAAGTGTCAATTTTCGATGACGCAAGCGAATCTGTTGAACAAATATGTAGCAAAGCAAATGAGTGATTCCCCGAGCACTGCTCGAAGACTTGTAAAGAAACGATAGCAAATACTAGGTCAAAAACTATTTCAGGCCATCACAGCGGACTGGCTTTGGCCGATAACTGCGCTGCCGACGCTCTGTAGGTACTTTCCTTCCACCGCCTCATATCATGGTACTTTGCTAGAGATTGCCTAATCACCTCTTACGCCCTGGCCTGAGGCATGATGTATAGAAACGACCAGTCGGTAGCCTTACGGATCGAACAGTATCTATGTCTCTGTCCTGACTATAATGATCTTGCGGACCTGCTAGCGATAGAGCAGGGGATGAATGAAATGCCTCGCACTTAACTACTAGCCCTCTTTTCCAAATCGCCGTATCAAGCCCGCCAACTCTGTATGACCAGGTGAGCAGTCCAAAGACTTCATCTCCCTCGTGAATACTTTGCCGAGAACAGAGACTGCCATTGGAACGATATCGGTGACCTCCAGTCGGGGTACAGGCGCTTTGTCCAGACGGCGGAGCTCGCTTTCGATGCTCGTAGCTTTGATATCGGGGCTGCCGCAAGCGATGATCTGGTCAAACCAGAACTTGACATCGTCTGTCACGTTGAGCGCGAAGCCATGTGAAGTAATGCGATGGCGGATTTGGATGCCGATTGACCCGACCTTAGACGTGGATGATGGATATGCCCCAACCTGAGGAGAAGGGAGCAGGAGCGGTATCTGAAGCCTTTCTATAAGGAGTTGCTCGAGAAAGTCTGAAATGCGCTGAACATAGCAGCGAGTGGACAGCTGCATGCCCATTCTCAGCCCAGATATCAGCACTCATGTATGCTCACGCACATCCATAAGACTCGTATCGATGATTGGATAGCCAACCAATTGGCCCGGCCCGTGATATGTCGTCTGTCCTCCTCGTTGCGTTGCGATGTATTCGGCTCCAATGGCAGTCAGACGTTCGCGCTCAATCTTGAGTATCTCTTCGTCTGTTTCTCGTCTTCCAGTCGTATATACGGGCGTATGCTCCAGCAGCAGAATCACATCCTGCTCGGCGATAGCTTTATGCTTCTGAATTTCCGAATCTGACAGCAACTTTTGCTCCTTGTCGAGGTTCGCAACTATGGACTTCGAGTGTGACCTTCGTTCTACCAGCGCTTCTTGCAGTCTCAGACCATCTTGGTATGGCACCGGCTTATCGAAATGATGCCAAACAATGGGCGTTCGCGGCGCTTGCGCAAGACTGCTGTTATATCGTCGCATGCATGTCTGCGCAAGATGTATCCTTTGCAGAAGGTTGCGACTCAGAGATTGTCGAAGCATGTTTTGGTGGAAAGCAACGAGACGCTTCTTGCTTTTCGCGCAAATCTTGCAACTTCTTCTCTGAATTTCATTCACTAGCCATGATAAGTACAGCATCTGTATATATTTTAACCGAAGCTAATCCTCTTATGATGTCTCTACGGCAAGGGAACAGACAAAGTAGGCCTTGCAAGGACAAAGTTCAAAGTCAGAACCAGATCCGCTTACAACATACCTACAGCTCTATGTTACAGCTACGGAACATGGTCTTGGATCGCACACTGCCAACTTGGCAGGCGCCAAAGGAAAACGACCTCAAGGCAGCTTCGCTCGAGTGCGTCTGCAAAGACTTGGACGACCTCTCACAGAAGCATCTGACACCTACGCTCACCAGCTACCTTTCGACTGCTGCGCTTTGTCACTAAAGCCATTCGAGGATATGCCGGTGTGCACACGCGATGGAACGGTGTATGACCTTACCAACGTGAAAGATCCTGCCTTTGGACCAATTAAGATACTGATATCGAGTTATAGATAATGCCTTACATCCGAAAGCATGGAACAGATCCAGTAACTGGCAAGAAACTGGCTTCTGGCGATCTTATCAAGCTCAACTTCTTCAAGAACACTCAGGGAGACTACTACGACCCTGTCTCTTACAAAGTCTTCAATGAACATACAGCCATCACTGCTGTTGCAGCGAGCGGCAACGTTTTCAGCAGGGATACCGTCGAAAGTCTCAATATCAAGCCAGGCTTTTGGCAGGATCTAGTAGATGATACGCCCTTCACAAGAAAAGATTTAATTATCTTGCAAGATCCGCATAATCTTGAGAAGCGCGATCTTTCTCAATTTCATTATCTCAAAAATGATCTCAAAGCAGATGACGGCGACAAGCCTGAAGACCCTTTAAGCGGCATTAACACAAATGCTATGGGCAGCACCAGCAAGGTCCTGGCTAGTCTGCAGAAGACCAAAGCGGATAAGTCGGCTGCAGCGGTTCGTCTCCCCCATCTTCTGGCAATATAAGCTGACTCGCGCATCAGCCCATCGCATCCACGTCCGCAGCTCCGAGTCCAAAAGCAGTCGTCGTAGATGTGAAGAAAGAAACGGCTAAAGCAACTCAAAAGGGCGTTCCATACAATGCTGCCGGCTATACCACCGGAAAGTCAGCAGCCGCACTCACGAGCACAAGTGCCGATGTCTCTACGAAGAGCGAGCGTGCTTTGATAGATGAAGAAGAATGGATGTTTGAGCGGATACTTGCCGGAGAGAAAGGCTACGTAGCCATCCAGACCAATTTTGGCAAGCTGAACGTAGAGCTTTTCTGTGATAGGGTGCGTAACGACAGCCTTCTAAGTATAGTTCTACTCACCTATTGTCTGCATGCAGGCGCCGAAAACATGCTATAACTTCCTTATGCTTGCTCGGGAAGGCAAGTACGATAACACCATTTTTCATCGACATATTCCAGGTTTTATGCTACAAGGAGGTGATCCTACAGGCACAGGTAGTGGAGGGCGATCATATTGGGGCGAGGACTTCAGAGACGAACATTCCCTGCGAAATGCGCACAAGCACGATGAACGGGGATTGCTGAGTATGGCAAACCGTGGTGCAAACACAAATTCATCACAATTCTTCTTCACGTTCCGAGCAACACCTCACCTCAATGGCAAGCATACTGTGTTTGGCAAAATCGTGGGTGGAGAAGACGTCTTCAAGAAGATGGAAGCTGTACCGCCGAATCCTGCAAACGATCGTCCAACAAAACCTATGCGGATACTCTCTGTCGACATATACAAGGATCCGTTCGACGAGTTCAAAGCCAAGTTAGCCAAGAAGCTTGCGCGGGAGAGGGAGGAGAATGACGCCAACGGTGTGAAGGCGAAAGCGCGCGAAGACCGTGAGAAGGATAGGACAACGTGCGTCAGACTCTCGATATCCTACACTTTGCTGATAAGTTATGTACAGATGGTTCGGCACACAACTTGGCGAGAAAGGACAGACTATACTAGGCAAGAGAGATCTCCAGAGCAATGCGGTTGGAAGGTATATGAAAGGTGATGCAGCATCCCCTGGGCAAGGAGTGAAGCCGGTATTAGATGATAGCTTGGCGGAGTCTGCCGGCCCGGCAAAGAAGGCCAGGCGACAAGGAGGCGGCTTCGGGGGCTTTGAGGGATGGTGAGGGTTGTTCAATAATCTGAGAGACGCAAGTCGAGGGCTCTGCCGTGTTGCTACAATTAGCTGCGCGAAGAAGCTCTATAGGAGCCCAAAGAAGCGTTTCGGTTTGCCATTCTCCGCCGTCAGAGCTAGATTGGGGTCCGTGCTGACATGCACAGGTAGCGCTGACATAGAGCTTGCCGCCTTGTGTCGCCGATTGGAAATGCCCATTCTAGCAACGTCATCTGTCAGATTGCTGCGAGTTAGAGTTTCGGCAGCTTCAGGCATCTTCGGCATCGGAGTTGTAGCGCTTCTCGAAGGTGGACTCCTGCGGACGCGGGCTGTAGCATCTATCATCGTCTGTCAGCCCAGCACAAGTCTGCTGAGAAGCATATGCTAACCACCATCATTCCCACTGCTTCCACTGGTACTGGCTTTGCGTTTGTGAGCTCTGGGGGTGGGCTGCACTCTGTACTCGATGTCTTTCAGTGCTTTAATATCGTCCATTGCCTTCTTGAGAACCCGTGAATGTCCATCCTGAGCTTCGCCAGTCAATCCATGCTTTTCTCTGTATGTGTCGTAGGCCTGTTTCCTACGCTGATACTGGTCTTCGTGAGCTGCCTGGCGCTTTGCAACAAGGAGTGCGATGCGCTGCTCTGGTGTGTAGGAGGCCTTTGTAGCTTTCTGTATGGTGACGATACCTGCCTCACCGCTACTGGCGTTGGCTCCGCCTCTCTCCAGAGGTATTCCTCTCCGCGTTAGCTGTTTCCTGTGCGGGTCGGTTGCGCTCGCATTAGTGTTCAGCAAGCGCTTGCTAGGCGGTGAGGCAGCAAGAATCTTTCTGGACCTGGTACTCCGTTCTTTCTCTCTTGTCGGCGGACCTTTTTGACCGTCAATTGTGACAGGCTTGCTTTCGGCATTGTTGGGTGACGCTGCTTGCTGCTTAGACGCGACTGACATTTCGGTCGAAAGGTCATCCGCCTTATTGGGATCCCGCATCTGATCAATAGACTCGCCGCCAGGTCCTCTTGCTGCTAGCCGCGGTGGGGAGCCGGCAGTTTCCTTGAGGTGAGTCGGAGGCGAGGTACTGGTAGGCTTGCGAGATCTGTTGTGTTGCGCCAGAGCCCTTGCCTGCGAGACTGCCTCAGAGGACCCCACTATGCTTTGCTTGTGCAGCACTTACCAGGTTAGACTGTGCAGTTTGAGGGGCCTGCTGCATCGGGGTTCCCGAAGCAGGGCTTGCCATACGTTACGATGAACTAGTATGGAGTGCGACAGTTGTTATGCAGATGCTTAAGGCTTGTGAGTAGGCCATCGTGTTGAGCGCTTTGATCAAGCAGGCATAGCCTTTGTCCTGCCTCGGTACATAGACGGTTGTGGACATTCGCCGTCGTGCGGTATCAGTCTGTCATGTGATAGTCTAACTTGCAATCCTTGTATCAGCAAGCAGGGTGAACAGCGGCTCTGTTGGGGAAGCGCTAAGAATGGGGGATTTGGCTTGAAAGCATGCTAAGAATCTGCGTACTTGTGTGAAGAGTGGTACATGTGTTACGAAGCGCCGTTGTTTGTGAACATCAGAGATAGATGGGTTCCATTCGAAGGCATCGGCTTGCGTTCGCCTCACGATGTTTCGTCAACGATGGAGCGGGCTGCTAAGCATACTCCTGCTAGCTGCCATCTCTGTGCAAGCTGCTGACATCAGAGGATACATTTCTCCTGTGGATCCCGCTGGAGGTAACGCCCGACTCGACCTTCCTGTCCTTGGACGAGCTGGACAGCGAGGCTGACGCGCGCTGTTCTTTTAATCGCTGTGGGATACTACTACTCCAGCTGCTGTTCTCCCTCTGGCGCCAGACTCTTCTGTGGTCCTTGACGGTGGTGCATCAGGTCGAGCATTCATCAGAGCAGATGGTGGTTTTGTGATGTACGCCGCTCTGGCTAGCTGTTTCAGATGCGGCACTCTTGCTGACCAAGGACGCAATGGTGGTTGCAGTCATAACGTCGCAAGCGGAAGCTACGTGCTATCGGTACAAGACAGGACATTCGCCTTTTCAAGCGTGATCGATGATCCTTCACTTCCAGCAGAGGGTATCAGAAGCTGATAAGATGCTTCATATAGTTCAAGGTTGATATCGTTGAAAACGACGTTGCGAACCCGATTCAAGTCAGGCCATATGCCTTAGGCAAGCTCGCTGCAGACCCGAGCACTGTACCCATCCTTCCCTACCCTATTGTCATCAAGCCTACGAATCGTCTGGAATACTACGAGAAACGCGAGGGCTTCAGTCTGATGAGCATGATCCAGCAAAACAAGATGATCCTCTTTATGGTTGGAGGCATTGTCTTTGCGATGGGAATGCCAAAACTACTGGCAAGTCCTTTGTGCACTCACACGCATTAGGATTCGTGCTGATGTTTTAGAATGCGTTCAGGCCATGATCGACCCCGAAGCTCTGAAGGAAGCGCAAGCTAGTCAGGCTCATATGCATCGTAGTATGCAAGCGTACGTCTGCTGAATGAGTCCTCCTCCCGATAGCTGATGTCGATCTATGTATGCACAGGATGCAGAGCGGGGACGTTGCAGGATCTTTGAGCAAGATGCTTAGCGGAGGAGACGGCTCATCGGCAGTCTCCAGTGCTTCCAAGCCTGTCAGTGAAGGTGCACGTCGACGCAAAGCATAGGGAGTTCGGCTTGCTAGTGAGGTGTAAGGAGCAGTAACCTAATTACGGGAAGATGGCTTTTTCTTGGTAACTGAACGACGCTAGCAAGCAAACAACACAAGGAGTCAAGGAAACGCTGAAGCTAGATCTATCTCCTTACAGATGGACAGATATCCAGCTATGGAGACAGGCCGGCAAGTTATATCGCCTTCTTCTCCTCGCTAGCTTCCTTCTCGATCCAGGCCAGGATACCCTCATATGCCCAATTGTATCCTGAGAACTGCTGGGCGTTCAAGAAAAGTCCGTCTTCCTTCGTTGCTGGCATCGCCTGCTGTCGAGAATACGCCTGGATGAGTGAGGCACGCTTAATTCTGGCCTTGAAGACCTTTTCCAACACTGCATTGACTTCCTGGGTCGACTGGCTCGACTTGGTATCTGCGAAGAGCGCTCCTAGCGCTTCAGCGTCCTCGATAGATTGGCCTGCGCCTTGGCCCTGGTGCGGCAGCCTGCAATTGCGCTCACGTCAGCGTGCCTTTGGCTCAACAATGATATACTGCAACTGACATAGCATGCGCCGCATCTCCGATGATGATGGCACGTCCTTTGACCCAAGTTGGCAGAGGATCTTGGTCTCGCAGTTGCCAAAGACCAGGCTCTTTGGCTAGACTGCAATTCACCATGACAAGATGTCAAAAGGTAGATCCGGCCACTGGTCTGGCACGTCCAGACTTACGATAGTGTCTTCTTCAGCCACTCTGGAAAGGCTTCGTAAACTTGGAGCAGATCTTCGGTTGTACCGACAGCATTCCATGACTGCGTCGACTCTTCCTTCATAAATTTGTCGGGGCAGATAGCGACGCTGAATAACGTTCAAATCGTTCAGAAGTCGCCAAGGGCAAGAGGAACAGCTTACATATTCAAGATCGTCCCATCTCGGCAAGGATAAAGGATCTATAAGAGGCTTCTCAGATTTTGTTCGGCATCCTCGGTATGAAGGCTAGACTCACAACTCGGCGATTTCCTCCTACTACGATGAAAAGTTTGCTCTTGCCCTGCTCGAATACCTCCATGGCTTCAGGGATATCCACTAGGTCATCTCGAGAAATCTGCAACAGATCCTCTATCAACAGATGTCAAAGTCCGGCAGAAAATGCTCTGCTTACAAGGCATCGGTATGCTGAATGGCCGGAAGGGCGTGCAATGTTCGTCTCTTCTAAGACGGCGCTTCTGACAGTGGAGTGTATACTGTGCACGGTGTTCAGCACATGTCTACGTAACATCAACAGACGGATGACCCTCACCCATCGGCCCCAATGACGAGGTCACCCTGGAAGCTCTGTCCATCTTCAGTCTTGACTGTCCCGCTCTCCGTATCCACCGACGCTACTTTTGCTCCTGTAACAATCTTCGCCGGCACGCCTGCTCCAGTGGTAGCTTCTGCGGCTCTACGCAGCGCGTTATGGAGGTCGACTCTATGCTGTAGAAGCCATGGCTAGAGATTGCTTCTGTATCAGCATGACAACCTGGAAGGAGCCTCTCAAAGGCTGTAGAGCTTACTGCACCAAAGATCTTAGCGGTGTCCATAGGTACCTTGACGTGAACTTCTCCGCTCGCCTGCAAAGCGATTTGAGTTAGCTTTGTAGTCTATCGCTGACATGCGTACATACACCGATTTCTCGCATCTCCCGAACGACGAGTGACCTCGCCTCTTTCTGGATATCAATACCCCATTTGTGCAGGATCCTGTGAATAGTTGTCAGAATAAGTCAAGAACTAGGCTACTCAGGGCAAGACCCTGTTTAACGCGCACTTGGTTGCATTCGGTGCCAGACTGCAGATATCGATTAGCGAGCTACCCGGTGATCTGATTGTGTGTCCGACATACTGAATCGCAGCGCCGACTTCGCTCTTGAGTCTCGATGATTCGAGGACCGTTACTTCTTTGCCTTCTCCACGAAGAGCAATGGCGGCAGCCAGACCTGCGATACCCGCTCCCACAACAATAACTTGGAAAGGCATGTTTCGCGGCGTCGCTGTTGTTAGGGTAGAAGACAGACAGTCAGTGATTGTAGAATGTAGATGGACGAGCAAGTGCCATTAATATCTCACGACCTACAGGTAAGATGCTCTGCTTGAGTGGCTCCCGGGCGACCCACATCCGATGCCGAGGGCTTCACTAAAGATGCAGTTCTGAGCCCCTGCGCGTTTGTGTTTCACTATCGACATCACTGAAAGCAATGTCCTTGCCAAAGCTCAATAGCCGCCAGACCTTCGAAGAGCTCGACCACTACATTGTCGAGTTCAATACCGACATCCCTCTGTCCGGCGATGGAGGTTCGCATATTACTGGGCATTTATGTGGGATAGTCCTTCGGTTGAACATCATTCTGCAGGTCCTGGTATTGCGCGATGTAACGTCTTCCGTCCCAAAGAGACAGAGGAGGGCAAGCGTTTTCCTGTGATCATGGTCAGTTTCGTACAGCTGTGCGAGCCTACCAAGCATGTGTACTGACTATACATTTTATCATACAGACGATGGGTCCTTGTGAGTTTGTCAATGAATGCGAGACAACCCTTGGATACAAACTGACTTTGTCTGTAGACGGAAAGGACATACCTTACTCCAAGTTCCACCCCAAATCATTCTCAGAGGTACCTGAAGCTCAAAAGAGCAAGGTTAGTTGTTGGATAGTCGACTCGCGGTTCGCAGCTGAGTCGCTAGATTACCAGTACTCGGCATGGGAAACTCCGGATCCAGCCTACTGGACTTCGCAAGGCTATGTAGTAGTCAGAGTAGATGAGAGAGGTCTAGGCCAGTCACCGGTAAGGCATGCGAGTGTTCGGGATCACCAGGTGCATTGGCTGAGAACAGTCTGCTGAATCTTCAGGGCTTTATGGACACGATGAGCAACTCCACTGCAGCCGATTTCGCATGCTGCATTGAGTGGGCAGCTGAACAGTCGTGGTCTTCTGGCAAAGTCGGCTTGCTCGGCGTCAGCTACTTTGGCGGTTCTCAGTGGAGAGTCGCAGCACGAAAGCCCAAAGGTTTAGCATGCATAATTCCTTGGGAAGGTGAGCAGCCAATCTGGCGTGTTGCACAGCGTTTGACAAGTACTTTTCAGGCATGTCCGACTACTATCGAGATCGATGCAGACAAGGCGGTATCTACTCCAATCAGGTTCGCAAAAGCATTAAATCTATGAATAATGCCTGTCTGATATCGCTGTGTTCGATATAGTTCATCAATTTCTGGTGGAATCGCCAAGTCGGTAACAATCAATATGGTCTCGCCGGCCGCGCTGCACGACAATGGGGACCTGATACTCTAGAAGGCGATCTACCAGAAGAAGAACTGCGCAAGAACCGAAGAGACCAGACTGTCGACAACGAGGAAAATCGCTTCCTGGATGACGCATATTACGCTAGCCGAGAATACAACAAGGGTGCTATAGAAGTGCCTATGCTCAGTGTTGCAAACTGGGTGAGCTGATCTTCACTACCCCAGAACTGAAGATGGCTGATCGACTTCCATGGTTTAGGGCGGTATACTGCTGCATCTTCGTGGAAACGTTATTGGCTATCTCGAAGCTGGATCAAAGAACAAGTGGCTTTATTTCATTACTGGCAGACACGATCTTCCATTCTACCTGCCAGAATTCGTTGCACTACAGAAGTCATTCTTGGATGCGTTCCTGCACGGACGAGACGACAAAGGTGAATAACGCGCTTGATGCGGACGCTTGAGGAGTCTGGAAGCTGACATTGACCTGATCCAGGATGGCTGGAAGGGCCGAACGTCAAAGTACCAGCAGTCAACGTCTGCTTGAGACGCGGCAATCCTGGCTTCAACACCATCGAAGCAGATCGCACCTTTAAATTCCGAAGTGAGCCCGAGTGGCCCCTCCAGAATACACAATATACAAAGTACTACCTGTCCAGCGACCTGTCGCTGTCGAAAGAGTCCAAGGACAGGTCGGAAACCACGCTGTCATACGCTGCTCTAACGGGAGAGCCATTCTCGTTCTCAACGGGGCCTGTAGAGAAGGTCACAGAGATTACCGGTCACATCCTTGTCAATCTCGTGATGAGCGTATCGGGCAAAGATGGCAAGCCGGCACCGAAAGACCTGGATGTCATGGTCACTTTGCGTCACTTCGATGCCGAAGGAAAGGAGATCTACTATACCGGTAAGTCGTGATGCCCAAGCGTAATCGCAGAACACTCATAAACTGTCCTCTGCAGGTACGGCCGGAGATCCCGTCCCGCTCGTGAAAGGCTTCCTACGTGCTTCTCTGCGAGCTATAGACGAATCGCATCCTCTTCACAGAGAGTACATTCCCTTCAGGCAGTATCGCTCATCCGATGTGTCGTTCTTGAGTGCCGAGAAGCCATACTCTCTTCTAGTTGAGGTTTGGCCGACCAGCGTAGTCCTTGAAGCTGGTAATAGCTTGGTACTAGAGGTATCCCCCAAAGATACTCAAGGATGTGGCATCTTCGGACACAACTCAGCCAAGGATAGGAGTGAGGAGACCTTTGGAGGCTTGAACAATATTCACTTTGGACCCAGTCACGACAACTGGCTAAAGCTTCCCATCATACCTACTGATGATAATTGAGGGATAGAGTAATTGTGAACGTTGTGTGCGAGGTTGTACAATACATGTGACCTTTCTCCTCCCATCTACTCGAACATTTCAGACAACGCTTGCTTGCCCAGATCTGCCTCGAGACCTATTTCTCTGACAGTACCTACGTGGCTGCCGCTGGTGTTCTGCCAACTTCCAGGCCTGCCATGGATTCAGGCGACGACGATTTCGAGCTGGAGGAGGATCAAGACGTTTCGAGCAGCGCCGCTGAGCCGGCAGGCTCGTCGGTAACAGCAGATGGTCGTTTTGCTTGCGAATGCGGCAAGACGTTCAGTCGAAGCAGTAAGCTACCTACCCACACACCGGGTACAGGCCCAATGAACCACTTTCCGAAACTCGACAGCCCATTTACGCCGCCATGCTCGGTGTCATCTGGAAGACAAGCCCTTTCTATGCGAGGTACGACTGCCATACTGTAGCTCTCTACGAGCTCTCTAAGCGGTCTTTCATCTCATGGCAGACTTGCGGGCGACGCTATGCCCGAAAAGATGTCTTACATCGCCATATGAGCCAGCATACTCAGGATGGCTCTTCCTCTACCTCTAACTCGCGAGCATCGCATGTCGTTGCCGTTCCCCGAGTGAAGCAGGCCTGTGCAGCCTGCGCTAAAGCGAAAGTCAGGTGCAGCGGGGCAAGTCGAAGACGTCTTTCTCAGGCTATCCTCATCAGCTGACAAGTGCACTTTATTATTTAGACTACACCCTGCGGTCGGTGTGAGAGCACTGGCAATACTTGCATCTATCCGACCAGAGGGCAAGAGGTTGTCGGCAGGGTCGCAGACTCTTCAGAACCACAACCAGTCTTTTCAGACATCACAGTCCCTTCCACCTCTACGTCACAGTTCCAGGATAACAGCCTGCGCCAATCAATAAGCAGCAGCCTCGACAATACATGGACACAAGATACACCTTTGCACATGCCCTCCAGTACAGACTCCACATCATATCCCTTCTCAGGTACTGGCGATCTTGATCTTGGCTTGGACATCTTCGATGTATCGTACCTCGATTTCATGTTTCCGTCTACTAGCTCGAACAATCCCCCTACAAATGTGCATACGACCGATCTGATTTGGGATCAAGTCACTCTCCAACCCGAACCGCAGACTATGGATTGGCAGACAGCTATGGATGGCGTTTTCATGCAAGGCAACCAAGACGTTACTTTCCCACAAGTTTCACCGGCAGACGCGCTCGAATCCGATCACAGCGGACTTGCCCAAGTGTCACCCGTCAACGTAATGCAGCATCTCACTGGGCTTGTAGGAGTGCAGACAAATACAGAAGCCGCATTCGCTGCGAGCGCTCTGAGGGATCTCGGCAATGAACAACGCAACTCCGTGGAAGACAGAACATCTGAAGAAAGGGCTGGTATGCAGTTGGGATTGATGACAAGGGCTCCATCGCCCGTGGCAATGACAGCGATGCCGCCAAATGAGGACTGGCCTACTACTTGGAATCCGCATGCGACTAGTCTAGGAGACGATCCACGACCTCTTTCTACCATGCGCAAGGTGCACTTCGGCAAGCGTATGTTTGACACTTTTCGTAGCTATAAACATTGTACTGACAGCGAGCCATATCACAGTACCAGACTTCGTACAACAAGGTGAATACCGCAGAACGGGGTAGTAAAGACAGCCACTGACAATGTGGTTTCAGGCGTCTCACGCGATTGGGGTATCGAAAATGGTTGCATCTTGGCGATACTCGAGATCTTGCACTTTGCAGATGTTCAGCGCTCGGCATACCATGATATTTATCTACAAATGAGCAAAATGTGGGGCTTTTCTACACGGTCAAAGCGCCGCAACCGCTGAGGACATCACTACAGACCTCTCACCACTCTGAACTATTTCCTCGACCTCTATATGAATGTAGTCGACGCGTACATCCCATTCGTAAGCTGTTCTCCTCAAGGACATGTGAGTTCAGTATCTGAATCTAGCTGTTCTAGATGCATGCCGCGTCTTTCAAACCTCGCGGAACATCCGGCTTCCTGCTAGCCAGTGTCATCGCTGTCGGAGCTCAGCATTGTAACTCGCCGGCGTAAGTCTTAAATGCATTGCCAGATAAGACGCGCCTTGTTGACAGTTTGGTTACAGTGCAATTCGTTTCTCCTACATTCTTGGCGAAGCGGTCCAGTCAGGTGTTGGCAACGTGGTGAGTACATAGTACGAAAATATGTGTTTCGAGAGATGAATCGATTTGTGCAGGTGACTGCCAACAATACTCTCAACCGAAGTCAAGAGATATGGCAGAGTTTCCTCGTGTGGACGATGTTGCGATACACAGGCGTGCGAAGGTCCGGTGAACAAAGTACCGCTGGCTAAAGTTAGTGATGCTGAAACTCTGCGTGATTAGATTGGTCGAGATTGCAGATGTCTTTCGAAACGCGCATACAGTGGCACTTGGGAAGATGTGAGCGAGCCGTTTTGCTAGACTTCTTCAGTTAACCGAATCAACAGGCATGCATTTGATGGGCATGTTCGACCGTTGAGGTTGGATAGCATCAACGATCCAGCACTAAAGAGATGGAAACTGTGGATAGCGCGCGAACGTCGTGTGCGAACCGGCTATGCATGCTTCCTTCTGGACGGTAAATGCGTTCTTGTCTCTCTTTCATTCGGTCGTACTCATGCCTCAAGTACAGCCGAGTTCGTCCTCTTCTTGGATGCCGCTAGCCTGATACCACCGATGACTATGCAAAATCCACTGCCTTGTGCCGACACGCTTTGGCAGTGTGCGACAGCCGAAGAGTGGGCTGAAAAGCTATCATCTGCTGCAGGCATAACGGATAGCGCGCCCGCAAATACTATCTTTCAGCGAACATCGATGAACGCTAGCTTGTTGGTGGCAGCACGCTCTTCATCCTTCGCGTCTGTTGCGCTGTAAGTCTGCCGTACTCGGTGAGGTCGAAGAAGAAATACTAACGTGGTTTCCAATATCATAGCGTTCAAATGCTGCATGTCTCGCTGTGAGCCTGGGCGAAGCTTTGAAGTGGTTCAACCTGGCTGACGGCCATTGGTAGATGCCTGCTGCGTAGCTCTGGAGCCTGCTCGCCTAGCCAGATCGAAGATTCAGCCTCCAGTATTAGGAAGACACTTGAAGCCATCGCTAACGGAGCCAACGAATTTAGCCCTAGATCCGATCTTCCGTCGTCCATAGGCTGGAACGCATTCCGTATCTTTTATCATTTGGCGAAGATCGGCACATCTGTACCAATGGCAATGCTCCTCCGACTGGCTGGCAAACAAAGCAGAGAGGATGCCAAGATCGTCCGCGCAATCGTAAGCCAAGTATAGAGAACTGCCTTCTTTCCTGACCTTGGACCTGCGCTTCTTCCGTACAGTTAATCAGTCAGTTCGAGGCGGACCCCAGAGTCGCGAAATCTTTAGCTCTGCATGCTGGACAGTGCTTCCGGCTCATTAGAGACGAAGGTAAAGGCAGCACATATGAAACATTCTCGCTATGCTTCTCTGCCCTCCTACTCTACGCCTTCGCTCGCTCCCAATTGGTGAAGCGCGAGAACGCGGCTCAATCCTTCGTGAACATAGACTGCGCAAAGGTTTCGTAAGTCTGGGCAATCATGTTCGGGCAATAAGCTGAATCATGCTGACTTGCCTTCGGCAGGTTGATCGAGGTAGCATGGACGTTAGGCGATAGCGGCCCAGCACACTTCGGAGGTCAAATGTTGGCGGGTAAAGCGGCTGCCAATGCAGTCTTGGACGAAGCCATTCAGATTTTGGCGGGAAAGCAGATGTGGAACATCAGATTCAATCTTATACGTCTTCTTCGCAACATGACCACACTGGAAGACTAGTACAGTACAGAGACACGACAGTAATACTAAAAGAAGCACAAGGAACGTGATATCACAGCGAGATAATTGTAGCCAAAGTCCTCGCCTAATCGACAGGGTCCCAGTCCCCGAACTGGAATTGAGTGTTAGCCATGCTGGAAAAGATTACGTCAGGCTGGACAGACACTCGTAAACAGCTTTCAAATACGTACTTCACAAGCTCCCAACATTCAGCGGGCGCATAATTTCTGGTTGGAATGTCCTCCTCTGCTCCGCAGGCGCCGGCAACGAACAAGACTGGAGCCCAATGATCGTCTGTGCCATGTGCATCGCGATACAATGGGTGGCGCATCAGACGCATCACGGCTGAGCGCAGGGCAGGACCCTGAAAAGATTGCGAGTTCAGCAGGACCCCTCTAGCAGCTTAGGCGGAACTAGCTGTACCGTATTCTTTGTCAAAGCATCCTCTGCGATGGTCCGGAAATCTAGCGCAAACTCATCGGGAGGTGTATCTTGGGCGAAATTATCTCGGTATAGAACGATCTGCACACCCGGGAATCAAATGCGTGCCCGCAAAGTCTCGACTGATCTCGTCACTCACGTTGGACCCTGTTCAAAGTAATTCTGACCATCAGCATTGTACAGGGATTCCAAGTAGCGTCGACTTACATTTATTGCGGTACAGATTGTGAACAGTCCCGCCAGTGCCGATAATCAGAACATTCTCGTACCGCAGCTCACGGATAGCAGAACCGATATCGACCAGCTTCCAAGGATCGTAATATGCATTCGTAGAGATCAGGGTGCACGGGATGACGGGACCTCTATCCCCGAACATCCAGCGCATAACGAGGAAGGTATCGTGAACCCATTCGACTTCTGTGTTGAGCTTCGCCGGGATCCCTTTGTTTGCAAGCAAAGACTGTACTCTTTTCGCTAACTTTACGTCTACCTTGATCTCGAGGTCGGTATACTTTTGGGGGTCTACCCATGCTACAGGCTGCTTCTTGGGCGTAGTAGGGTTCGCTGCGATCTGATTGACATATTCAGCTCAGTATGGATGCAGATTTCCGGTCTCGTGCTCTGCACTCACCTCGAACCCTTCTCCAGTACACTCCCAATGAGCGCCCATCCAGACGATACCAGTCACACCTCTCCTTCTAGCTTCATGTCCTACTTGACGCCAGAACAAGCCGGGTGTAGAGTCCTCTCCCAGCATCATCGTGCCTGTTCTCCATGTGTATCAGCCACATTCGAATGCCTGGTGTGAGATCAGGCAGCTCACTGCCGTGGCTCATGAAGAAGCATGGCGTGGGATGATCAGTTTTGGGCATATTGCTGAAATTGATTAGGGTGTATGTTGAGCACAGCTGAGGTGCGAAGGTCGGCTTACCCAGACAAACTCGCGTTGCAGCAACTTCTGCCCCTCGGGCCCCATGTGGCTCCCGTAAGATAGCCCGCGGTCCAGACGAAGCACATTTGATTCTCGCAACTGTACTCACACCAGCTTCATCGGCTTGCTTGGCTCGTACTCATCTATCTGTCTATCTGCGACCTCCTCGAGCACACCACTTTGCGATGGCTGCCCTGCAAGCGCAAACGATAGCCCAGCCAGTCGCGGGGTTCGTCGGCACTCTGATGCTGAGGAGCGACAGAGATCTCATCGATGCCCACTCTGCACACACGCAGCAGACAGGAAGCTCCCAAGCAGAAAGAGAATTCAGGGAGAGGCCCGTACAGACTCCAGCAGACTGGCCAACAACAAGAGGTGTTCCAGAATACAGGCCCCTCAACCCTCATCAGGATTTCGAAACTAGGTCAGCAGAGTTGCATTGAGCCGATCCTGAGTGTAGCTCACCAGTGTCTCGCTTGTAGACCCTATGGGCAGAACGGACCTGAAAAGGTGTTTGTTACCCTGATGCTGGGAGGCGTTTGGGTACAAGGTGTCATCCGGACGGGGGTGAGTTCACCTTAGTCTGACCACCGAACCAATGCTTATCGTCCTCTGAAGTGGAAATGGTTGGGCTCCCCAGGCCACAAGTACCTTAAATACGATGTCGGCGGCATGTTTTGAGCGTTCTATTTTCTTTGTAGCGTTTAGTTTCGACTATCTGTTCCTGTATTGTATATTATTCAAGTGGTTTTCGTGGTTCGTCACGGTAGCGTTGTCGTCCGAACAAGCAATTAGAATTTGTGTGAGAAGCCTGGTTACCTGCTGGATACCATGGATACAAAGCACAAGCACGCGCGGTGATACAACATGAACCACGAACTCATCCTTAAGCCGATGAATATCGTTTGAAAAGCGTGTACGCTGTGAATCCACCTCCCAGCACGACACTGCCAAGGACCACCGACAGAGAGAGGAATAGTCCCTGCAAGAAGAAAACTCTGCGCACGATGTTGGAATGTGGCTTCAGTTTCAAAGCCAAGCGTTTGACATAGCTAGGCAGGATCTGCTCTTTGAGAGCGGAGATCTGCCACTGTGCAAATGGCGGGAAGATGTCTTGAGCTTTCGAAGAGATAGGTCTGTCCACTGTGATCATTCTTTCGAAATAGTCCGCTGGCCAGCGCATAGAAGTCGATTGCTCGGCATTTAGAGCAGGAGGATGAATGCCGGCTATGGATTCTATATCAGCAAAGTGCCACGTAATCATTAGCACAACTCACCAAGGTACTGGATTGGCAGATCATTCGCGAGGAAAATGGGCGGTGCCAGTTCGGTAGCGAAATAGTCCAGCTCGAGCTGATCAGCGAAGACTACGAGCATGTGTCCAAGGCTATATTTGAACAGCTTCTTAGTATTACGTTCACATGAGGATGAGAGGTACGTGGCTTACCGATTCCTGACCGTATTGAGGGCTTCTTCTGTAGAGGTGACCGGAACGATGGGCAGTACCGGTCGCTCCAAGTTTGACTCCAGAAGAGAAGAAGTGGTAGGCACCTTCTCAAGGATGGTGTTCTCTCCCGTCTTTACGTCTCCGATTACTACTTTGCCTTCGGCCTCCTTTAGATCAGAGCTGCCTGTGGAACCACGAGTCTGCTGGCCGAAATCTTTGGTCGCCTGGATGAGATGCTTGACCAGATCATCGTGGCGCTCTTCATGTACGCATACGAAGGACACGGCTCCCAGTCCGTTGCCGGCATCAGAGAAGAACTTGGATCGCGCAAGCAGCTTTGCGATCCTAGCAATATCATCTTTGGGGGTAGTTTTCGACACAAAGGCGATATTCTGTCGTTCCCGTGAAGCGTTCCTAGGTAGGAAATGTAATAACGCTGAAGAACGGTGCCCGGCCTCTGCGACTTGCTGGCGAATCTTGGCATTCTTCGAAGTCGTAAAGTAGACGTCGAAGGTGTCTGAAAGTGCTGCTTGCAGGTTGGTATCGCTTGCAAGATGGATAGGATAGGCAGAACGATCCAAGGCTGGGTATATATGCGTCTCGATTGCTTTGAGGCACGAAGTAGCTCGCTCAGGAAGCTGAAGAATGACAGTACGAGATCAGTTACTGGTCACATTTTAGCAGTATGGAATTGCGCCTCACTATAACAAGCGTGACGTTCCCTGCTGCAACAGCTGCACTCAGCGGAGACAAGGTACTTTCAAGGGGTGCTGTTGCGGGATATCGATCAGCTCTCATGCATACCCCGGCTTACGAGCATTGGATTACCTGAAGCATCGCCCAAGATAAAAGCTCGGCCGTAAGGTGTCTTGATACTGCCAGACTTTCTAAGCGTTGCGACTCTCTTTGTCAAGCTCGCGAAAGCTGTGTCGACGAATTGAAGATGCAGCTGTCGAAGGACAAGCGCTATCTCGAGCTCGGCTTCGAATGTGCTTTTGCCTGTATCTTGAATGACCGCTTCTACGAATTTCTCCCTATTTTCGCTTACGCCATCTGTTAGGAATCGACCAACCAGTTATTAGGAGCGCTGAAGTAATATCTTAAGTCGAATACTCACTGTACAAGGCCAAGAGCTGTCGTTGTCGGTACCGGAAGTAGAGAGCCCGACGGTCGATAGCAGTCTCGCGCAGTTCCTTCAGCGCCCTGTCCATAATTACTATTGAGATAGTGGGAGTATGCAGCGTGCGATATAGTAGGTGAAGTGAGTTGGAAACACGCTAAACCTGGACGAAGAGGGTTTACCCAGGCCCCGGTGGGTCGCGGCCCCGCAAGCCTGTTAGTCCGGAAGATACTGATTCTTCTATAGCTCCTAAAGAGCTTGTAAGATTAGTTGATCTCGATGTACCGTACAACGAACCCATAAATCAGATTCGAACTGCGTTAAGCTTGCGCTGGACGGCTTCGGTTACCTAACCCATGCATCATGTATACAGGCGCGTCTTGCTTTTGGTATTGCTGGATGGGTTTATACCTACGAGCGCATGGAGGAATTCACCGTGACATACGAATTGCTTGTCTTAGGCCGTTCATTGTGAGGCGAAGTGCCTATGGCAGGAAATGCCGGAGCTACATAATTCTACAGCATACAAGCACTGCCTCGATTGACTTGTTGTTTCAACGTACATATGATCATATCTTTCGCCTCGCAATGGGTTTAAGCTGCGACTTTGGGAGCACTGGCTTTAGCGTTCCTGAAACTTAGGAAGACCGTCCTGCAGAACAAGCTCGTTAGCGTTCAAACGCAATAACATCTTATTCCAATCGTACCACAGAATCCCTAAGCTCGATGAGAACGGTACACGATACCGCAGGGGAAGGTAGCGGAAGTTGATGATTTGCACGAATGGCCAGCTGTATTTGCGCAATCTCGTCAGCTGCGAAGCCCGAAGTAGCATGCGTACATATACGCACATCTGCCAATTGATTAGGAGAATAGGAAGATAGAGCTTGTTGAGACGGTCCATGACGCCCTCGAGATCCAATCCTTCCAATACAGCCATAGACACCAGGAAGAGGGCCAGACCAAGGGGCGCAAACAAGAATTGATCTGCGAATACTCTCTTGAAGAGTGCAGAAACGCTGACTTGGCCAGGCTGACCAGCGGCAGCTGGCATAGCGACTTTTTGCGGGTCCACAATGTGTTTATGAGATTTGCTGGCGTATTGCTGGCCTTGTTGAGAGTCTCCTCTATCTATGTTGACTCGGAAGCCTTCCTTCTCTGCTTCCCGTCGAAGCTTTTCTGCGAATGCTGGTCCATCATCGAACGGCGAAGGAGGGTTCTGGAAGACTTGTGCAGTAGGTCTCAAGGGGAAGCGAAGCTCTAGGAATCTGTTCCATTTCTCTGTTGGTCTTTAATGTCAGATATCGGTGTTTGGTTCGGACGCGTAAAGTGCACTTACCGATCAACGGGCCCAAAGAGAAGCCAAACGTTGCAAAGCGCAAACTTCTCTCAAAGTCCCAACCGATGGTGGTCAAAGCGGCATCTGAGGTCTGCAAAGTATGCACAGAGTTAGAGGAAGGCTTGTATGGAAGCCTAGTCGAAGCGAAAACGCACCAGCATTGGGATGATTTGGGCGGCTGCATCTCCGACGGTGCTGAGTATACAATTTGTGATGCTATCCAAACAACGTAAGTAGTCAGCCTGAAGCTCGACTGCTCATGTTGCATATGCAGAATCTGCTGGGCCTTTCACCGAAAGCTTGACCGCGACGAAGCAGCGACTTGTCGTATCTGCAAGCGACTTACCAGAGCGTTATGACGGGTCTTCTTTCAAAGTTTGCAGTGTAGAACCGGGTAAGACGCCTGGCCATACTATCAGAGTCGGGAGGAGGAGAAGCTGTCGAGCTGCTATGGCGGTTCTGCTGTTTCTGCGACTTCTGAGGTGTCGCTGCTCCTGCTGGTGCCGGCAAGGGCGCTCTTCGCGGGAACGAAGACGGCCCAGAGCTGAGTCGTGTGTTGACAGCACTACTTCTTCCATTTGCTTTGCTGGTGCTGCTCGTCGACATTGCGAAGGTCGAAAGTCGCGAGGTACAAGCCAAGAAAGCTGACGAGGGACCTCGCTGATGCAGGGGGGGCAAGGCCGGCTTGATAAAGCGACTTGCAGCACAGCTGATGCGACTGGGCAGCATGTCGTCTTTACAGAGAAAACAGCAGACAATCTAACAATCTCGTCAAAGAAGCCGCCACGAAGAGCATATCGTCATAGCGTTGCAGAAACCAAACAACATACGAGTGCCTGCTTGATTATGTATCATACTGTTTCAACAACTCAGACGGAGGCTTGCTACATTTGAAAGCTGTCCTTCAAAGGTAAATAGACATATATTGACCTGATTACGAGCTTCTGGCCAGACTTGGCTAGTAGCGCTCAAGCTGTATGAGGGAACAGCTCGTTCTCTGTATTCCCGAACATATCTGCCAGTGTTGGTCCGTAGCCTGTTTGCGTATAGAAATGGTTGCCATCCCCAAAGAGCCAGGGTGAAAAGGCAGAAAGGCTAGCCATGCTGTCCGCCCCGTCGTCGGCCGTCTGCATGAAAATATTTGATGCGTTGTCGCCTGACAGACCGTCGTTCTGATGTTGTTGCGGAAGTATAAAGCCGCTTTGGTCTGCATCAATCTGCGCATCTTCTGGCGTTCCGGCCCTGGTTGGTAGACGAGATGCGATATGAGGATCTTTGATCTTGGCCTCGACTTTCTGAATGATATTAGGCAGCAATTCGACGAATTTAGGATGGAAACCACAGGTCGCGAAGTGACGCTCAGAAAATTCACAGGCAGGCTTTAGTAGCTGGAGATTGTGCTATAAGTCAGATAAATGACCTATGTAGTGGTTCATAGAAGACGCACCGATAGATCTGAGTTCGCTTGCCAGCTAGCCGGCTGCTTGTACGTCTGGATAGCCAACACGAAGATGGCTGTGAGAACTGTATGCAGTGTCCATAGACGAGATGGGGGTGTTGTATTCTGTAGGCCGTCCAGGATACAGAGAATAGACCTAGCAGAGCTAACGCAGATAGATCTGCTTGCGCTCATCCTGGAAACATAGGGCTGGAATACTGGATCGGAGAGACAGGATATAATGGCTCCAGTGGTGTCAAAGAGCGATAATCGATGTAGTGTAATCAACCTAGTAGATATTGCAGCGTTGTAAGCGAGCACGTCAACCTAACTTGGGCATAAAGGATCTCACGCCTCATAATAGAATAGATGGACAGTGGCTATCATGCCAAAGTTAGGCCCGTTTGGAGGAGCTTCTCCGGTAGGACGAGTCTCTGGAGGTAGCGAGGCTGCCCATTGAAGGAGTCTTGCGTCGCATTCGGCTATCTTTCTTATCCTGTCCTTCTCCGGTAGTGCTAGGATACTTCTCGAGAACAGCTCGGTGCTGATTCGTGACAGTTGCTGGCATAGAGTCACGTAGGCTACGAAAGGTCGAATGTCGAAGGTTGGCGTGACGTTTTGACGGTCGTATACCGCTTCGATGGGCACCGAACAGTCTAAATCGTTAATAGCAGATGGTCGACCTACTCCGAACGATTGGAGCTTGTCTATACTGTAAAGGCTCCACCATATCCTCGCATCGAGGGGGCCGTTGCTCGGGTCGCGTTGTAGGTGCAGCCCAAGACTCTGAGCTATTCGAACTGTTGGGCAATATTAGTACATCGAAAACTTATTTACGTGGCATATACTGACCTGCTTGTCCAGTCAAGCTCCACGCGACGCCCTCCTTATTGCGCTGCGCTCCCAAATTTCAGTACCCAGTTACGCGTTGTTCGGCGTAATGAATGTTCACTTACCATCCTGAGCGCCCAGATGAGGAGTATATAACTTTGCACTGCAGTCTGATAGGGTCTAGCGAGCAGACTCGGAATAGCCCGCCATGCGTATTTGAGGTATCGCTCGTAGACTTCGCTCAATTTGTCCCCGCTTTCCAGATAATGGGCACCTAAGCTAACGACTAGGTAAAATAGAGGGGGAGGAGACTCTGGTCCGACAGGAGGGAGGCGCGGCGCTATGGCTTGAACCTGAAAGAAGGATCTGACCATGACCTCGTCCAGACACGGAATGAAAGGGTGGACATGGCGAAAGTAGCTATCCACGTATTGCGACAGTTGAGGTTCAGGTGGAAGCACTTCCCAAGGTAGATCCATGCCATCCCAGGTGAACTCTTCTGCGTCCGAAACGCCGTACCGGAAGAACCCAGCAAGCTTTCGGGTGGACGAGTCTTGATCAAGCCATTTTATTAAGGCCTAAGAGGGTAACAACAGCTTAGCGTTCTACCAGAGACATGGTTTGACAATACCAGGCATACCTGATTCGACGAAGCTCCGACAAATTTACGACGATGCTCATAGGTATGTAGCAGCCCTTCTTCCTCTACGCGAGTCTGTATCGCGGACGTTGGAGATGGTCCATGTTGCCCAGTGCTGGACGGTGTGAGGCTGGCAAAGGGATTAACGCCGTACGATGTTGACGCTGTCGGTGGACCGCTTCCAAGCTGCAGCAGCACATTCGCTTGACTTATGCTCTCATCCTGTGTCTTCCATTTGGCATTAAAGGCCATGCAGAAAGTCAAGTAACGTCAGCCAGGTTTCGAAAGAACTCGGGATTAGATGGAATAGGTGTGGCGCACGGGAAGCTGAAAGACGCTGTGATCCGAGTCGAGTCTGGGACGTTGTGCTGGGCGTTCGACATTGTCCTTGGGTTTGAGAGATGATGGTGGTTTATTGTGTGGAGCCGGCTTCTCACTAATTCGACATAAACAATTGTACAATCAGTGATTGGGCGTCAGCCTCGCCAAGGAGCTCGAATACTTACTGAATGCAGATTTCTTCGCCAGCAGCGACGCAGGGTCCACATAGTGGTTTCTGTGTGTCACATCGAACTGATCGGAGAGGTCGAGGAAAAGTAGACGAAGATAGGGTACGAGAGATACGGGAAAGACAGAAGGGGAGATATCCGGACAATCAGTACATTCCGGTGTAACCTTCTCTTCTTTCGATGAATGAACAGGAGAGTAAGAGACATACTCTTTCGTTGTCTACATCTGCCATAGTCGCGACATTCAAAGACTCATCAGTCTTGTTCAAGCCAGCCGACATCTTTCCCAATGGGGCATCGCTTTCTGGACAAGCAGAGGCCGCCTTACCGGTTACAGCTGATGAGACAAGTGCTACATGAGCATAACATTCCCTTCAAATCTCTTGACAGGCCAGCCTACCTCAATGTGAGCCTGGACCTCTTAGGCTTTGCTTTCACAGGGTTTGAAGTCGTCGATGTTGACGGACCAGACGAGTTCATCAACTGCGATATGCTGTTTTCGCCTGTCGATTGTTGATCCTGCCCAGCCTGCATTGACTTCCAATCGCCCAGGTCGTATTCCATCAGATGACAAGCAGCAAGAAAGCGAAACACGCATGATGCCCTGCGACAATGAGACTCCGACCTCGACACACAATGTAATGATATATAGCACGTAGTAATCACGACTGTATATGATAGGCAATCATCATATTGCCCGGACAAAAAGCTCAAACAACCAAACCACTATAGCCGCCCAAGCTCAAAGCTCATTCACCGGAGTCATACTAGTAGACATGGTATCCTACTACTACTCTCTGTGTACGTCTAACTGTGTCTAGATGTAAGTTACCGCGAATGTTACACTAACTTACCCCTATTTTCGAGGGGACCAAACAATCCGGTTCCTATACGAATAACGACGTGATCTACTGACCAAAGTCTACAGGAAGCTGGTGTGTTTTCAACAAGTTATTTGGCTCTCTCCTGTGTGGGTCCTATCTTGCCTTGTCCTAGCTATTCTCTTACCGGTAGATCTCGATTGAAAAAGACGGGATACGGAAAGCATTCCGTCTTTCTCTCCTTCGAAAAGGAGGATTAGAACGATGGAAGTCCCTTCTATTCTTTGTCTTCTAATCCCTCAATCAGTCTCTCATCCTACATAAAAGTACATCATGCCCGGCCGTCCTGCTACCCAAGTCGTTCGTGAGGTCGAAGCCATCGACTGCCTCGACTTCTCAGGCAAGACCGTCTACAACGACTTCAGAGACGACCTCGTCCGCGATGGATTCGCTGTCATTAAGGGTGCTATCCCACCTGAGCGCGCTGCTCAGCACGCGAGCAACTTCCACGAATATATGGAGGATTTGTAAGTCACGGCGGCGACATCCGGAACGCTGTATCATGGCTTAGTTACATACGAAACAGCGGCTTTGGCTACGACCGTAGTGATCCCTCTACGGTCAGACAAGAATGCCTTCCCGTCATTAGCGAGAAGGGCATGATCATGCACTACGGCGTCAGCCACGAAGACTGGGTCTGGAAGGTCAGATGCGAGCCCGGAGTAGTCGGTGCTTTCGAGAAGTAGGCAAAACCTCTTGTACTATCCTCTTAGTTCATGCTGATCTCGTTTGCATGGCAGGGTCTACAACACGGAAGATCTCATCGTTTCCTTCGACGTCGTCAACGTCCAATGGCCAAATCACAAAGACGCCCCTGTCAACAAGCCTTGGGCTCACCAAGATCAAGATCCCGAAAGACCTGGCTTCCGATGTCTGCAAGGCTTGGTCAACCTGGTTGAGAATGGCCCAGACGACGGTGGTCTCGTTGTAATGCGAGGCGCGCACAAGATCTCGCAAGAGTATCACGATACCTTCCGTAACGAAGAACGACTTTGGCAATGGACCAACGAGTAGGTTTCTCATTACCCGCCATATCGAGACTCCGAACTGACAGAACCGGCACAGATGGTATGGCTACAAGGAGACCGGCCTTGCATGGCTTAAAGAACGCGGCTACGAGTTCGAGAAGGTCGACCTTGGCCCTGGTGATCTCATTGTCTGGGACAGCCGAATCCCCCACTACAACGTCAAGCCCAGGGGTGACAACGTTCGCATGGCCGTCTACACCTGCTACGCACCCGCCTCTACAGCCACACAAGAAGACCTCATCAAGAAGAAGCAAGTCTTCGAGGATGGCATCGGCTCTTCGCACTGGCCTCAATGCCTGCAAAGCGTCAAATGGACCGCCATGCGAGCTGATGGCACACCTTGCCCAGCGAATCGGGATGGACCTTTCCATCGTCCAGTGCTCAATGAGCGTGAATTCAAGCTCACTGGAGTTCCCTATATCACGGCATCTGCTTAGGAGGGACTTGGAGAAGGCCGGCAGACTAGATTACTGTTGAATTATTATCGGGCTTTTCTTCGTGTATAAGTCAGTCGTATTGACAGGTGTGCAATCGCGTTCACATCGTTCACCTTGACCTGACTTGCAGATTGGGCTGACTGCACAACGGCCTTCCTCGCCGAGCCTGACCTGCCAACTTCCCTTACTGTGCGGATACCTCTGATGAGACAGAACTTGACCAGAGCTACTCTGTGCGGATGTAGGTCTCCAATTTGTATCCAACTATGCTTCAGAAGGCGAAGAACTCGCTTGAAATATAAGCTTGGTCCACATCGGCGAATGAATGCAGAGAGGACGAAATATCAGAGAGTGATTGTCGGTCTCGACATAAAAAGGTCATTCGCGTTACGTACTGACGTTGACAACCGAGAGCGCGTGACAACAAGTTTACGAGTCAAAGACTGCCAATCCGGTTCCCGCTAACCCTCCTACGGACAAAAATCAGCATCACTCCTATTCAACTTGCTTCTATCGCTTCATCGCCTTAGCTCAAGAATCTTTGTTCTTGGCCTGTCCCTCCTTGTCGGTATCGACTACGAATCTCAAGGTGAGGAGACGAAGTCTCTTGCCGATGAAAAAGAGGATCAGGACTGCGATGGTAAGCCCAGCTCCAATCCCGCCAAACTTCGACCAGGCAGGGAACGGTCCACCAAGTTTGGTGATGGTCACGCCAAATGAGCTCATAAAAGCGAAAGCCATAGCGCCTCTGAAAGTATTGATAATGATCAGAGTAGCAGCTGAGCGCGTAGGATACGAATCCAGCAGGACCGTTTGAGTACCTAAGAATTCAGATCGTCAGCCGCCTCGAACTTTTGAATCTTTTCCTGATGCCAGGCCAAAGAGGCAGAGTGGCAGCTCACCTATAGCTGTTGCAGAGAAAGCATGGTTGAGCAGTCCAAAGATGAAAAGCTGGGCTGACCGGTGGATGCGTTCCGGGTACTCTTGCATATAGCCATGCAGGATCATGCAGATCCATCCGAGACACATGGGAAAGAGGAACGTCAGGAAGCGTACCTCCGGTTCATGCACGCCATGGTTGCGCTTGGCGAAGAACCTTGACAGGTAATCCGAAAGCCAACCGATCAGAACCGGAGTGAGGATGATATCCAAGACGGCACCTCCTTGAATGTACCCGACGCTGAAGACACTCATTAGTGTTGCGTGAATGTATTAGTATTTGGCATTCGCTCACTTGTCTCTGCTCCACCGATTAGGGGGCGCGATGAGGATCCGTGGATAGGTAGCAGAATGAACAATAGTCATCGTCAAAAACCAGAAATTAACAGCACAGAGAATGAGCACGTTAGGGAAGAAGAGCAGCTGGAAGCAGTTCTTGAAGGTAGTCAGAGCCAAGGGAAGATCGAAGCTACGCTGAACAGGTCGCAGATCGGAGAGCCATGTGCGGGGTCTGAAGTTAACGTTGTCGAGGTCGGGTCTGGTACGAGCGGTAATCTGGATCAGACCGTCTCTTGGCTGCTCAAACTGCTGGTCAACAGCCTTCTCCTTGTCATCATCGAGGTCCGGCGAGTTGCGTCCTTGCTGTCCATCGGTTGACGGTTTCCCGTATCCGAGGCCGTTGTACGCCTCGAGAGTCCTCTCATACTTGGTTTCTGGCATGAGGAAGATACCGCAAATGAAAAAGAAGCCCAGAATTCCCGCATCCTACCGCCGCTTTCAGCAAGGTGTGCAGAGTAAATGTTGTATAACACTCACAATGTAGTATAGGTTTCTCCATCCGACCTGCCCGACAACGTTTGGTAAAAACATACCTACACCGGAGGAGGTCAGCAGCTGGCCAAGATCAGAGTCTGGTAGCATTGTACTTACCCCAAACGAGTCCAAAAAGTGAGTTGATCGTGCCCGAGTAACTGAGCCAAGTACCTCTCTGATGGAGGAAGAAAGACTCCTTGACCATCAGGGGGACAAGTGTTTGACCGATGCCCACGCTAGCTCCCATCATCAAACGGTAAGCAAGATGCTGCTCGAAGTTGTTATTGGCACTAGCAGCGAGTATGCAGGAGAGAATCATGAGCGTGTTGGCGAACAGGTAGACTGGTCGCCGCCCGAAAGCGATGATGAGAGGGCCAAGAGCCAAGTTGGCTAGACCCTGAGTCAAGGTTGGCATAACCGACAAGTTTAACAGATCCTGATCGTTCTTGCCCTCTTGCACGACGTACTCGTCCTCGAGAAACGGAATGAGGGTTGCGAAAGCAGATACGGCACTCTGGCCGAAGGATGCGACTTGGAAGAGGCATAATCAGTGATACTAGATCACATAGAGTCAGTATTACAAGACTTACAGATCTGGAGCATGACCAAGAGCGCAATTCTTCTCCATAATGGTAGGTTGAGAGGATCCTGCGGGTCGGCCGTAGGAGCTGGTATAAGGACGATATTGTCCTTTCCCTGCTTACTGTATCTGTGTAACAGATTTACAGTACCCGTCGCAGCCTGTGCCTGTTCGGCATTGAGACCGTCAAGATGGGCGTGCTTAGCGGCTTCCTCGGCCTTGCGAAGTGTTTCTGGGTGATGGTCGATGATATCGATACCGTCTTCACGATACGCATTCGACATTGTGGCTTGATGTTCGGTAAGTTGCTAGCTTGACGAAATAGCCCGCGTCTCGGGGTGAGGGCAGACTGGGAAGAGGCGAGAGATAGATGGATGGAAAGTTGTAGGAGAGAGTAAGAGACTGGTTGTGATTATTACGAAGAGAAGGAAGGAGAAATCTCTAATCTGAGTGACACTTTATATGCGGAAAGCCCTCGAGGGATCCCTCCCAGATTCTACATTCTATCCCGTAGTGGGGCCTCTTTACGGTGTGACCTTAGCGATTTACTTGGGGTAGAAGGGCGGAGTACGTCTGATGGGCCTCTCAATGGGGCTTCCGGGGAGTCGTAGACAGTCTTGGCGCTCTTGTATGTGTCTTGGCGAAGTCATCTGCCAATGAGAAGTCGTGAGATTCGTTCCTTGTTGTATTCCAGCGGAATGTTGGTGTTCGCCTATCATGTCAGTCGTGAGAGGGCTCTCCAAACCTCCATCAATATTCAGACGATCTATAACGCAGGGAGGAAAACCCATTTCAGCGTGAGAGCAGCTGCACAGAGCATGAGTATATCAATCAGGAAGACGCTTCCTGGCGTCACGAGTTCAGGCTTGTGCTGCAGAATGGATGCAAGCTACGTCGCCTGGAAGGAGGACGAGGACAAACAGAAAAGAAGGACTTCTTCTTGCGGCGGTAGTCGCGGTAGCACTAGAAGGTACAGCAGGGACTTCGACGACCATGGCGATGCTGGTACAGGCTCCGCCTCATGCGGCAGAGGATCCAGCAAGCGCAGATCCTATATTGACTCCAACAGAAACTCTTCTTCCTCGGGATATGGATAGCGAGTCCAGTCAGGCTCTTGCTCTTGTCATCTGACATTCACTCAAATCCTGTTCCTGCGTTGTTTTCTAGTTTCAGGCCGGTTTCTCTGGTAGTAAAATACAGTCGCCAGTCAATACTCCCAGAGAAACCTCTTTCTTGCCTACTACACCCGCAGCGCCGGCCTGACATTGGGATACTGGTGTGTCTTGGGGGACTCGAATTGCGTAGTACCCCGGCATGGGCAGAACATGCTCACTCTCGCTCCGGCTAGTTTTCACCCTTTCCTGATACGTGTGGCAGGCATCAGTATGCTAATCCTACGCTACTGTCTTGTGCTTTTTTTTCTCCACGCCGCTAGGCAGTGGGTTAACTAGGGGCTTCTGCCTTGGGCATTTTTTTTTCCACGGCGCCAGGCAGTGGGTTAACTGAGCACTCCCATGGTCACAGCTTAGAAAATCTTGTCAACACAATGAAGCTGTAGCCAAGCTCGCTGATGCATCTTCCCGGGAACAGTCGCCCTAGCGGGGACTAGGAGATGCACCAGCAAGCCTAGCCTTCTTCGCTTCATCGTACTGACGAGGTTCTAAGCTGTAACCATGATTTGATTGGAGGTAACTGACTGCCTAGCGGCGTCAGAAAAAGACACTTCCTCTTTGCTCCATTCTTGCTTTCATTCTACCAACTCGCACAAGATGGCACCAATAGACAAGCGTTTCGCTCGTTTGAATACAGATCCACGCTTCATCCGGCCTTCGAAAGCTTCGCAAAAGGTTGTGCTTGATGACCGCTTCAAGAATTTGCTATCGAACGACGCAGACTATGCTGGCGAATCTTCTGCCAAAGTGGACAAGTATGGGCGCAAAGTCGCGAAAAACAAGGGAAAGAACGACTTGAAGGCCTTCTACAGACTGGACGATGCGCGAAGCAAAGGAATGGATTTGGCAAGAGGCGAAGGGTTGATAGAAAGCTCGAGCGAAGAAGAGCAAGATGATGAGGAAGATCATGATGAAGACGAAGACGAGTACAGTGATGATGAGAGAGCTGCCGCAACCTCCAAAGCTTCGCGAAATGCGCGAGCTTCGTCCGAAGTTTCGGTCGACCTTGACGAGGACGAGCCAGTCGCATCCACTTCAGCTGGCACCAGTGCTGTGCAAGTCGAAGAGTCAATACCTATGATACAGAATACAACCGCCCGTATCGCCCTTGTTAACATGGATTGGGACAACGTCCGGGCTATCGATTTATACAAGGTTTTCGATTCTGTCCTATCATCCTCCGCCTCTGCTATTACAGAAGGTGCAGGTAGTAGGAAAAGCAAGACCAGAATTGGAAGAGGCCGCGTCGAGAGTGTCAAAATTTTCCCTAGCGAGTTTGGGCGTTCTCGCCTTGCGAGAGAAGAAGTTGAAGGGCCTCCTGTCGAGATCTTCAGCAAGAAGAAGAACAGGACTCTAGAAGCTCAGAGCAAAGCAAACAAGGGCAAGAAAGTAAACAGGAAGCAGAAACAAGAGGAATTCTACGAGGATGAATCTGCGGATGAAGATGATGGCGAAGATTATGACGAGGAAGCTCTACGACGCTATCAACTTGAGCGTCTGAGGTATTTTATTGCCACACACGGTCAAATGCAATGCAAGCTAACATCGCAACTTTCTAGATACTATTACGCAGTTGTCGAATTCGATAACGCCGCCGCAGCCCAACACGCCTACGAAGAGATCGATGGGACGGAATTCGAAGCTACGGCTAACATCTTTGACCTGCGGTATGTCCCGGACGAGACAACATTCGACGACGAAGCCACGGATGTTGCGACAGCCAGTAGTGTTCAGATGCAAGCTTACAAGCCTGCAGACTTTGTTACTGATGTGAGCAATATACGAAGTATCAGAGGTTGTCAAGCTTTGCTGAACCGGTCTGTTTTAATAGGCTCTCCGCAACTCGAAAGTCAAGCTGACTTGGGATGCCGACGATCCCGAACGTATGAAACTTACTCGAGCATCTCATCAGCGAAGCGGAAAAGAGGACGATGTGGACTATTCTGCTCTTCTGGCATCTGATTCGGAAGATGAGACCGATAGACGTGACCGCTTGCGGAGTGCATTCGGTTTTGATGCGGATGGTGGTCTACCTGGCATGGATGAGGAGGATGAAGAACAAGAGATGGAAGTCACTTTTGCGCCTGCTCTATCAGGCAAAGCTGACAATGGAGCGGAAGATGGTGCAAACGGAGACGAGACATCTCTGGAGGCATACCAGCGCAAGGAACGAGAGCGTCGTCAAGCGAAGAAAGAGAAGAGAAAGGCCGAGAAGCGCAAAGAAGCTGGTGCTGGCAAGACTCGGATGGTATATGATGAAGAGGAAGACAGCGACCCTGATGAGGCATTTGATGCTAATCAAATGGAAGCCGATGGAGATGAAGATGAAGAAGGAGGAGATGGCTTCTTTGCCCGTGACGAACAGGAAGAAGCTGTCAGCGCAAGCGAGGAAGAGGAGGAAGATCAGACAGCTCTGAAATTAAGCAAGAAAGCGTCGAAACAGCTTGAACGGGAGAAGAAGGCCAAAGAAGCTGAATCTTTGTCACTCTTGATGGACGACGGTGAAGGCGGAGCAGACGATGGTAAACACTTTGACATGCAAGCTATCCTACGAGCAGAGAAAATCGGCTCGAAGCCTAAGAAGTCGCTCAAGAAGGGTAAAGATAGACGAAAGCACAAAGAAGCGACAGAGCTGCTTGCGAAAGAGAAGGATAAGTTCGAGGTGGATCTGCAAGATGATCGATTTAAACGCATACATGAGGACCACGAGTTCGCCTTGGACCCGTCAAATGCCAAGTAAGGAAATTGGGAACCTCGTTTTTTATCAATACTGACGTGTATATGTCGCTTTCCTCGTAGGTTCATGAAGACGAAGAACATGCAGCGCCTACTTGAAGAGAACCGGCGCCGCCGGAGCGAGAAAGCACCTGATGAGTCGATCTACCAGACTACGTCTGCGTCTACAAGTAGCAATGGTAACACTGGCCTGACGAGTCTGGTCGAATCCATCAAGCGGAAGAGCAAGAATGCAGGTGATAAGTCTAAGAGCCACAAGAAGCAGAAGCGGGCATAGAAGTGGTTCAGTTACCTATTCTATCGTCTCAATTTGTTTGATACTCTCTTCCTGCGTGAAATCAGTTGAAGTCGCAACGAATCTAACACGCTTTACGTTTCTCCGCCATGTAGTCACAATACCACACACGGCTTGTAGCGATGATTGCCAATCAATCTTTCAGCGCTTTGCTGTAAGGGGACTTGAGATGAGAGCCTGGTAGGAACGGTACTGTGACCTCTGGCGGCCTGAGCTCAGCGTTAGCCCTGCCTCCCTTCTTCGTACGGCCTCTCCAGCATCCAGTAAGACGGCTGGAAGGGCAACGCAGCTACCACAGCGCCAGCTGTCAGTATATACCCCATCTGTATTTCTGGACACACGGCATTTCGGGTTTTGGACCCCATCGCGTGTCAGAATCCAGAAACTGCAGAAGGGTCTGACGCGTCTCGATACTTCCTTCAGTGGGGGCCAAGTGACTCTGAGGGGCTATACAGGTGAACAGCTCTGCACTGAGAGTTTGGACGCGAACGCTGACAGCTTGATCAATCCATCGGCCTCTTTGTCAAACTCAGCTCTTGTGCTGGTGTCCGCTACATATCTACACTACTTCTGCTCCATTGTCATGCCTCAACTACTGTCACACGATGCCAGGGTCGCCAACCTGATCAACCAGATCACGGAGGATCCAATACGTACGGCCATAGAGGCGTTGGATTAAGTCGAGAGTCCAAACATCTCAGACCTCTCTCGCCTAAATCGCGTCTGCATTGCTATGGAGGCGCGCATACTTGCAAAGCGTGAAGACCAGCTGCCAGATCTCTTCGATATGGCTACACAACTTCGAAGCATGATCCCAGATTTCAAGGCTGCGCAAGCTATGATGAGTCACTGTACCAGCTGCCTTCAAGGCTCTGTATCAGGTACGTAGCTCATGCTCAGCAAATGCAGGGTTCTCTCCTGATCCCGACTTTAGATGCAGCCACTCCCAAAGCACATCCTGATGTGGCTACTACCGCCAAGCTATGAGCTACATCGACCTGCACGTCAAGTACGACCTGCATCGAACGAAGACTCAGGCAGACACCTTCGGTATTCAAAGTGGTTAGTCGGACACTCATGTCAACGAATAAGGGCTTGTTGTAATGTCTTACGTATCCACCCACGCTGACCCTACTACATCAAAACTTAGAAATTAAAGAAAAGTGTAAAACTCTGCGATATCTGCGAAAAAGGCCTTGCGGTACCCGAAACTACAGAGATTCACTAATGACCTTTGACTCGTCAACCGTTGCTTGAACTGTTTCCTTGACCATTCTGTGAGAGTCATACAAGCGTCCATCAGCCGCTTAAATTGTAGAATCACTCAGTGACAGCCAGCTTACCTATGAATCTCGGTTCTGTCCTTGTCGGTGACCAGTTCTCGGAGGACTGATGCATCGGCAACCACACCCGCCGTTGTGCTTGGAACATCTTCGCTTGTTGATCGTTCGATCAGAGCATCCCACCATTTATACAGGAATGACTCTGCAATAAGCTTGAACCACGGCGTGAAGCTGTTTGCTGAGGGCGGAAGATGATATGAGTCAGCACATACATTCACATACGTCTAGATATGGAGACGGATGACTGGCCTTGATCTGCGAACATTGCTTTTAACTCGGCTTTCGATACCCAGCATGTGTCGGACACCTCGTTTGGTTCAGGGTGGAGCGTAACGTCTGCAGTCGTGAAGAGGATGTAGTCGACTGCATACACAGGAAATTAGTCTCATCCCGGAACCCAACTTCTGCGACTCGCAACCGACCTTCGTGCTCTCCCCACATCCCGCTACTGGGTGCGAGGTAGTGTATCCTTGTAATGTATACAAATCCATCTAGCGGTACTTGGCTGTTCTGAATCCCAAGCTCATGGTGCAGTTTCCTTTGAGCAGCTCTGCGAACGCCCAAAGTGCCTTCTGGAACCATTTCCTGTTTGACGGCCAGAGGATGCGAGCAACATGTGTTTGTCCACATATCTGGGAAGGTGATCTTCTCAGACGCTCGTTTCTGCATCAACAGACGTCCATCTGAGGGCCTGAACAAGAACACGCTGAAGGCGCGGTGAAGCAGGGATTTTGGAGGGAGGATGTTGCTCATAAGATGGCCTATATAGATCTACATTGTCAAACCTAGGCCAGTCTCGCTAGTAGTGTTTGCGACTTGCATGTTTTTTTGCTTTCCTGGCCGATAGGATTATCGTCCGTGTCGACCACGATAAGTTCTTCCTTCATGAGCTCAAGCTGCACTGGATCATACTCCAACCCTTCAAGGTCAACATCGTTAAGCTGAGCGCCGTTTGTCGCTGCCATCTTGCTTGAGTTGCCCAATGCTCGTGAGGTCGCGAAAGAACGCTGAGGTCTGATTGAGCAACGGGTGGAGGTACGACAGCTGCTGTCAACGAATACGCGAGCCTTCAAAGACGTTCGCAAGAGTGGTTGGATGCGCGCAAAGACCATGCAATGCACAGAAACACAAGAGGCGTTGCCCAAGTAGCGATCTACATACAAGGTCGCATAGCTATGATCCTTTTCCTTCTGCGGTGAACGACTACTGTCTCTAATCACAGGCGATCAAGCATCATGCATTGTCGCCTGCGAGAATACGCACCTGAGGAGCAGCTGCAATCGCAGTTGCCCGTGTAGTGTCGCTATCCTCCCAGTGAACGTTATGACGATAGTCCTCCCTGCCTGCTGATCGTTCACAGCTTGCTGTAGGTCAGCACATACAAGGAGGTTGTGAGTGTTCGGTTTTGAGCTTGGGAAGTCGCCAAGTCGCTCGGACCAGGACAGTTCATGTATATAGTCCCACCACCATCGTCGTTACAAAGTGAGTATCGCTACTAGCAATTGCCCAACTTGTAGTCTCGCTTGGCCTTTCTGATTCATGACGATTTGACCCAACCATGGCGAGACGTACGCTCGCAGACGAGCTTGAAGCGGTTCTTCCACGATGTATTCAGCAGCTGAGCGATAGTCACCATATCGAGCATCCACCGCGAAGCGACCTTGAGGGAGTCTTGCAAGATTACGCCTATTCTTTTGTCACGGGCAGCTCGAGCGAGGCCAGCAGATTCAAGCAGTACTTCGAGCCATTTGTGCCTTCAGAGAGACGTGGACCATCAGGCGACAGCAGTAATGTCGACGACGATGATGATGACCAAGATGAGATGGAACGCAGCAGAGAGGGCTTCAGCCTGTCGAAAGGTCAGGCCAAAGCCGCCGGCGGCTCGCTGGGCATAGAATACAGCAGAGCACGCAAGGGCAAAGCGTGTGGACACATCTTCAAACGAGGCGAAAGCGTCTACAGATGCAAGTCAGTACTCTTTGCCGGGCTGATCATGGCTCATCCAGAAAGCTAATGATTGCAAGCAGAGAGTGCGGGTTGGACGATTCTTGCGTACTATGTGCGAAATGCTTCAAGGCCTCAGACCATCAAGGCCACGAAGTCGCCTTTTCCATGCATTCAGGCGGATGTGGCTGCTGCGACTGCGGCGACCACGAAGCTTGGAACAGGCCCATCAAGTGTGCATTTCACCATCCTGATGTGCCTTATCCGGACCATCTCGGCGGCCCGTCAGCCCAGGCTACTCCTCAGCAGCAGCTTCCAATACCTGCAGAACTGCTCGACTTGATACGGCACAGAATCGGCGAGGCTATCGATTTTGTGACTGCTGCAATCTCCGTCTTTCCATCTTCCACAGATCCGCCTCGAACGATTGGAGCGATCGGTATGCTGAGACCAGGCGAGCATGCGGTCTTGCCTCGCGGCCCACAATACAAAGAGTACTTTGGCGGACCATGGAGCGTAGTCCTCTGGAACGATGAGAAACACTCATACGAGCAAGTCATATCTCAGCTTACGATCGCGACGCGGTGTTCGAGATCACACGCTCTCGCAGCTGCGACAAGGGTAGATAGCTATGGCTTGGAGCTGGTCGCGACATCCAGTGATGCCGAGGCTTTGTGGAAAGTCGCGAACATTATCGGGCGGATAGAGTTGGGAGTTACGGTTTGCACGTCACGCGATGCAATATTGCTGCAAGCTGCTGGGATAATGCTTGATTGGTTGCAAGACATGGCTAGCGCTCGTATAGGCGATGATGAGGCTCAAATGGGCCGCCTTGTCGGCGAAGTCCTCCTATCGGAAAATCGTCTGGCCAATCTGCTAAAGCTGGAAGATCGGTTATGGAAGCGAGCTCGAGCAGCACTAAGGAGTACGCTCATGGCTCTCCTGGTCGTTGGTCAAGACTGCAAGTCAGAACTGGCGATACAATATACTTCCGCCTACCCTTCCCTCATTTCCTCATACCTCCTTACCGATCGAGAGCCCGACAATAGCGTTACACAGTTCAGTGTCCAGCTCTTCTCTGCTCCAAGCGTAGCAACCAAAGTTGTGGCAGAGCATGGCTTTCTTTGCACGCTTCTTCAGCTCCTCTACTCCTTCTTCACCCAGCAGCATACAAACGACAGGAACGAAAAAGCCATTCGCTTACCTCCGTCCCCATTCCATCAAGCAGTCGACCCAGAATCCAGTAGCTTCAAGCATAAGCGATATGCTATTCTCTTTGCGGATCTCCATCACACGCTTTCGCATCCTGCTGTAATGCAGCACCTCGTACAGCTCACAGACAACTCGTTTCCAGCACTAGTAGCCTTCTTAGATCTCTTCACCTTGATGAATACGATTACTCGCGCCTCAGCAGTACACGTGGAGTACGAGACGGAAACCTGGGTGACCGCCTTCAATCTGACCATTCAGCTATCTAGGATGGCAAAGAGTGCTGGAAAGGCTTGGCATCACAACCAGGTGGCGGTCGAACCCAGGAAGTTTGTCAGTGCCGTAGCTAGCTTGTTGGGAGTGATGGGCGGCAGCAAAAGAACGGTTTCAGAAGCTGTTGCTGACCCTCACAATTACCATCAAGTGTCATTTGCTGGCTCTACCTGGTCGACTCTCGATTTCAGCGTTTCGAAACAGCCCGTCAGCTTTCACCACCCTGCGCATCTTTTCTACTCAGAAATGATGAAAGGGCTCTCGAATTGGAGTTCAGATAGCATTGCTTCAGCAACCGGTGGCGCTTTTACTAGCTATGCCGACTTCGTTACTTCCCGACTTGCCCTCGACAAGCTCATATATCCTTCTGCATTGGAGCCTATCATACGCGGTAAGCTAGTTACATAGATCACTCAAGTCCGTGGCTGAACCGGGACAACACAGTTTTCGCGCTTTTGGCCCAGATCAGGGCTGGCGTGTGGGTGCGAAACGGATTTAGCGTGCGGGCACAACATCTGCATTATCGGGAATACACCCTTCGAGAGAACACCTTTGATCAAGACATTTACTTCCTTCAGACTGCCTTCGTCTCGGCAGATCCTTCTTTTGTCCTCGTCTCCCTTCTCGACCGGTTTGAGCTGGTCGCTATACTCGAAGACACGTCTCGCATCCCAGAAGGCTCGATATACGATCGTCTACAAGCAACGGCGGTTCTCGAAGAGTTCCTCTACCTGCTTATCATGCTGTTTTCCGAGCCTAGCGATATCGAAAACATGGCACCCGATGCGGTAGTTCGGAGAGAATTGGCACATGTGTTATTGCTAGGTCCGCATCCCTACTCGGAGATTCTCAAGATAGTCACAGAGCGCATCAAGGAGGAGACTTGCTTCGACCGAGTACTTTCAGAAGTGGCGGATTTCAGGCCTCCCGACCTTTCTGTCGTCACAAGCGACGTGGGAGGCGTATACATCCTGAAGAAAGAAATTTATCAGGAGCTTGATCCTTACTACTATCGCTACAATCGCAATCAGAGGGAAGAAGCATCGAAACTGCTCAAGGAGCATTTCGGCGACAAAGGCATTCCGCCTCAGCGGAAATTACGCCCACAAGGCGCATTTGTTGAAAACAGTGCCTACACGCGAACCTTGGTCGCACCCGTCTTCTTACACATTTTGCGTAGCGCCCTGGACTTCGCAACGACTACGCCCGAGTGCGCCGAGACCGTCATCGACTACGTCGTGCATTTGACCAGAATCGGCCTGACGGAGCAGTCCATAGGCTTTGAGCAGCAGATGTTGAGGAGTGGGCTATTGGAGACGCTACATCGCTTGGAGCAAGATGAGAGGATAAAAGAGCACAAGTTGCGGATCAAGGCCATCTTCCAAACATTGTCGTCACCGGAGAGCATTGCATTCCTAAAGGCCGAAGAGTCAAGTATGGCAACATCGCCGAAACAAACAAGTACAGCGAATGTGGCCGAACAGAAGCGCCTGGCTGCCAAAGCTAGGCAAGCCGCAATCATGCAACAATTCGCAGCCGCTTCCAAGAGCTTTTTGGAAGAGCATGATGATTCGGAGGATGAAGAGGATGCAGACAGTGATATAGCCGAGGAGAGTGGTGCAGACACAACGCCTTTGATCCAGGACGAACACGACATTGATGTTGCTGCACAAGATAACAACAAAGCGAAGAGAAAGCGGAAGCTGCCGCCTGGCGTAGGCAGCTGTATCGTTTGCCAAGAACAGCTCTCACCCGAAACACCGTTCGGACTTCTGGCTTTAATCCAGACTAGTAGTCTTATACGGCTGTCAACGGGTGATTTAGGCAGCGTTGAAGAGGAGAATCAAGTTCCGGACAGTCTTGACGTCGATAGCAACCACCTGCGGTCTATAGCTTGGCAGAAGGAAGGAAAGCCAATCGGACTGAACATCGCCAGGAAGGGTCTCTTCGCTTCAGCTTGCGGTCACATGATGCATCTATCATGCTTCGAGACGTATTCTCAGTCGATCTCGCACAGGCATTCGCAGCAACTTACACGCCAGCAACCTGAAAATACAGATAGGAAGGAATTTACCTGTCCACTCTGCAAGAGCTTAGGCAACGTACTTCTGCCGCTATCTGAGGAAGACTTCGAAGGCAGTGCACCTTCAACAGACACATCCGAAGGCCTGACCGACAAGTGGCTGCATGAAGCGGTGGAAAGCTGTTCTCCGGGTAATCCAGGTTTAGCCAACGCTTTGCCCATGCTCCTTCGCAGTGGTAGCGGTCAGATGCGAGCTTGGCGGATCTCAGAGTCTCTTCCGACAAGTCCTTCGACCTTTGGTTTCAGCACGATCTCTCAGGCAGAGCGCAAGATGCTAGAGCGCCTTGTCGGAGTGGTAGCACCCCTGGACGTCGAGTGCCACATGCTGGATGCAGCTCCCGAAGAGCGGGGTTCCCGGACAATCTCACACGAGTTGATCGCCTATACTATCTCTGCCATCGAGGTCGCGCTTCGTGGCAAAGCAACAGGAACACTCAACAGTCAAACAATAGCCGATGCTACAGCCAAGTTGCTTCGCAGTTTACTGTCTGTTCTGAGTCGGATGGTCATCCTCAATACAGGGACGCCGAGAGGCAACGAGTTCGTTCGCCAAGCTTTTCTATACACAATGTTTGGAACGCAGAACACTCTTCATGCCGAGCAGCATTTCCTCCAGCGCGAGCCTCTTACTATGCTTACGGAAGTCGCAGCTGTAGCTCCAGAAGAATTCTACCAGTTCGCAAGCCTTCTTTTCTACGCTCACATCCTTCGCCTCCTTCATAAATTATATCACGACAGTCAGCCAACGTTCCCTGTCAAAGAGCCCGCCAATGAAGATTCTATAGCGTTACAAGACTTCTGCGTATCGATACAAGAGGCTAGATGGACCAGAGGCAAAAGTACGGTTACCGAGGAAGACAAGTCAAGAGCTCTGGTTGCCGTTCGCCGTGTGTATGCTCATGCCTTGCCTTTCCTTCGTCGTGCTGCTATCTTGCGCAACGTCCTCTTCCCGGATGGTTCGCCTACTCCATCCGCAGAGAGCGAGAGCGAGTTCTCACGCCTTCTTACACTTCTACGCATCCCTCATCCTCGTGAATTGGTCGGAAGGCGCCATGGCAAATCCGCTCACAAGATGACTAGTCTATCCTCCGTTCTTGATGCCTGGGATACAAAATGGCTAGAACCGAGCCATGATTTACTTCAACCCATTGTACACGACACAATAGAGCTGGAACAACCCATCATCTACGAATTATTCAGACTACCTAATCACTTGGACGAACTTATCGAAAGTATGGTGACCAGGAAATGCAGAAGATGCAGGACGGTCCCTACAGATCCAGCAATATGTCTGCTCTGTGGAGAGCTCGTATGTCAGCAGAGCTACTGCTGCATGGATGCGGATCCAGGCGAAGAGGCAGTTCATGGGGAGTGTAATACCCATATGTGGGAGTAAGCTCGGCTTCGTTTCACTTGTAGGGCCGAGACTGACCCATAGTTCCAGATGTGGGACTTCTTCTGGCATCTACTTTCTGGTCAAAAAATGCGTGCTTATCTATCTCTACGCCGACAAAGGCACATTCGTTTCTGCGCCCTATCTCGATTCTCACGGAGAAACCGATACTGGCTTGCGGTAAGTCAATTCGTTATTCTCGCTCATATGCACAGCTGAGATGCCATGACGTTATCAGCAAACATCGCCCATTATACCTCAACCAAGCTCGATACGACGAAGTACGCAAACTCTGGCTTAATCATTCTATCGCAACTGTAGTTGCTCGTAAATTAGATTCTGGTAACGATTCCGGAGGGTGGAGCACCTTCTAGCATATTCAGCATATACAGTGTTATTTCTAGTGTTGTAGTCGTCCCGCATTCAGCGGCAGCGAGTGTTGTCGATGTCGTTATCATACACCATTCATATGAGCATCAACGATTCAGTGCAACCGCATGAGGTTTCTAGGCTGTCGTATGCAGACTAACGAGAGCAGACTCCCCGTAACGAAACGAATACAGACGACTTTGCATGTCAACGAGCAACAGCTATCCAAACTACAAAGGTAGCTGGAATATATACAAAAGATAACTTCTGATAGAGCGCCTTTCCGTCTTATAGTCTTTGAGCGGCGCCAGGGTCTCTTAATCCCAGCCTCCAGCAGCGGGAGTCGGAGCGGTCGCAGCCGGCGTCGCAGCGCTCTCGTAGTCATCATTCCATGCTCCAGCAGCAGGGGTTGGCGCAGAGGCATAAGGAGTAGGAGCTGCAGGCGTAGGCGCAGAGGCATAAGGCGTCGGAGCTTCCACTGATGCCCATGCTGCATTCGCAGTTGGAGGTTGATAAGCAGGAGACGTTGAACCCCACGCGTCTACTGGAGCAGGTGTAGGCGCTGTAGGTTCCACACTTCCCCAAGCTGCATTACCAGTACCGTTGTTGGCGCTGCTTGTGCCTTGGTAAGCAGGTGAGGTAGAACCCCAGGCCATACTCGTGCCGCCACCCACTCGTGGTGATGCACTGCCCCATGCTGCATTTGCAGCTGCTACAGCCCCTGGTCGACCACCGTAAGGCGTAGCGCCGCCCCATCCGCTTCCGCCAGCCTGTCCGGCTTGTCCGCTGAATGGTGTGTGACCAGAAGGATTGAAAGCACCACCAGCGCCTCCCACATAAGGTGTACGAGATGAGGCCTGTGACGGAGAAACCAAGTACTGATCAGTACAAGATTGAGGGCGTAAGTCGGCTCGACTCACCGAAAATGCCTCTCCTCCACCATAAGCCGGCGTCCTTCCAGACGTATAAGGCGTAGCACTTCCAGCCGCAAAAGACGACGAAGCACCTCCATATGGCGTAGCACCACCAAAGGCACCACCCGCAGGTGTTGCATTTCCTCTATGCATGGGCGTCTTCCCTGAAGCATACATGCTTCGTCCTTGGAAAGGCGTCTGACTTCCACCATTGCCTCCATAGCTGCTCTGATAAGGCGTCCGCGAAGTGAGCGGTGTAGTGTTGGAGTTGAAGCGGCTCGAAGATCCACTGTTGGCTTTAGGCTCTAATTTCTTGGCTTCCCATTCGGCTAGCGTGATCATTTCAGGAACTCCATCCGGACTGATAAGATTGCACAGAAAAGCAGAAACAAAGGAATAAAGAAAGGTTTAAAAGCGTCAGTCAAACCGAAATCTAAGGGGACTTTGCCAGACAAACGAGCACGTACTTCTGGGTAGCGAGCTTTGTTCTTTCGATCGTGATAGTCTGACTTCGCGTATGTAGTTCCACTCTTGCAAGTGGTCCATTAAGATCTTTAATGATACCTTTGTATCCCTTATGAATCCCTTGAAAGACAGTAACATGTCTTCCTAGGGCGATCTCCCTCCCGCCACGTCCTGTAGCACTGCCATTGAATGGTGTCGGTGCCTGCTGTGGAAGACCGACTGCAGGATTCATTTTGCTTAGATCGGCAGCGCCGCGAGGTGCAATTGAGGTGAGATTGCGCGCTTGTGCGACGAAAACACCGCCGTTTTCTACGATATCCCGGTTATGGAGGAAGGCAGTCAGAGAGCGGTAGACATGCAGCACACGACCTTGTCGTGTATCTCGAGACTACCGAATCATATCAAATATCAGCACTTGCACATCCGAAACTCACAAGGTCCGTATGATGACTCACACCCTGCGCAAACTCTTTGACCATCTCCCCGCTCCTCAATTCATAGCCTTCCCTATCGAGCGCAATGCTTCTCCTCGTATCGATCTTCTGCTTGATCTGGGAAGGTCTGATGAGGCGGATACTGCCCATCTGGTCGAGGATCCTGAATGTATCAGGTTCGATCTTGAAGATGACACCGACGGTAGCATTGCTGCGGACACATCCAGCGTTAGCAAGGAAAAAGGAAAAGAAAGAGAAGGTATACGCACTCGAGAGCTACGAGATCATGTAGGTCATACTGTCCAGCGCTACTTGCTCCTGTACCAACTTCTGCCGCCTCTCTTATATCCTTACTGAAGACCGTAACTTCCTGCACGCTCAGATCACTCAAAAACGTGACTAGATCATCTTTAACTTTGAGTACGAGTCCACTCTCATTAACGTTTTTGCCTCTTAGGACTTTGATATGATCTCCCGGTTTGAAAGATTTGCGAACTTGATCTGCCAATACTTCTATTTTGCTACCTATTAAATCGGCAGGTTGGTCTGGTGAGATTATTAAGATGTTGCCAGAGATGGAATCGATGGACCCTATTACGCCTTTTTGAGAACCTTGGAAAATCTCAATATAGTCGCCTGGTTGAAGTATCGTTTGTTGTTTAGCTGCATCGGCTATCAAGTTTAAATCTAGTCTTGAATTTGTACCGCTTGCGTTTGGAAGAGGTTCTCCATCTGGCCCCACTGCGCTACCTAGAGCATCCCCATTCGCAGCTGATGAAGCGACAGCCGTTTCTCCCATGAATCGAGTGATTTCGTCAATTGTAGGATTGATATTCTCCCTTTCTATAGCAGAGATTCTGAAATCTTTGATGAGGTATCCAGAGACATAGATGTCATTTTGGAAATGCCATCCTTCGGAATCTTTCATGACTTTTGCACGTCCTTGATAAGCTGTTCGAACTTCATCTGCATTGAACAATTTCGGCGCTGCTCTGAACAGGGAATTCTCAACTGGTCGACGACGTTTCTTGTTCCCTCCTCCTCCAAAGCCTCCTTCGTCACCAAGGGAAGACTGTCCAGCAGATTCTTTAGGATGCATATCTATCCTCGGCACTACTTTTAACGTAATCATTTCTGTTCCTTCGGGAACATCATCAATCTGTGCTAAATCTCCTTTGTATGTCCCTCTTTTGATTCGTACCCATCCTCCTGCACTTAAAGGAGTTTCCTTCTTTCTGCTTTTCAGTAAATCAGGCATTTCTTCGATGGGTACGAGAATAGGTGCAGTGGTGATGTAGACGCCGATCAAACCAGCGACGGCTTCGCGGACATGAGCTTCGGAACGTGCTTCGATATAGAGGTGACCGTGGAAGGAATCGCGTTGGAAGGCGGAGGTGATGGATAGGCCGGCCATGATGGCTTTGCGCGAGATGGACATGACAAGTTCGCGTTCGCGGCCGATCTGGAATCAAGTCATCAGTTATGTATTCATGCGAAGGGAATTCGGGCGACCCACCTTGCACTTGACACACCAGATACTTGGATCATTGACACCAGGCATGAGTACGCTTCTAGGTGCGAAATCCTGCATTGAAGCGCCCATCCCTTGTCTTCTCTGTCTATGTCTATCCTTATATTCCCTAGCAATTCTCAATGCCTCAGCTTCTTCTTTATCTCTTACTCTTCTCTCCAACTGTCTATGATCTCTATCATCAGCTGCTATATCATCTTCCTCATCCGCAAAAGAGTCTGCAATAGGGATCACTCGTCTTCCTGCATTGGCGCCTGTACTGTCGAGATAGTTGTCGGCGGCTTCGAAGCCGGCTTCGCCGGCTTCTTCGTCTTCATCTTCTTCATCTTCATCTACTTCGACTTCGATATCGACATACTTGTTGCCTCGGAAGCGGCGTTTCTGGGTATATTCCAAGGTGGGATAGATGGGAAGTGTGCAAGGATTTAGAGGAGCGAGTTGGTGTGATGTAGAGTAGAGTAGAGTTGTGTATATCAGCTAGCTGTGCGAACGTGTAACTACTCCCAGTTGAGTATGAGTATGCGCTGCCCACCTTCTTGCGCGGTCTATCGTTCTCTTGCTCGCCCTCTTCGTCGTCGTCGTCGTCGTCTTCATCGTCTTCTTCTTCATCCTCCTCCTCTTCATCATCTTCATCATCCTCACCGCCCTCTTCAGCATCGCCAGTCTGTTTCTGCTGAGCTTGCTGATTGCTGCCCTCGCCGTCCTTTCTTCCCTGAGTAGTGATTCTTTCTGCATAGTCATCGTTTCTTAGTGACTGTTCTTCATCCTCGCTGTTTCCAGCTGCTCCTCCTTCGCCTGTCCCTTCATCGTCGGCGTGTCTCACTGCCATCCCAGCTGGAACAGATCCATCGTCGTCTGCGTCGAGATTGTTGTCGTCGTCGTCGTTGTTGTTGCTACTGTCCACCAGGCCATTGTCCATTGTATGCATTATCGCCTGATTGCCCTCGAGCGGCACCTCTCCAAGGTCTTGGACGTACCCAGACATGCTCGACTTGAATAGAGACAAGCTTGGATCAGCGACAACTGAAAGCATTCAACTTGAAAGCTAGAAAAAAGCTAACACTTTCAAGCAAGATACAACAATCATGGCATAGTCTGCATTACATCTCGTTCTGTTCAAGCGCCGCCATGCTCCGGCTATCTGCATCTGCTGCAAGCGCAGGCTGCTCCTCATGCAAGCTCATCCTCCAATCTCGCGCAAAGTTCGCACGACAACAGTCCTCATCATCCTCATCACAACCTCCTACCAACGCCCTCCAAACCTTCCACACTCCTCACGGCGTCGTCCGCGTAGACTGCACAAAGCCCAGCTTGGTAGGGCGACATCAGAGTAGAGGGGAGCGAGCATATCAAGAAGATACATTCGCCGTACAAGGTTTATCACTCGATGCGAATGAGGTGGAGCGCTTGACTTCAAAGAAGGGAAATAAAGACCCCGAACAAGCGCTCTTCGTAGGCGTCTACGACGGGCATAATGGGACTACTATCTCTTCTTATTTAAAAGATCACCTACATACATCTATATCCAGCATCTCCCGGAACGAAGTAAACAATATCGTAAGTGAATACAGGCAACTAGGTGGGTATCTAAGGAGATACAGAGGCGGGATACTAGAAGATATCATAGATCCACCGATAAGGAATACAAGAGGTGGACCACCTTCTGAGAAAATGGTGGAGAAATTGGAAAAGGCTAAAAAAGAAAGAGATGAGAAAGAATGGAATATCGGCCAGAGAATACATGCGGCGTTCTTGAAGACGGATCTGGAGGTCATGAACCTGAACGAGGAGTGCGCGGCAGTCCACCCCCGTTGTGTTGTTCCAGCTAATCTGTTTATTTTGCAGCTCAGGAGCGGTAGCTACGACAGCTATTCTGCATTCACTAGACGAACCAAGACAGCCCTTCTTCTCTTCTAAAGAACTACATATCCTGGTCGCACATCTGGGCGATACTCGTGCTCTATTATGCACAGTTCCGGAAGGCACGGCTGTGCCTTTGACAGAAACGGTGAGTCGGTTCCTTCGAGATGTTGAAAAGACCAAGACTGAGATATTCATTTATGGTGCAATCAGCACCACCCTGAAGCTAGATCAGAGACGGATAGACTGATGCGGACGCGCACGGGCGCCGTCACCGATTCGTTTGGAGAAGTAAGCTTACTTTTCCAAATCAACTCTGACAGTACTTAATCTCACACATAATATATTGCCAGTCTCGCTGGGCCGGCAGTCTAGCCAACACGCGCGGTTTTGGTGATTTCCACTATAAAGCCCTCGGAGTATTTGCAGAACCAGCTATCTCTTCGAAAGTGATAGATGGACAAGGACATGCGTTCTTGACGCTCATGAGCGATGGATTGACTGATAAATTGTCAGATCAGGAAATCGTCGATATCATTAGAGAGGGAAAAGATGGAGCTAGTCCGGAGAAGGGTGCGAAGAGGGTCATTGAGTTTGCGGAGACGATAGGAGCGTGAGTTATACTCTTTTTCTCATCTTGTGCCCTACGAAGATCATGGCTGATACGCTCTTCCTTGGACATGCAGCCAAGACAATCTGACGTGTCTTGTCGTCCCACTTGCTGGATGGGGCAAAGCTACTGGAGAAGATACGACTCTTGCACGCCGTGAATACCGTGCTAAGAACTACTCAGGCATAAGCACGCGTCAGCGGAGGATGTAGCGCGATATTCTTCCCTCAAACGATGACTGGTTGCAGCATGTGAGTGTGTGAGTCAGAAGAATGTATATAATATGTGAGAAAGATAGCTGTCGCTGTTGTTGTATCTGATTTCGAGCATGTAGCTGTCCAGACCCAAGGTACGTCTTTCGTTACTCCGTTTCCTTCAAAGGGAGATCGATCTCATGAATGTCAACAACTAATATAACACTCTGCTACAGTGCTACCTCCATTCAATGCATCCAAGTCTATCACATACTGCGTTCCTGGATCACGTGTCTTCCAAACAGGAGAAGCGGTCTGTGCTGTTCCTAGAGGACTACTGAAGGAAGAGGGAGAGAGGGAAACGCGTCATTCTGCTGGGAACTTTTCACAGGTTGGCTCTGCTTCAACTCGACTCAACTGATACAAGAGCAGACGACGACGACGACGACGACGAGAGTGGATCTTCTCGATGTTCTTCGTGAGAACAATCAATCATGGACCATGAAGGAACGACGAGACTGACACTCAGCCGGCATATCAGAACAACGAGCTACTCACAAAGAAACGAGGAGGTGATTAACAACTACCGCGTATCCTGTCAATCCTCATCATGCTCACATCCTGTTCCATCTGTTCAACTCCGCTCCCTTCGATAAACGACCGACGACTATCTTTGTCCGACACGTCTCGTTTCAACACATGAACGACAGGCTTTGGAGTGATATGGCTAGCTGCTACACTCGGTACTTCTGGAAACAAGCTCAAGAAACTGACAAAGAGGGAATTGCTGTCATGCAACGTCGTCAAAGCTTGTCAGAAGTTGGTAGAGCCGGAAGAACCACTTGTGAGCTCGCCTTTCATCGTCTTTGTGTGAAGGAAGAGAGAGTATTGAATGCTTACGCGTGTTCATTTACGCGTCGACAGGCTCTCAGACTTAGCAGTAACCTCATGGTGCGTCTTCACTTGGAAAATAATCGCTGAAACATGCTAACACTGCACATTGTCTCTACAGCTCGGCGTTACTCGTATCTACTCCCATCAAGTACGCTTCTTCTCGCTCCGCTCGTGTGACATTCACGCTAAATCCTCTTTCTCTTTCTTCAGTGGATCATCCTTCATCAAGACGCGACTACGACCTCCACTTCTCTGCGCAAAGCATTTACAGCGTATACAGATTTCGATCCCGACCTCAATCCAAATACTACCGAGAATGGCAAAGCTATCACAAGGAAAGGAGGAGGAGTAAAGAAGATAGATCTGGATGGTGCAAGAAGAGGAGGAGATGCTATCAATCTGAATATAGTACGAGAGGGAGAGGCGGAAGCTGAATTGGGCATGGTTGGATTGGTAAGTATTGTCCACTTTCTCTCGCATAAAGGGAAGAGGAGACTGATACGTGTTGCTCATGTTGCAGGGAATGGGAGATCTCCTCTGGCAAGATCTACACGACCAACTCGCTCAGCACCAAGGAAGAAACACACAAAACGGCCTAGGAAAACGACCAAGAGCCGGTACAACTCCTGGAATAGATCTCTATGATGATGGAGAAGGAGAAGAAGACTTGGACAATAGAGGAGAAGACGGTGAGGGTTTTCAGCATCTTTTCGATTCGATTTTACGAAGCAGGCCGCTGACATTGCTTTGGCTTTGCTTTGCTTCTCCTCGACCTTGCTTTACTTACCTTCTGTTACTTTTCTAACAGATGATTACCTGGAAAGCCACAAGAAGAAGAAGGCTAAGCAAGAACCTCGCAGACGAAAAGAAACGTCAAACATCGTAGGTTGGCGTTCTTGTTCCAAACGAAACAACAATAGTATATGCTGAAGATCTGTTCATTCGGTATTCTTCGCTTCCCCTTCCCATTTTCCCCTTCCCCCTCTTTCTCTGCTTTGGTTGATGATAGGCTAGAGAAGAGGATATCAATCTTCCTGCGCATCATGACTTCGATATGATGGAATGTGAGCGGTTCTTTCATACACTTTTAAGCAAGCTCTTTGCACTACTAACCGTGACCGCCTTTCCAGTCGATAACAACGACTTCTATGTATGTATCTCCACCTTCTTTGCCTAATATTTCGCAATCTTTTGGAAGATTCAGAAGACTGATTCTTGTCATTTTTCACAGCTTCCACCCGATCTAAACCACGCTGCGCCAGACGGTGATAACGCCGATTTCGAGCTGGACATAGGTCTCGACAATCTCGATCTCGCCAACTTTGCCAATCCCGCACTTTCATATTCATCATTCACCAATCTCGCGAGTTTAGGTCCTCCACCACCTTCTACTTCAGCTGCTGATATTGGGAGTACTTCGAATAATAATAATGCTCGTGCGCCAGAGGGATTCGGGAATGGATTACAGGGATTCAACTTTCCTGGAAATGATTATATGGATGATCTGGATATGGGATTCGACAATTTGCTGAACGATGATCGTGTTGCACCGGCCCTGCAGGGTGAAGGTGGTCCAGCAGGGTAAGGCACATCCTTCCATCTGAAGTTTCTGATGATTTCGCTGATGGGGATCGTGGGGTGTAGACAAGCTCCTGGCAGTCGTGAAGGATCTCTCAAAGCCTCAGACGCGAGAAAGTCGCCTACCGTCATTCCAAGTTCTGAATCTCCTCCCCGTCCCGCAGGAGATGCAGCTCAAAACGAAGAGCAAGAAGAAGAAGATGCTTACTCCGACAAGCCCAAGAAAACAACAACCCGCAGAGCCACGAAAAGCAAAGCTACTGTGAAAGACAAGGTTATCGAACTAGATTCAGGAGATTTAGTAAAAGCTAGAGATGCTTATTCTGATGAGATGAAGAAATTGAATAATGTTAAGAAAGTGGAGAAGGAGGGATTGATGCAGAGCAAGATGGCGAGAATGTGTATTTACAAAGTACCGGTCGACATACATGCTCCGGAGCTGAGGGAGTGTGAGTGTGGCATGTTTCTTCTCCCTCGATGCGAGCGAAGTGCTGAAATATGCCTATGTTTTCCAGTTTTGGACAAGGTCGTCAACATGCAGAAAATCATGAAACAACCGCCCATCAAGGCTGGCAGAAAAGGTATTACATGCAACCGATAACTGGGAAACACTTCGCTTACTGTATAACATACAGTCAAACGATCATCTTCCGAACTCCCACCCGGACCTTTCCAGCCAAACAAGAAACAGCGCAACAACAACTTCGAAAGAGAAGGAACAGCCGTCTCTTCTCAGATGGCCGGAAACAATAATCGAGCTGCGTCTGCTCAGCTTAACGACGAAGGATATTATGCTGCTCCTAGAGATTTCGATGATCCGAATGGGTTTCAAGGAAATGATTTCGATGACTATCGTGAGTCGTTTTCCTCTCACCTGATCAACTTTCCTTTCTGACAAGCTCGAGGCTACCACCAGCTGCATACCCTCAAGAAGGCCGAGACGGATTTCGCGCTCCATCTATTGAGATGGGACGAAATCGACAGGCTTCAAGAGGGTATGAGAACGAGTCGAACGTCGGCCGAGAACGACAACCTTCTGTCGCTTACAACCAGACTATGCCTTGGAACATCGAGGAAAACCTCTCTGCATCCATGAGAGGTGAGCTTTCTCTTCGGCGTCAGATGACTGCTGCATTAGTTGATACGCTTGATACCTTTTTACATAGCTGGTCCTGGAGGCCCTTCTTCTAGCCAAAGATCTTTCGCCATGAGACGATCATTCGATCGCTCCGATCAGATCCGGTAAGTCGTGGTAGCCCCGTCGACCTATTTGTCAAATTTAATACCGACATGTCTACCTCTAGTGGTCGCTCTCGCTCTCCCTCCGTCGGCCCATACGTAGACATAAATATCCGAAGCCGAAGCGGTTCCTTCAATCTTCCACCTCGACCAGGCTCAGCTTCTCCCGCTCCATTCCCTCAAACACGCAGAGAATCGTCACTAGCTTTACCAGACAATGGAGCAAATGAACCTTCTTCGTCTCAGCTGGGTCCTGGAAGCGATCACAAGAATGATGTTCAGAACAGTCAAGCTACGGAGGGAGAAACACAAAGAGCTGCAAGACTTGATCAAGAGACAGCGTGAGCGCACAACTTTTGCGACCTTCTCTCCGCAGGCTGATTTCGAACGTTGAAACGTAGCCGTTTCCTGGACTACGCAAAGCGACAAGCCAGAATAGAAGACAGCGGCAATCTATTCTTCTCGGATATCGTACCCGTCGCTGCGACTGCACCAAACGTAGCGGCTATGGCGTTCTACCATACATTGGTCTTGGCGAGCAAAAAAGCTATTGAAGTCGTAGGACAGGCGGAACCGTATGGAGAGGTATATACTTGCTCGTCAGAAACTGTCGAAGATAGAGATGTACGGCTGACTGGTTGCTATGCAGATCGAGCTGGCAATACCAGAATTCGAGTTCTAAAGACAGCGACCAGTTTAAATAGTACTTCACGCTCAATCGAATGTTCTGCACACATACAGAATATTCAGCGCTTCTACATGAGTATGCTATACAACGAGTAGAGTCAGGCACGATCGTGGATCTATCTCGCATGTCTCGGAGAATCTCTCTACATCTCGGTGAGGTCCTTAACAGTTAGAAAGGAAAGCTTATCAGTGCCAGCCTCGCCTTAATTGACTTCCCGATCAGTCTGGACTAAGGCGATCCTGCACTGAATGACTGTGTATTTGAGAGCTAAGCTTCAGCCTACCACAGTGTGACTGTCTCTCAAGTCCTTCTCCTCACATCAAGCTAAGCATACTGCTCGACAAGTCTGACCTACCATGAACTCCACTAGCTTACTGGAGAGACCTTACCTGTTTCTCCTGGTCTTAACAGTCTGAACCTTCCGCTATTTCTCTACATATGCTCTCCTGTCCTCTCTACACGCCTTCTAGCACGCTGATATCCCACAGCTGCTCCCTTTGTGGGGTCAGCTGGATCAGACCCGGCCTATCTTGGAGGCATCCTATGACTACATGTTTCCGGGCGATTGCCAGAATTTTCGGCATTCCCTCGAAGTTAGAAAGGCAAGCGGTGTGCCAAGACCGGCGCTGGTGAGCACTGAAGCAGACTATACCGCGACTTTGACTGTTTACTATTCAGCAATCACTTCCACACCTAAGCTTCATCAGCCAAAAGTACTATATCTAGCGCGACCCACGCCGCGAAGCAAATCTTCACCGACCATACATCAGAGCTGTCATGCAGGCAACCCGCTTCAAAGATAAACTCACTACGCGTCTGGAACGCCTCAAGCTCAGCAGTGATATATCCCTACACGCTCAACCAGAACAGTCCTTAGTACCAGCCCGAAGACCTGCCAACAATGGACGGCGCACATCACAGTCCCAGGCGAGCTTGAGTCAAGGCGGTCCACTTCAACGTCAAGGTCGTCCGACCAACGAACGTCGAATATCATATTCTCAAACGAGCCTGGCAGTGCGCCAAAGTATCTTGAAAAAGCCGGATGATGCCAGGCGGTCTTCGACCGCATTGCAGGCGATGCAGCAGAGACGTCCGAGTCAAGGCCATGAGTCCCGAATGATGTCCGGAAAGGCAAGCATGTCTAGCGTAGGGTCGTCCGCAGCCAGTTCGACAGTGCCCTCTTCAGTCAGACGCGCCAGCAAGGTACCTCATCACGATCCAGAAGTACACCATCACCAGCAATTCGGCGCGTTCAAGGATATTCCGTGGCCTTTCTACTCTTTTGTTTCAAGCTGTCATCATCTACTCGACAAAATGGAAGAGCATATCGTGCCCAATAGCGTTTTCGACATGGAACTGCGACACATAACCAGTAGCCGGGCCAGGAATAACAGGGTTTCGGAAATTTGCTACGCCTGGGGAATCACCTACAAGAAATGGAATATCAGTGCGATCAAGCGTCAGCACGAAGCTTGGTACAACAAGATACAGCAAGATATACTACAGTTGTATAACGACTATCACCATAACGAGCACCCAGGAATCCATAGAAATCAACACTGGGCCGAAGTTACAAACGATCTTATGGATTCTTCCAGCTCGCGGATGGAGAGGTTCCTTAATCACCACTGCGTGCTGCACGTAGTCGGGTCTGGCGCTCGACAGCAATTCATTCTATGGACAAATGCTCACCTTCGAAGGATTGCGCAGAAGAAGCACGGCGCGCCCGGTCTACCAATACAACAACTCAAGATCAAAGGAAACAAGAGGATGGGTTGCTTAACGATACACGTGGACGGGTCGCTGGATCGGGAGCGCGAGAAGAGCGAACTGATGCTGCGTCACAATGCAGTTAATAGCGTCGACACGGCACCTCCTCTGCCTTCTATGCATGAACTCTTCGGACTCGAGCCACCTCGCTGGTACAAAGCTTACCGACATCCATCCCTCGGTGAAGATGCCAGACCGATGTTAGAAGGAAGAAGAAGGAGCTCTCATCTTGCTATTCAGGCTCAAGCGGGAAGATCATAGTACTTGTCGAGCCAGGTTGATTTGGTAGCAGTCGCCTGAGCGCGCTGAGTTTTAGATAGCTTAAATAGATCTTGCAGGCAAGCTCTGTTGTTGTATTACTGGATGATCGCTGTAATCTGTCTTCATAGATTCAGTTCAGTGAGGTTGCTCTCTGGACTTGTTTAGTCCAACTCAAGCATATCAGTTGAAAAGAACCACACAGCGTAAATTATACCCGGCATGAAGGTCGATCCAATACGTAATCGCTTTCGATTAGAGCGGGAGCTCGTGGAATTGGCCTTGTTCCGAGTCTGATTAAAAGGGCCCAGCTTGACGTACGTAGATCGATATAACGTATATCGGTGTTCGACGACCGCTCACAGAAGCGCTGTAACAAATCAACCATGTTCAAACTGTCCAGGCGCTTCAGACGAAACACACTGGCACCTGCATCACTTAGCGCTTCATCGAGTACGAGCTCTCTTGAACGTCCTCAATCTCGGAAAGACTACTTAGCCGACCAAGTCCCACACATTGCCGAAGTCATCTACGTAGAGAATGAACCGATCCAAGGCTGTCCAGAGGACACTTTGCATCCCGTCTTTACTACGCGTCGGATGCCGAACGGATAAATGGTCGACTTGGCAAGATTGCTTATTCCGCTTTGAGAAAGAACGCAAGGAAATATGAAGGAGCGGGTGAGGAGTTCCAGATGGACATTCTTGGGCCATACGATGAGGATATCCAGGCGATCATGAATGATGAAGACTTGCAGGGCAAAGAAAATAGGAAGAAGAAGAGAGCGAAAATAGAGGCAGTTAGAGAGAGGAGGAACGTAGCTGTTAGAAGGGGGAAAGGGTGGAGGATCTTGTTATGGTATGAAGATCGGACTTCGCAGAGAGGGCTTGTCAAAGCTATCTTAACGCATAGAGATGTTTTTATGGGAGAGAGAAAGCACAAGACGGTGTTCCAGTCTACATCAGCGGGTCCAGTCAAGGCACAATCATAGCCGAATTTTCAGGCGTGATCCCTGTCTTGCTTAGCACTGATGTGAAGCAAAAAAGCCTCCTCGAATGTGACGCTCCTTATTTTGCTACATTACACTGCGGGTCTGCGAGTTGAGCTTTGTTTGCTTGGTATAGCTGTTCTTGTTTCTGCGTTTTCGTGTCTCGTAGCGTATTTCATGGACATGATCTGGTGCTTGGAAGACTTAGAAGAGCCCGTCTTTGTAGATCTGCTGGAAGCTACGTTGACGAGAAATATCAGCCTTTAGCGGATCCAAACGACTGCTTCTAATCAAGGCTTGACTCACCTAGTTCTCGTCGTCATAGCAGTCCACCACTTCTTTACATTCTCCACGTCCTCCACTTTCACATCCTCAGTCGCTTTCAACAAACTTCCAAAAGCCCCTTCCACATCATCCAATTTCTTTGCTCCTACTACGCTCAAAATGCGTGCAAACCATGCTCCTACATGCAAGTCTGCTAATGAGATGAAACCTGAACGATCTTCGCGTGGGAGAAGGACATTGAGGTTTTTGAGCACTAAACCGAGATTGATGTATGCTGTTTTGCTTTGTGTAAAATAGGCTTCGGAGGCGTTGCCTGCCAGGATGGATGATAATGACCTGAGAAGCATATGTCAGTGTGTTGACGAATGTAGATCGAACGAGGTTGGGACGCACTCCATCGCCTTGAGCTTTTCCTTGTAGAAATTGGCCAATCTCTCATTCCCATCTTCTACTTCTTTCAAGTATTTCTCCAACGCGCTCTTTCTTCCATTAACGAATTTACCCACTATACCATCCGCTTTCTCCTTAGCCTCCTTCTCGTCCCTTATACTGAGCAGCAAGAAATTCGGATCCGCTTCTTTCGTATGAACAAGTGCAATAAGTGCATCATCTCTTTCTTTCGATGCGATAGAAGCTGGTTGTAAGCTTCTTGCAGGGGCATCTCCCCTAGATTCTGCAGACCGAGATTTGTCGAGGAATTGGAGGATCTCTTGACTTGATGTCAAGGCTGTGAACTTTGTAGAGACGCTATTGTCGATAGCTGTTGCCAGCTGCGGTACGACCACTGTAGAAATACATAAGAAACGTCAGAATGATGAAAGGATAGGGGTAAGTCTGGGCGTCAGAGGTTGGCGCACGGGTAGGGACAGTTCCAGCAGTGTTGATCTTGAGGTACTCCGGTGAGAAGTTGGCGCCGGCGACTGCCTGAAATACGTTAGCTGAGACAGTCCAGCACACGAAGCCAAAGCGAGGTCATCGCTCGCGCACGCAGGTCGACGTTCTTGATTGTGCATTCATCGGGGCCATATCCCTGCAGAACAGCAATCAGATATCATACAATGTCACATAGTTCAGCGCCAATAGCTACTCACCTTCTCGAGCAGGGCGAGCCTGGCAGCGCTTGCCCAGCAGGATCCCGGGAACGAGTAGAGCGTAGCGACAGGGAGGGACGAGGTATCAGACATGGTAGATATTCTGTCTTGAAAAGTGTCGAAGCAAATCTGACGATTCTTTGAATTGACGAAAGATGACCCTTTGTCGTTTCAGCCAACTCGAAGTCAGTAGTCAACATGGACCCAGCTCCTGACAGAACAGCGCACAACGCGATGGTTTACAGATACAAACGCCTACAGCTCAAGCACGGCGACCTTGTCAACGACAGACAACGCCTGATGGACGAGCTGGCCGCGACACAAGAAGTTCTAGATAGATTGCAAGCTGAAGCGGAGTGCGCGCGACTATACGCTTTATCTGGAGTGGTGGACTCAAGCTGATTGACTATCTTCGGCAGGACTCTCGTCGAATTGATGCATCCTTTGGATCCTGGGACTGTTCTGAGTCCAGACTATGTGGAGCTGCACGCAGAAGACGATGAACCAGTCGATAAGGATGATAATGGAGATACTCTTAATCCCTACAATGACCCCTCCGTCCCAAATCACCGCGAATACTTCCTGCAATATCATCCCAGCAACAATGGCATGTCTGTCACAGAAGCTCAAGGAAAGCTCCATACTGCTGCTACCCCAAGCAACAGTGTAGCTGATCAAACGAGCGCAACGAATAGTAGCGGAGGTGCAGAAGGATCGGTCCAGATAGCACCACAGCCGGCTTAAGGAGTCGCATAGCCTAGCAAGAAGCTACCGCAATATGCATGACTGCATGCAGGAGAATTGAAGGCCGCTGTCAAGAATGTGTCCCGTCCAGCTCCATGCATTCCACACTTGGCGTGCGAAAGACCACTCCTTCAGCTGGAAAGAGTGTCGTACGCAATACAGATCATCTACCATAAAGGTGCCGCACCAACTTGTAAGCAATAACCTGCAACAAACACGCAACATCAAACTAACAAGAGATGACTCTTTTAGGCACTGCCGGATTTGCTCTATTAACAAAAATATAAACTTGGAATAGACAAGTGTACGCCTAAGAAATACACAACAAGAATGCACCAAAACGCTGAATGGATAAGATTAGCATGCTAAGTCGTCACCTCGAGGAAAGAAAGCTATGGAACAATGGTATACAGGAACTAGGGCTAGGAGGACAGGCCAAGGCCAGTCCCTCCTAATCTGTACGCATCTAAGTGAAGTTGGTGGTGTTGAGAAGAATCTGCTTCTCGTCATTAAAGGCATTTCGTCCGTCTGAAATCTTCTCGAAAAAAGACCAAGTCCCGGGGGCACTGAAGGAAGTGGGAAGAGATGAAAGTTGAGAGATGGAGATTAGGCCGAAGAAAGTGGGGATTGCGCTTCTTGTGGCAGATCTGATGAATGAGAGATGTGTAATGCATGCTTGATGGACAGGAGTGTTGGACAGAAGGGTGAGAAAGAGATTTGCGCGTTGTTGAGAATGAGTAAGGAAAGTGGAGTACGAGTGTCCGCTCCAAATACCAATCGGGAGCGTCCATTTGTATAGATAACGTCGAATAGTAAGTTTGGGATGTCCTTGATGCCCAAGGTTGTCGTCCGCCAAGCATTTTCTACCGGGCGTAGCCACTCTACTGCTCCATTGCGCTTCCCACACTCGCACTCTTCTGTGCTTGTGCTTTCTCCGCCGCGTCAATGGTCGGTTTCAGCGCATCTTTCTCAATATCGTCCAATTCCAACAGACCACCTTTTATCCTCTGCTGCATATCGACTTCAAATTCCCCCAATGTTAAGATCCCTTCCAACCAAGGATCCAACAACATATCTTTTGCTGTTGCTCGTTTCGTACCTTCTAGTTGTAACATCGGTTCAAGGAATATTCGTAAATTGTCGGCTTCTTCTTCTGGTATTAAATACTTTTCGGTAAGGACCGCTTTTAATGGCCAGTATTTCAGGCGGGAAATATGCCGCAGTTCAGCTGCACATCCGCATTCAAGAATCAGTATGAAGTATCAAAGAAGCCAGAGAGAGTACGCTCGCACCTTTCCGCGTAAAGATCTCGTTCGAGAATTTCCCACTCAATGCAAGATGCCGTGGAAAAGGTCCCATAAGCTCTACGACTTGAGCGATATGATCGTCGTCTTTCGTATACCTCGACCCAGCCGCCGGATCGAAGAGGTAATCTCCCGTAAGCAGCTCGAAGAACTGCGTTTAAAGCGGGAAACAATTAGCTGTTTTCCCAAGGAGTATGTTGAAGCAAAAGGAAGCGAGATAGACGCACCATACACGCTGCACTCCAGATATCGACGGGCGTACTCCATTTCGCACCGATGATAGCTTCCGGACTTCTATACTGTCTCGTCTGAATATCATTCGTGAAGTGCAGATCTGTCCATGACCTGTTTTCAACCATCAGCATCTCCTCCCCTCGGACAGAAATTATAGGCTTTTGGGTACTCACGCATTACCCAAATCCGCAATTTTGACAGTGATTCTTTCCAGACTCGCCGGGTCATACGGTGCATTTGGCGGTAGAGTATTTGGATCACCCGCTTCTGGCGCAGGTCTATACATATATCCATTCTCTCCCATTAGCATATATGGATTTGTAGGTCCTACAGCTGTGACTCCTGCCATTCGTGCGTCATTTATATTGTCGTTGTTGATATTACTATCTTCAGCGGGTGCAGGTGATTTCCCATTATTTCGTGTAGCTGCTGCTTGTTGTGATAATAAAGATGGTTTGCTCAATTGTATCCCGCTTCCACCTGCGGCATTCTTCTCTTTCTCTTGTTCAGACGCTTCCTGCTGCTGCTGTTCTTGTTGTCCAGCTAAGCGAGAAGGTGATGTCGAGCCCAGTTTCGTGCGTGAAATAGCATCGGAAACGATGTCTTCTGACGAAGAAGCCGTCATTGACATGGGTACGGCATTGTTGCTTGCTGAAGATCCGGTAGACGTCGTCCGTTGAGGTTGTGGTTGCGGCCCGCCGGAGGTGTTATTGTTCATTTTGCTGCTCCTCGGTTCTGCTAGCTGCACTACGGATGACGAACTCGGGACATTCGGTAAGATCGGAGAAGTAGGAGCTGTTGAATTTGCTCTTGTAGACGGCGAAGCTCCATAAAGGTCTTTATTATTCAAGTTCTTCATGTTCAACATACTTTTACTTCCTATACTCGCGCCATCCGGTGTAGCTCCATTATCTGATATTTTCGACATGTGGAAACCCAATTTATCAATTATAGGACTTGTTCCTAAGAATGAAGAAGAGGGAGATGGTAAAGGTTGAGAACCAGTTATGAAAATCCCTTCGCCGCGAGGCGTTTGTGCTCCCCCGCGAAGTTGAGAGGGTGGGACACCTCGAAGTTTCGTAGGTACGGCTGCAGGTGTCGTCTCGAGTTCGGCTGCTACGACAGCTTCGACATCATCGATTACTATGAGTACGTTTTCAGGTTTGAGATCCGTGTGAATGATCTAGAAATCACGTCAAACCATCAGCCTGATTGTTCTTTCTGGAACTAGTAAATGCTGAAGGCAGACGTACACCACAACACCGATGAATATAGTCGAGGCCAAGAAGGACCTGTCTTGCGATTTGTTTGACGATATGTTCCGGGACGCCTCTATTCTGATATCTCTTGATGAGGCCTAACAGGTTTTCTCCCAGTACTTCAAAGACCATACAGACGTGCTGTTGTTGAAGAGATCACATCTCAGTCAGTGAGCTTCAGTGCATTGTGTAAGGAAACCAACTCACACTCCCGTTCATACCCTCATGTGTGAAATGGTCAAGCAGGGAAACGACATGCCTCCGTCCAGGATGGTTTGGATCGCTCGAAACTACTTTTTGTAACAGTTTGATCTCGTCAAGCGCTGTTTCCGTATAGTGTTGTGCGGACTGCGAAAATAGAATGAAACAGAAAGGCAGAAACGATGATTAGGCGTGTCTGTAAGGGAGACTATAAGACCGCAATGTTGTGGGCGCACCTTGACGACTTTAAGAGCTACATGTCGATTATGGCTGTTTTACGAAAGATATGCTTTAGCTTGTTGACTCTGCATGAACTGGCTTCTGATATTGCGTACTGGGTGTCTCTCGCTAGCCAGACCTGTGCATCATTTCTACTTAGTGCTGGTCCCACGATATAAGATACTCTGGTATTGTGAAGTACATACCGTGGAGAAATGACCCCAGCCAAGCTTTCTGACGACGACATATCTTGAATCCGAGAAGGTCTGTATGCGCGACGAGCAGGAATACTTAATCAGCTTTTGCACTCTGTTAACTGCTTGATAGCAGAATTGCAACTGAAAACCGAGAAAGAGTTGACTGACTTCTCCTACCACGACGGGATGGTAGCCGCCTTCTTCGTAGCTGAAGACACACGGAACGGAAGACAAAGTCAGTAGATTGTTCTCTGGATTGTATGTGTATTCGTGTGTGCTGTCTGCGACTGTGCTTCTCCCTTTGTATGATGAGTCTTCGGGATATGCAATCTCGCCGTTTCTCGCTGATAAGGCTGGCTCTCTCTCGGGAGAGAGATGTCATTTTGCGAGCATTACTTTGAAGGAAGGAAAGGACGATGAAGTAGCCAGTAGATGCTACTACTCACTCTGATAGCTTCTCCTCTTCATCGGTGTATGTGCTCTCGTAGCTCGCCTGGCTCTGACTCTGGCTCTGGCTGTCTAGAGATGGGCTCGCCAGGTTGTCTGGGGACGCTGCCGTCTTGTTGCTAGTGCTCTGAGATGTAGTAATGTTCTTTGGTGCACTGCTCGTCGTCGCTGTCGTTAATGTTGCAATTGTCGCAGCTCCCTTGTTGTTGGCCGTAGAGACCTGCTTCTTGCTTGAAGCCATCGACTGCGCCCCACTGCGACTTTACTTCTGTACTGCTTCTATGTCGTCCTGATACTTGATGACTCTTCTTTCTTTCCTGACTTTCCCAGCGCTTCTCTCGCTGTAATCTCCTATGAACGCCCTCAGATTGGGCTGAAACAGCCAGCGAAAAGTCACGAGCCGGCACGGATGGGATGCTGCGTCTGAAAGAAGCTTGGAATCTTTAAAGGTTTCTGTTGCCTCTTCTTTGATGTTGTAAGCACCTAAGTCGTCCAAGATCTAACTTGTGTTTGGTCGCTGCGCCTTGTGGGTCGCCCTCAAGTTGAAGTCTTATCTCTGAGGACGAGCTCTGACATGACACATAGGCCGTGCCGGGCGGCGACTTGTTGCAATACTCTAGACGCGACTAATACCACTCAGTATTCGAGCTTCATAACCTTAAAAACAACGACACCGCGAAAAGACCATCGTCATTGACATATATTCTGAGAAGCTCGGAGAACGGAAGGCACAACAAGGTGAAGGCTTGCAAGAACGAAAGAAAGCATGTACGGCATTTGAAGAGGTTACTTATACGACATCCCCTACAAGAGCAGCGCGACCTTCGTGGAAGACATCCCCTACGACTGTTCTCACAGCCTGCGACTGTCTGTAGAGCGTCTCCAGGTTTGGATTCGCCGGATATCCTTTCGACACTGTTCCATCAGCAAGGTAACAATCAGCATCTCAGATCAAAGAGAGGAGTTGCGAAACCCACCCAGCATCGCGCTATTGACGTCTTCCGCCAGCGTCTCTCTAGCATCCTGCGAACATATCTCCCCAATCTGTCCTTGTAAATCATGCAGATCTGAATATGCTACGAGAGAGAAGACAAAGCTGAGATGGTCTCGTAATGCTTGCGAGTGTTGTTTCGCTTGGGATCGTGATTGGGAGTCGCCATTATAGAGGACGGAAGAAGCGTGTGTAGTTGAGGGAGGTGAGGCGTATAGAGCATTCAATTCAGCGCCGTACGAGAGGACATCTTCCATCGATATACTGCCCGTCTTTGAAGAATCGTGCGGCGGCGAACGAGAACGAGTAGAAGCTTTGATGCTTGTAGACCGCCTAGATGGAATTAAAGCAGATGCTATCTCCTCATCTTCTTGTTCCTCTTCTTCCATGTCATTTCCCTCATCATCTACATCCATATCTTGTTCCTCCGCATCAGCGGTGGAACCTGCTGAAATGGGTGACGTTGCGGATCCAGAATGGCTCGCCAGAACCAATTCCACAAATTTCTGGCACCTCAATCTGAACAGCAGATCGAAATTACCAGTCTCCTCTTCACTTTCCTTCCCGTTCGCTGCCTCGGAAGTGGAAGTGGAAATAGGAGGCTCAAGGACTGAAGGGTAATATGATTGAAGATCTGCTAGTGCGGCATCGATGTTTCCTGTCCGGACGGCTGAACAAATCTTCTGTCTTTGTACCATGTCTTGGTGCTCTTGTTCTTCTCGCTCTTTGGCTTGATCTCCTACGTTCTTCGATGCAGAAGAAGCAGGAGGTACCACGTCAGATAGCATATAATCGTCTGTAAATGCTTTTGTCGGTTTCCCAGCCGTTGCAGCTGCTTCGGAAGTAGTCTCGCTGCTCCCGACTATCTTGGCTTCATCTGGCACGATACCGCTCTGCATCTCTTCATCCTGTTCCAAAGACAAGTTTGTAGAGTTTATGTTCCCAAAATCTATATCTCCTGTACTTCTTGCACTAAGCTTTGATGCCTTGTTTGTAGTCTTAGCAGAACTTGCTTTCCCACTCTTGCTCTTCTTGAGCTTGCCTGTACCCGTACCTGTTTTTGCTGCAGCAGTGGTAGGAAGCTCTGATTGGCCGGCCATTTCGCTGGAAGAGGTGGTGGTCGGGCGTAAGAGCTCATTGAAAGCTTCGCTCTCTATACTTTGTTGTTGACGAAGCGCTCGAAGCGTATCAGAGTATCCTGCAGACGATAAATACAAAAGTCAGAAAAGAGTATTGTTGTAAAGGCCATCCACGCGACCTGCCTAACGCGGAGGTAGTACAAGGGAGGGAAAAAGACGTACCGCGATGTGAGAGATAGCCAGCTACGAGCTCAGCTATACTGGTATGGACTTGCTGGTTCGTTGCAGTGACGTTGCTGATGCTTGCGATGGCAGCGGCAGCCGCCGCCGCAGGATCAAATGTAGAAGAAGTATGAGACGTTGTTTCTCGGGAAGACATGGTTGATGAGAGCGCTTGTGTGAGTTTACGGGGTATAGGAGTGGAAAGTATAGCGTCTGTTTGTTCTTGTTTCCGGCGCTGCTGCCAAGTTCAGTCTCCGTCTCACACTGCCAAGACCAGAAGAGCTTTACCTTAACAAATCCATTGATATCAAACTTGAAAGGCGCCTGTCCAAAGTTGACTTTAACAGTTTCTCCAATAGTCTGTAATCCTATAGTTGGATAGAACTGGAGCGGATCATTTCCCGAACTCGTAGCTCTATCCGCTCTATTCCCTCTTGCTATATTCCCAGTAGGATTACTTGCTCCTTTATCTGCGTAACCTAGAGGAGATGATAGATCGAATATGTACCCTAGCCAAATACCATTTTTGACGAAAAATGCTTTGCGAAGCGTGAAATCTATACCGCAACCTATGATGTCGCCGCTTCCGAATTTGGGACCATAAGTCTGGCCTACGCCAGTGCATGCAAACGCTTTGCCATCGTCGCCATGATAGCCATATGATTCGGGGTTCCAGCCTGGACGTCATCCATTGTCATGTCTTAGAAGAGGTTCCTTCCAAGAGTGACGAGGGAAACTTACCTGGTAAGCGCTCAAGATTGACAGCGCGCGTCGTAAAACCTATCCCGATGTAGCCCTTCATGCCGCGCGAGATGATTTCCACTTCATAGTAGTATACACCTGTTTGAGGCGGTATGGGAGCATCGGCGCGCACAGAAGCTGCGTCCTGTGGTCAAAAAAATAGTATAGTTGGTCAATGACCAGCCGGTTGTCCCGAGAATCAACGACGGTCTCACCTTGTCTGGGTCGCGGGTGTTGACCTCTGTAGTACGATCTATCAGTCTACTGATGTGAGCAAGCCAGTACATGTTAGCTACTCACTCTCTCTACCTTGATCGTCGCGTTCCGGCATGAATTGGAGGCCAAAATCATTCGATATGAGGAGTCTCTTGCAGCATTGTTCTTGATCCAATCTGCACGGTAAAGGTATCCTACGCTTCTGTTTCTGCTTGGGATACTGCGAACCAGACGGCGCTTGGCCATGCGATATCGATCCGAATGACTGCTGTTGCTGCTGCTCCCGCTGCTTGCCTTTCGCACCAGCTGGAACAGCATGAGATGTCGATGAAGATGATGAGGCTGCTGTTGCTGGGTTTGATGCTACATAGAATTGGTCATAAAAGGCGGAGTGCTCGAGGTACGCCGGCAGCTTGAAGTCGCTCGCATAGACCAGTGTAGGCTGCTTTGACATGGACGATGATGCTGCTGCTGTCGATCTGTTATTACTCATGATTGCTGCTACTTAGGAATTCAAGGTCAAGTTGTTACAAAGCTGAAATGATAGACCTTGCTTGATCAGACACCGATTTGATGTGAAACAAACAGCGAAGAAGAAGTCTAGCACTGCTCTTATGATGAAGTTGAACCTACCATGAATACGTCATGAAGTCCAGCTTCCACGATGAGCAACCATCAAGCGCATCGACCGGCTATTGATATGGATCCCAGTCTTGACAGTCCAAGCGCAGCTACTGGCAGTGGAAGTGCAAGCGGAAGTGGAAGCAATAGCAATTCTGGAAGTGCCAGCGCGGGCAGCAACAGCAGATCTCGTCCGAAGCTACAGCGAGGAAGTAGAGATGTATCGACTTCACGCTCTCCCCGTCCTTCCAACGCATTCCATGATTCAAGCGACCTTTCCTCACACGAATATGCGTCTCGGGAGCCATCCCACTCCAGATCTAGATCCCCTCCTATGCCTAGAGAATCCCCTTCTGAGGACTATTCGAATATATCGAACGTGCCTGGCATGTCTGGGATAGCACTTGCTCCGACGCAGCTCTCATATACGTCTGCGATTGGGTCTGGAGGGTCTGCTTCAGGTTCCGGTGAGGGGTCTGGATCAGGGTCAAGCGGGAGCCATAACCAGCAGCAACACCAACAATATCAGCAACGGCACCAAGCAAGATCAGCGTCGCATCATCGTAAGGCACCTAGCCAATCAGACGATGTAGCGTCTCCTGTCGCACCTTCGCCCTTACTGCCTCAGCCTTCGGGTTTCCACTTCCCACGCTTCGGCAAATCAGCCTCTACAGCATCCTTCTCAACCTATGCGCAACAGGCGCAAGCGCAATCACAAGCTTCTGGATCTAGGTCTAGGCATCCAAGCGCTCCATACTCTGGCGGTAGTAGCAATAGCAAACACAGTATGTATAGGGATTTGCCCTCTCCTAGACTACAAAGTGACAGAGACAGCGATAGAGGGCGAGATAGTGGATCTGAAGGGAGAGCGGGCACAAGTGGAGGGACAGGCGGTTCTTTGAGTGGTTCTTCAGCATGGTCTTTCTTCAGGTCTTCTTCGTCTTCTGCAGCACCAACAAAGGACTCCCAGACTTCCTCCAGACACCTACGGAGCGGCTCCTTCTCTTCTTCCAGAGGTGCTCTAACACCTATTCTCTCACCTGGCACAGATGAGCCCGGAACAGGTTCAGTGACTCCACAAGTCGCCGCAAGCGGCACCACAACACCTCAAGGTGGATATGCCGACAACGAAGGCAATATACGCATGTCACGCTCGCCTTTAGGGTTTGAGCTTTCCCGCAGCGCGGCTTTCGATAGGCAACAGCAGAACAAGCACAGGCGAATGAGCCTATCAGCTTCTTTCGTCATAAACGAAGGCGCAGCTTCATTAGCTGGATCTTCATACTCCTCTATATCTACATCCTCGTCGTCTACTTCGGCGGGGAGTTTATCGGGGTCGGGATTTCAGACTGTTTCTGGAAGAAGAAGAAGGGAAAGACAGATGTCGGTCACTGCTGCTACGGCTGCTGCTGCGGGTCCAGCACATGGGTCCGCCCCAACAGTCAATCCAGGCTTGGAAGGTTCGGCCGCTGCGAACAAGCGGAAAGCAGAAGGATTGGTAGCTATGGCTGTAAGACGCACGAACACGGCGGAGAGCCAAAGAGTAGTCGTAGCCGGGCGGAGTCGTATGTGGCATCCTCATTCTGCGTTGCAGAAGTAGTTGTGATCGAGAAGTAACCGCTGCTCTTGTGTTACAGTGCTCAAAATCCTGGATATCTCAATGCAAGAGGATGATACTGAATCCGATCGTCAAGGACTATACATTAACAGCCAAGCGCGTCGCATCTCGCCATCCGGGCTATCTGCCTCTTCATCTGCAAAGATAGTAGTGAAAGAAGAGACGGACCTTCAGGCCGGATTATATAACGTCAGCGGGAAGAACTCGAAAGCTGCCCTTGTGAATGACGTGTCTTGGGGGTATGACTGTGAGGATTTCGGCAATACTTAACCTCTCAAAAGCTTCGGACTGACGTGACTATTGTTAAGCAACGGCAAATACCATCATGACAGGAAATTCGAATGGCACAGTCGCGCTTTACGACATCGAGAAGGCAGGGACTAAGCTCGAGAGACTGAAAGTACATCACCATTCTGGAAGAGCTATCAACGTAGTCTCGTTCGCGGGGCCACAAGGAACCTTACTAGCGTCTGGCTGTCAGGATGGCGATATAAAGCTGTCGGTACGCTGCTATGTTCATTATTAAACTGGTCTGATTAGGCCCAATCTAACGGGTTCTCAATAGGACATTCGGCACACGAGTCTCATAACACTTTCATCCCCTCTAGATCCAGTCAGGACTATCTGTTTCCCGCCTCTGACGAATTGTGCTGCCGATCCTTTCCACCTAATGGCAGCTTATGATTCCGGCAACATCTGCAGATGGGATCTGAGGTCACCTAAGAATCCTCTCGATAAGTTTATGGCGCATCAAGGCGGTGTACTTAGTATTGATTGGAAGGGAAGCACCGGAGAATTGCATGCCGAGGGACCACTTAATCAGAATGAGGAGAGAAGATCGTCAACTACGCCCACTGATCCATGGGGCTGGTTGGCCACGGCAGGAATGGATGGAACCGTTAAGGTGGGTTAGCCATTGAAGGACACTTTTGAAAGCAAGCTGACCCAGACGCACACGACAGATCTGGGACATGTCAGCACACCAACATGTTCCGACTCTGGTGCACACGCTGCACGTCAGTAGGCCAGCAAATTTCGTGCGCTGGCATTCCTCGCCTTCCAGGCCTTGCGATATCATTGTCGTACCGCAGGTGGCTGGATCTGCGGTAGGTTCCGTAGATGATAGATGGCAACCGGATGTAGAAATCTGGGATGTTCGAAAAGAATATCTGGCAAAGCAAGTTTTCTGGACAAATGGAACGCCTGTCGGTGAGTACTCTTCTTTACCCGAGCAATTACCATCTAAGCTGATGGCAAACATATAAGCCGCTCTATCTCCGCCATCGCACCCGGATGTGCTCTGGACGCTCAATAAGAGTACAGCTACGTTCGAGCAAATCGATATCGAGAAAGAAGCCGTGGAGCCCGTCAGCTATGCACCGAAGGTTGCCGTAGCCTGGTCTCCCGAGGGTAGCCTGGCTTTTGCAGTCAAGGCTGGTGGCTCAAGATACAGCAATGCGCAAGACAATGCGTCAGTGATATTCGTCATATTGTGCAGCGACGATGATGCTGATCTCAGCTGCATGCTTGCAGTCGCGGTCAACCAGACGATCCGGCAATACCTCACAACCAAGGAGTCGGTATCGTTAGTGGTCTTGACCCTACCTTCGATGTTCCAGCATTTAAGTATCTGGCCGACGAGTACATGTTCAAGCCTTCGAGTCTGCCAAGCGAACCGAAGCAGACACTTACTGACGTTTGTCTACACAACATACAAGCTTGTCTTGCTGTCGACAAGCATGAAACCGCCAAGATCTGGAATCTAGTCGCACAATGGCTAGAATGGGTCGAAGCAGATGTTCCTCCAACTCCTCTTACCGCCGCCCATCCCAAGTCATCACTTTCAAGCCCTAAAAACAGCAAAGCTTTATCACCCTCCACATCTATGCGGCGACTTCGCGCTCAGACTTCACCCTCTATCCCTCTAGCGAAACTCAACAAGGATCTACAGCATTCATCTAGACACTCTTCCCCTCTTGTGCAAAGTCAAATCATGTCTGAAGCAGATATTTCCCCCAAACCTCTTCCGTCTAGATTACCGCAAGTCGCGCCGGTCAAACCGCCACACAGACCCAGACATAGCAATAATGCAGATTTGGTTGGTAGCGATACATCTACATCTGCGGATCATCAAGACCGAAGCGATTCAGACGCAGAAGCAGAAGCAGATGAGGCGCTCTCCTTATCGGATAAAGTCTTACACCGACATCTAACGAAATCTCCGATCTCTGCAACGACCGCCTCAGCGACTGCCTCTTCCTCATCCTCTTCTTCCTCTCCCAGCGAGGACGAAAGAGCTTCAACAGCAGCTATGTCTTTGTCTGCGGCTTCACTCATCACTAAGAAACGGCCAGCTCTGGCTGCTATCAGTCGGCAGGGGTCGGTCGACACTCTCACGATGTCCAATTTCCCGCGCGATGTCAGCAACCGAATGACACGTCAGAACAGCTACGATCACGCTGCGAGCGCTACTCCTAAGCTCGTGAAGCAGAACAAGAAGCCAGAAATGTTGCCTCTTGACGAGATCTCTGCGTCTGCCATAGCTAGACGCGCATCTGCGGGTATCGCTGGGCGACAGAATATGTATGGCTCGATGGAAGTCAGTCGCAGTCGTAGAGGCTCCTCGCACCTTCCGCGAGGTAGTGTACGGCAGCGCACCGGCTCTGACCCCAAGAACACTCTGCTACCGAGCTCAGGAGAAGAGAGTGATTCGCAGACCGATGCAAGTGATCATAGTCACGATGACGGCACCGCCGAAGCGCTCAAAGCTAGAGCTCAACGACTGCATCGAAGTTTCCGGAAGAGAGGCAAGCATAGCCATTCCAGAAGCAGGAGGATCGTGTCAGCCAACGAGGAGCTTCGAAGAAGGGGAGGAGCAGCCGGGAGTCGCTCGCAGTCCAAGAACCGTAAGAGTAGGAACTCATCGAGGGCTCGAGCAATCGCAAGACAACACAAGGTCGATGCGGACACTCTGCAGATGAAGCTAGAGCTCAATATGAAGATGCAAAATCACCTCCTATCGCTACTTGAGGAGCTTGCCGAAGAGGTTATTCCCGGGTAGCCTTCCTTCTATTGAGACTTTAGCTGAACTACGATTTGTACCCAGGGCGAGGTACAAACTAGTACAATTTTGGCATATGTACTCCGCCAGAAGATGGCAGTCGATCCTCAATTCTTGGCTCGTATAACGTCAGCTTACCTAGGTATGTCATTATTGGACGCGCATGGGATGAAGAAGTCCACTGATTCGCTACATTCCTTTAGGCCTGCTTCGACGGCTTGATTGCCATCTCAGCTCTTCTGCAATCGTGAAAAACTCGGCAACTGACAGTATTCGAGGCCAAAGTCAGGAGAATACCACCTTGCATACTGCGTGCGGGAATTGTGAACGCGGCTTGGGCAATCTACCCTTCAGCAAGTGCAAGAAATGCTCCGCCACGGCTACTATCTGCAGTATTTGGTAAGCAGCCCTGTGTTTGTTGATATACGCTATATTGAAAATGAGCCTGTAGCCATCAAGTCGAGCTGGAAACATTTATTTTCTGCGCGACTTGCGGACATGGTGCTCATGAGGAATGCCTGTACAGCTATGCTGCCGAGCTCTCGTTATCGCCATTTTCGATATCAGAACATGACTATAGTCACGATGAAGAAGATTCGCCGGCAGCTGACTCGCCTTCATGGTCCATTCGTCGACCGAATGTTACTACACCATCGACAGGCCCTTCTTCTCCCTCGGCAACAGGACAGTACTCCTACTGGCTGTTCCCATCCGAACAAGCACTCTTCCACAACTCATCTTCTTCTGTTATGGTCAGCGGGGGTGGTGGATCTGGATCTAGGGTTCAGTCACGGGCAGCTTCTCCAGATATGCTGGAAGCCATGGAGGAAAGCAAGGCTTTCTTGCTCAGTCAATGTCCTTCTGGATGCGGGCATTCGTGCATCTTGGCACTCCCTCTTGCAGAGATTTAGTTCTTGGTTATTTGTTGTTGTTGTTGTTTGTCTTTCTTCCATCACCGAGTAAAGAAGCTTGTTCAGGCCAAAGTGCCTCCGATCGCATACGTAGAATCTTCGCCGTCTCTTGACCATCTGCATTCATCGATTCATCGCTTTCTCTTGAAGATGTCGTCTGCTTTGGCTCCTCTGGAAGGCATCACTCGAAACCTCCCAGCCTTTATCCGAGACCCGCTCATCGCAGTCATTGGCAAAGAGTGCTACACAAGCTTGATATGGTCAGCTAGCTAGTCGTCCAGGAGCGTCGCCGCGAACGATACTGAGAAGAAGATGGCCTCTTCTAGGAACGTCGACGTGTCGGACACGGCGTGCATCAAGTATTCCATCAGTAAAGGTTTAGGATTGGGTTTAGTTGTGGGAGGTGCGCATATGCATCTATGCTGTGTAGGTGCGAAAGGCTGATCTGGTTCGCTGTAGGCGGCATTGTCAAAGTACCGCAAATCATCAAGATCCTGCAATCGCACTCTGCAAGGGGTTTGAGCCTGACTTCTTACCTCTTGGACACTGCAAGCTTGCTCATCGTGGTCGCCTACAATGCGAGGTTACAATTCCCTTTCTCGACCTACGGCGAGAATGCATTCTTGTCCATTCAGAACGTAGTCATAGTGTGGGTAGACGTACTGCTAAAATTCCAATGCTAGACTGATGATATCTGGTTATATCAGGCTTCTCATCATAGCTTATTCACGGGGATCTTCTGCCAAAGCCGCCAAAGCTCTCACTTTCCTTGCCGGTATCGGTGGTGCAAGCTATGCCTTATCCTCGGACTCCCTTGTCCCTATCCCTCTGCTTCGATCTCTACTAGCAGCGTCCATCCCATTGTCCCTGTCCAGTAAAGTCCCGCAGATCTACAAGATCTTCAAGAGTAAAACGACAGGCCAGCTTTCCGCCTTCCTAGTCTTCAACAGCTTACTTGGATGTCTAGCAAGAGTATTCACAACCGCTACCGAGACTGGCGATGTTACACTCTGGTGGAGCTTCGTATCTGCATCCATCCTGAACGGCATCATCGCATTACAGATGTTCTACTACTGGAACAGCAGTGATAGCAAAATTAGTCACAAAGGCGAAAGAGTAGCAAATCTTATCTCTGATAAAGTGGCAGAGAAGAAAAAGAGGGGTGAAGGAGCGCAGAGCATTTCAGCTTTGCCAGCTAAAATGCCTGTAGGCGCTACACCTGCCAAGCCTGTTCAGCTTCAGCAGCAGTCGCAGCCAGACGTACTCAGCCCTACAAGATCTGGATTGCGATCGGCTGGAAGAGCCCCATCTGCGCGGTACACGCGAAAGGTGGACTGAAATTAATTGCAAATACACATGTACACGCTATCGAAACCACTGTCGCTATCGCAAGGTCGAAATATACACCTCCCTTTCTAGCTACTTCAAAAGTATGGATGCTTAGAGACGGTGTTATTCTTCTCCTCCATTATAGCATCCCAGTGCTCTACGATGCAGTTTCCTTCGACCCGGTACAGATCGTATATGACTGACTTCGGGGCGCCTCCGAAGCTACCTTCAGCCTGCACGAGGAAGTACTGATCTGAAACATGGAGCTGCTTAATCTGTGCAACGCTCTATCAGTATCTCTGCGGGTCGGCACGTCAAGATCACTACTCACAGAGAACCACGTCTTTGGGTCCGCCCACAACGCGCTGAAATTGTCAACCAACGTCTGCCTGCCATCGAGCAATCCATCGTTGTGCTGAATATAATCTGTGGCCGTGTATTTCTCGACAGCGCCCTTGAGATTCTTCTGTGAGTAGAACCTGAGATATGGAACATTCAGCTGCCAGGTTGACGCGATGTTATGCTGGCCTTACAAGGTAGCGAAATCCCACGCGCTCGATTTCAGCTCCACTGGACTGACATGTGTCTTTGTGGTACCAGGACATCTGGCAGCGACAGGCGAAGCGACAGCCGATTGGCCTGCGAAAGCCACGACAGCAAGGATAGGTGCTACAAGCTTCATGATTTGTAGGAGATTGTGATTTAGAGTGTGATTGTAAGTCGCTGAATTGATGAAGAAAAAGAACCAGAGAGACTGGCGAATTCGTGATTTTGATACAAGGGCTGACTCAGCTTGCTAACAGGCTGATTAATGTGTTTACTACACTTCCGAAGACTAATAGAACAGCAAACCGCAACATACCGCAGGCTTACCGCAAACCTTACCGCATTTCCCGTCACATGATCGCTGATTACGAGACAAAGTTCCGAGCTACCAAATAGAAGTAAGCGCTCAACATCGAATTGACATACCGTCTTTGGCCCACCAGCGAAGTAGCAAAGGAAGTAATGCAGATGATATCACGCACGAAGACAATGAACGGCCTCGTCTTACGGAAGACACCGCCTGCAAGTCTTGCTCGCTGGTCCAGGATATTTGGCGGTTGTGTGGAGCCCGACGAGTCCGTTTGCTGACCAAGCGTCAAGCAAAGTGTGCCATGAATCGCTTCAGCAAGTGGTTATCGGACCAGACTGAAGCTTTTAACGCTGCCAGAGAGCCGCCTCGGGAGCATAACAGAAGACGTAGAAGACGGAGGCGGCGACAACACGAGTACGGCAATACAGAGCGTGAAGAAGAAGGCTTTGCATCCTCAGCGGCGCCAGATAGGTCTAATCGCAATAAGGTGCGATTCGCATATGAAGGGGACCAGCGCGGCCGACAGCGCAGCGTAGACTCCGGACTTGGATCCAGCTCACCGAATGCGAGTTCTCGTGCATATAGTCCCTCTTATGCTTCGGATAGTCGCCAGAGAGACTCTCCGACTAAGCGGTCAGCTCGATTACCCTGGAACAAGCAGCTCGAGCAAGTCATGGCGAGCATCCCAGTCGGCTGCGGTATAACACATCAGCAGTACTCTGACTTGGACAAGTCGCTCTATGACTATGAGAGGGATCAGCAGTCTACATCCGAAAAAGCGAATCGAAAACGTCGAGACAGTACCCATGTAGTGACGCTTACGCTGAAAGGAGATGGATCACTCGAAACAAGAATGACAGATAGGCATATCGTACCGCGCAAGACACCAAGACATGGATATGTTCGAAGACAGAGGGCCCTTGAAGATGGAGCGGGATCCATGTCGAGCGGAAGCAGTGTCGCTTCGAGTGTTTTTAGCGATGATCAAGTAAGATATGTCGTTCGTCGACATCATCAGCGGGTGCACCAACACAAGTTCTTCGACTCAAAGGACCGCCAGAACGGAGCTGGGAGGTTCATCAAGCTAGAAGCAGGGTTGAAGAAGGTTGAAGGAGGTAGAGATCTGATACCATCAGCGAGAGAACCGTATGTCGAGGTCACCCAAGGGCGGGAGTTGTAGCATCATCAGCCCTCGTCATGCCTATCAGCCTTGCTTCCTGAATTCGCCCAACTCAGTTACAACAAGTCATTCATCAGCCATGCCATCACCATCGAGTGTCTGGCTCGTGAGCAGTCCGCTGTCGCACGCTGCAGACCGGGACGAGATGGTCGACGACATCGCGGCCAAACTGGGAGCATCAACGTCGAGTAGTGGGAGCAGCGGTATCAACGCAGCGAAGAGCGCCGTCAAACGAGCAGCATCGGGTACATCAGGCAGCATCACCAGAGTAGAATGGCCAGACTTCAAGGTAGGGAACATCGTGATGGTCATGATGGGATGAGCTGATGTAAACCTGGCCTGACCTGACCCAGACGGGGACGCTGGCTTCGCTGCTGACTCTGGCAGACTCGCTCAACAAGCACGACGTATCGTTCCAAAGCACGCTGGACAAGATAGTCGGCAAGTCGCAGCCAGCTCGAGCGTAGTGGTCCTGGCCAATTCCCTGATACCTCCATCCTAATGTTGCAGACACAATCCGTGCACTGACTGTGAACGACAACGACAATGCGACATTCAACAGACACCTTCTCACAGAAGACGGCCAGCCATACTTGTCCCCTTTGACGAGCGACCCCGAGAGCCATCCAGACGAGACATCTCAAGGCTGGTCATGGAACAGGGCAAAGTACAGAGTAGAAGGACGAGCATTGGGAGATATCGTAGATTCCCTTGCGAAGGTAATGCGAAACGTGTTCTAGACTAAATGCGACACCCCAATGCTCAAGGAACGTCACCTTGTGTCAATCTACAGGATATGCAATCGCTAGACACTATTCACAAACAGAAACAGACTTCGTACAACCTAGCTAAAGGACAGCTAGCGACTCTACAGCGCAAGCGGACCGGCAACTTGGCGACACGAGATCTATCCACTGTGCTTACCCAAGACGAGATACCTCAAATAGGCGACTCTGAATACTTACAAGTAGTCTTCGTTGCCGTTCCGAAGAACAACGTGAAAGACTTTGAAGCGAAATACGAGAGACTAGCAGGCATGGTCGTACCTAGATCAGCCAACAAGATTGCACAAGACGAAGAGTTTGCACTGTATAGCGTAACTATCTTCAAGAGGATCAGAGACGACTTCACGCAGAAGTGCAGAGAGGAGAAATTCTTGGTTAGGGAATATAACTATGATGAAGCGGTCATTGAAAAGCAGAAGGCGGAAATGGCAGAGCTAGAAGCAAGCGAGAAAGATTTATGGGTGAGCTCGTCTGCTCTGCCAATGCACGTATGTCGAGCGTATCCTGACGGCTATTCTTTCGTGCCCTTTGAATACAGACCGACCTCCTCCGGATCTCCCGCATAAACTTCGCAGAAGCCTTCTCTCTCCTGATCCACCTCAAAGTCATCGCCTCTTACGTCGAGTGTGTCCTACGCTACGGTCTTCCCGCCGAGTATTTCATCTGTTCCATAACGCCCGCAGCGCCCGACGAAAAGTCAGCCAAGAAGACCTTAAAGATCCTCCAAGACTACTTCAAAGACTTTACGCCTGATACTAGTGCTTCGCATGCGAGGTTAGTGGGTGGAGACAGTCAGAAGAATAAGAAGAAGAAGAGCAGCAGCAATAATAGTAGCAGTGTAGATGAGGCGGCCCTCGTGGGAGAATTCCAGAATTTAATGGAGGAAGAACACTTTAGATTCGTTCTCCAGGAGATCCCGACTTATACCAGAACTCCGGAAGGAAGGTAGACAGACGCTCAGTACTCTTGTCCCGTTCCCTTCCGCAGCTGTGTGCTTGCTGCTTTCTTTGTATGTACTCCATCATAGCCTAGAGCGAATGTCAGTGATGCCAGTATTTTCGTCAGATCTGACAAGGAGAAACGATTTCATTGCTCGACCTGCCTTTTGTGCACTGCAGGAAAGCAGATAACAGCAAGGCTGCTGAAAGAATTGTTATGACATCGACAGGTACACCTCAAACCCTAAACCCCATGAACGCCCTCCATCGCAAAGCACGCCTTTCACGCTTCTTTCCACCTAAGACCCGAAAACATCGCTTCCCACACATTTGTAGCATGTAAACAGTCCATGTTTATCATACTTCATCTTGATTTCCATCAATTGCTTATAGTGTTCTTTACCCCAAAAGACGTCCTGCCAATATTTCTCGTTCGGATCAGCCTCATTCACGTATCCGTACTGTTTCTGTCCATCATTGAACCCAGAAACTTTGCCAATTTGATCTGTGACGTTTGTTAGATAAGATTGAGAAGCTTGGATCGTTGCGGACGCAGCGGAAGTAGCCCAAGTTACGACTGGCTCGATAACGAATTCGGAATCACGCCAGGCTGGATTTAAAGAAGTTGAAGAGGGAGAAAAGCTGGATACCTTATCGCCAGCTAGAAAATGAGCGATGAGTGGTGTATGGATGTTTGAGAGCGTTTTTACTAGAGGAGAAAGCTTCGCATCGGAATAGATCGTATCGCGTTGTATGAGACGCGAGGCTACGAGAAGGTTAAGCTGAAGAGGCGTATTCAAAAGCTCGTCAGAAAGAAGGATTCAGATGCATGAGCACTATCTTGACCTACGCCGACCGCATCCAGTTCCCCAATTTTCTTGTCGAAGGGACCATCCCAGAATTCGAACCAGCTTGGGCTAGTGAAGAAGTCCGCCTGCATCGTGATATTGTCCGTAGTATTTGCCCATTCAAGCACGTCTTTGAACACTTTCTTCGCTTTATTCTCGTATTCTTCCACTCCACTTCCACCGTCTTCTTCAGAAGAGGAAGCGGGCACAGGGATGAAATACGCGAATATGCTCGTAGGATAGACTAAGAAGTTGTATCCCGTCATTTGTACAGCATCAAATGCTCGATGTGCACTTAACCATTTCTCGAGGAATTTAGGATAAATGTCTGGAGAAGTCATGTGTGTTTGGCCGAAGACACCGATTACACCTTGGAGTTTCGGATGAGCTTGCAAGACGACTTCAACGATCACGCCAAATGCTCCGCCGCCGCCTCGAAGTGCCCAGAAGAGGTCCTGTAAGATGTAGGCAGATAGGCAATTTAGTCAAGCTGCTGCTGCAAGGCCTAGAAAGGAAGAGGATGATACGCACCTTGTTCTCGAACTCGTTGGCAATCCTGACTTTGCCGTCGGCTGTGACTACGGTCATTTGCAGAACGTCTGGCAGTTTTATCGATTAGGCAACGATCAGCTCGGCGGACGTTCATAAGAGCTCACTATCGACGCCCATGCCATAAAGACGACCGAGGGGACCATGCCCTCCGCCCAGTACCCAGCCTGAAAATATAATATCAGCTGAACAGCATTCGAAGGGATCCAGAGAAGCACGCCCACCTCCAGTTGCTCCTACCGTACGCGACGCTCCTCCCACGACCGTCACATTATTCTCATGAGCGGCCTTGTACAGATCTTCCACATACAGCCCACTTCCCGCAACGATCGCAGGCTGCGCTTCCACTTTCCTACACTTCACACCCAACCAACAATAAGGTTTCCAGCTCTTCTCTACTCTTACTGATTTCAAACGATGTGTAGAGATTGTGAAACTGCCTTCTGCACTACTGCGACCGAGATAGTCATGTCCTGTTGAGCGGACGCGTAGGCGGAGATGATGCTTTGCAGCGAATTTTACAGCGAGAATGATGTCGTAGACTGTATGTGCGTCGACAAAGTAGGCAGGAGCGCGCTGCGTAATAGTATGCATATCAGTTCTCAGGCTTCAGGCGGAAAAGACGGGGGCGGAGCTTACACCCTGTTTGCAGGCAGCTAGATCTAGAGGATGAGCGTCTGACGAGTTGGCAGGTGGGAGTGGGCACGTAGAGTCAGATCCGTCGCCATTCCAGTTTGTATACTGCACAGCGCCCGGCTGGTCTGCTCGCCAGGCTTGAAACGATCGCAAGCGTTACTTTCAGTTGCCATCGCGTACAAAGACAGACAGCTTACAAGGATTCGCGAAGCTACTCTTAACTTCCTCGCATTTCTGTGCATCAAAGCCAGGCCCAGGATAACAAGGCAACGCAGGCTGCGTGGGAATGATCAATCTTCCATCGATGGACGCGTTGAATGCATCTATATGTCTCTGAGATGGGAAACAGCTGTGTCCGGGAACGCAGTATGGCTTGATCTTGTGGGAAGCATGTTTTGACAGCCCCACGGAGAAGAGCGAGCCGCCTTCTCTCGATTGACTTGGAAAGGGAGACAGAAGAGGGATAGCTTGGAAGACAGACTGGACAAAGCGCATATTCTCCCAAGTAGAAGTGGTTGGAGCAGAACCAAGAAGCGAAAACAGCATCTTCTGCATGAAAAGGCAGCAAATATTTCTCCGGCTTTGGAATCTGTCAGGGACAGGCACAATACCCACGTGGGCCTGGAAGAACACGTATAAACATACAAAGTATTGAACGAAGTGGTATATCAATCACAAGCATCGCATCTCATCTCACGACGCCTCTTCGCCTTTCAAGACGACAAACGCGTCGGTACCGTGTCCATACAAGCTTACTAGTTCCAGCGAGCCTCCAAAGTACTGTTGTAGCATTGACATCAGCTCATATTCCACAATCTAAAGGAAGTCCCGGACCCACCTCGCAGTGCAGTTTGCTGAGCGGCAGTCCAAAACCAAGGCCCGCAAGATGACCCGTCCCACTCTGTACGCCTCCCAAGTCGCTCGGCGGTCCAGCACCTGCATTTTGAATACTATACGGACCCATGTCCTCTTCTTCTACTGTATTGTGACCCTCACCGCCTTGAGCAGGAGAGACAGTCGTGAATGCATAACTATTCACTCGAGGTAGGATCTCAGGTGGTATACCTCCACCTGAATCCCTTATCCGCAATGTAATAAGAGGGGAAGAAGGTGCTTTTGCTATATTTACGAAGACAGGTGGAAGGTCTGCAGAAGGGTTGGAAGAAGAGTACCGCTCGCATGTTGCTCGGAAGGCATTCTTGAGAAGCTCGTTTAGGACATAGTCGATGTGCGAGGGAATATATGCGAAAAGAGCATGTACGTCGCCTGTCACTTTCAGGTCGGGAGCTGTTGTATCTATTTCTCAGCACTCGAGGTAGGACTGGAAGCAAGGAGTACGCACATCTCCCATAAGCCCCCTCGCAGAGATTCTCGACATGATATCCGCATTCCCTGACGATTCTCGCCAGAGAGCACCTCGTATCCACTATCCCAATTTCGGTAGAAGAAGGTCTAGAACCACTTCTTACATCTCCTGCTCCGCTCGAATGGAAAGTTAGGGCGAGATGCTGTTCTGCTATCAAGCGGATCCCTATTCGATTGCGGATTGCTCGGTCGAAGAATGTGCTTATTTCATTTTCTGAGAGGTAGTCTTTGCATTCCGAGAAGCCTGGATAATTGCATCTGATTAGTACATTTGGCGCCTATAGGACTATGAGGTGAATGCGGCATGCCTTTAGCTAGTATGGGCACGTTATCTGCATGATCTGCGACTAGCTGATCCAGAGTCGCTGAAAACGCTTCGTTGTCTTTCAGGCTTTTGATCTCTGGGACATCCGATAATATCGAGAATGAAGTTTCATAGAGGTTATATACTTGTGCTATATATGGGTTGCGCCCGACTATGAATGGCAGACTTCGGTGTGCCAGGACCTGCAGAACCCAGGTTTAGACTAAATGTTCATGCAGACATAAGCTAGATTATAGACTTACTCTCCGCGCTAATCGATGTGGAAGCTCTTTGCGCGTAGCTTCTGCACTCGCTATCAGAGCCGACTCTGATAACGGGGGTTTCCCATGCTGCATTAGGTCTTTGAGCGTGACTGCCAGCCCATCGCACCAGCGTCAATCAAATGAACAGAATCTGATACGTGAGTGTTACCCACCATAAGCTGGCGGCGACTCTGCATATTGCATAAGGAGTTCCTCGGATACCGGTATGTAGGTGCCGTTCGCAGATGATGTTGATGCATTGCGCCTTGCTGTATACGACGAGAGCTTTCTCCTGTTTGAGCTTGCAACACTATTGCTTGAACAGCATCTATGCGTCGTCCTTGGACATTTCGACGACGACAAGGCTCTCGCTGAGGATGATGGTCCAGCACGAACAGCAGAAGGAGTAGTGGTTGTTGATGTCGATGTATTTGCGAGTATCAGTGATTTTATCTGCCTTGTTGCAGCATTGAAAGCTCTCTTTGACATTGTTTAGATACAGAGAAGAGAGTAAAGACAAGCCTTGACTGTGGACAATCACAAGAATTGCGATGAATCTGGCGACAACTTCGACGAGCTGCACAGCGATACTACGACCATGCTGTCGCAGAGCAGCAGCATTAGCAGCGTCTAGGCGGTCAACAAGCACCTATACACGCCCTTTACCTGCAGGAAAGCTGCCCGTTTACGACGAAGCATTAGCATTAATCAAGAATGAGCAAGAGAGAACAAAGAACAAGATGCAGAAACTGCAGAAAGACATGGATACAGCAACGAACGAAGGGATGAAAGCGTGGTTGAGGGAAAGAATCGACGTCCTGGAATTGAGAAGCGAGCTGTATAATCCTGAGATAAGATGGAAGGCAAAGAATGGACAAGGTGCGTAGAATCTCATATCATGACTGATAGTTCGCAAGCTGATGAAACGAGATTTACAGCCGACATGTCGAAATCCGTCTTTCGATACATCGCAGAAGAAGCATGGCGGACAGAAGGGAGATTGGGAATACTAGTGAGCTTCAATCATCACTGAACAACTCGATATACCATCGCTTATGCCATCCCGCAGATGCAACGGATCGAGCAGATGAACATAATTTCAGACCTGCTGGGTGTCATTGACCCAGATGCAGACTTGCAAGTATCGATAGATGGAGGAGATGTGATACCTGGATCATACCTCATACCTCACCAGGTATGCCTAGCCGCATCTTCGGGTAAGCAAATAAGCTGATCATGCTGGCCAGACTATCACACCTCCCACTTTGCGCGTCCAAGTATTCCACCCCGAAGAACGCTTATATACCATCTTGATGGTCGATCCTGGTATGCGGTGCTCTGTCTTCCGCTATTACAGCTGCTAATGAGAGATCTGCAGATTCGCCAAATCCGAAACAGGACACGTACAAGACGGCCTTACATTGGGCAGTGTACGTGCTTCCCTTCTGTATCCATTGGACAGTGTATTCATCTCTATTCCAGCTGCGACGTTCCTCTCTCAAGCACGCAAACATCCATCTCGGAAAGTTCAGGCCAAGTCCTCCAATCTTATATCCCACCACATCCAGAGCGCGGGACGCCTTATCACCGCTACACTTACATCCTCTACGAACAATCATCTCCATTATCACGAAACAAGCCAGATCTATCGCAAGTCAGCGAGAATGGCCTAGATACGAGAGCATTTGCAGCGCAGAATGGATTGAAACCTGTCGGAGTACATTTCTTTAGACAGGAATGGGACCAGAGCGTTAGTAAGATATGTAGTGATGTGCTCAGTGAGTCTTCTTAGATAAACTTTTGAAAACCAAGGCTGACGAGGAAGTTGCGATCCTGCAGAACGTCCAGAGGTGACTTATACGAAACCGCCGAAAGCAAGTAAGCAGTATCGAAGGTAGTGCATCACAAGAAGTGTATGTACATAGATTCAAATGAACTCGTACCCACTTTACACGTGCGGAACGGATGCGAACGTTCTCTTGGGCTCCTTCGCATTCGCCGTCGCCTTCGCGTACTTTGCTTCTTTTGCATTCGATAGCATCGCATACTTTGACCAGCTACAAACCGAGTTATAAGACAGTTCAAGCGAACGCGAACCAAGGCAAAGTCACAGTCAGACCTCGAAATCAGCCCGACTCCAGCCAAGTCATCGATCCAGGCTTCTCAAGGCGAACGACAGAGCGCAGCTTCGATACTTCTCGAAGCTACCGTACGGGCTCTGCACCTCTCTCACTCCTTGGAAAGCAAGGAGTTTGAGAGCGAACGAGCTTCCTCCTGTGCATGAGTGTTCCAGCAATCCATGAGATCTACGAGCAACGCAACCTCTCGCGGTTCAGGGCTTTCCTTGCATCTGGCAAGAATCAATACAAAGGCAAAGAGCGGGATAGGGATAATGGAACTGGCGATTCTTCGATAGGATTCGTGGGATCATCGTCACTTTCGAAATCACCCAGGTTCCATGCACATCAGCATCAGCTGGATGGAAGTGGAGCCAGTAACCAACCTTCTAAAGAAGAAGTAAATGCAAGAGATAGATGGGGAAGAACAGTCCTCCATTTGATCGCAAGCAATGGCGCATCATCAGCGGATAGCGCAAGTAACGAAGGAGCACTGGAATACTTGGATCCCCTGCTTGCGTGTACGACGCTCAATGTTAATCTGCAAGATAGAGAAAATGGATGGACAGCCTTGCACAGGTAGGCTTTCCTTGCGAAAGCTTTGCCTATGATACCCTTTCTGACATGTGGCGATATGTTTGTCTACTACAGAGCACTGTATGCTGGCAATCTGATAGGCGCACGTCGTATACTCCAGCATCCAGATACCGAGACCAACATCCGGGATTTCGAAGGCTTGACGGCATTCGACCTTCTCAATTCCACTCTGTTGGGCACAAACCCTTCTGATCTACTAGATAATCTAGGCAAAGAAGAACAACAAGCCAGTCCTAGACGAGAACTCGTGACATGGGGAGCGAATCGAAACTTTGTCCTAGGATTGCAAGGGGATAGCGATAGGACTTTTCCTGAACGCGTACCGCTGGAACGTATCACAAATCCACACCATGCTTCTCATGCCGAAGGAGGGAACAAGGAAGAAGCCTTTGAACCACTACCCGTACGCAAGATCGCCATGGAGAAACTCCATTCAGGCCTTGTCACAGATGAAAAGAAAGGAAATTTCCGAATATGTGGATTTGGATCAACGACTGGAAGATTGGGATATCAGTCTCAACATCCACAATTTGCATTTGAGCCATTGAGGGATTTCGGGCAGCAGACGGTGGTGGACTTTGCACTGGGTCAGGATCATACGGTCTTATGTACCGACAAGGGCGATGTGTGGACTTTTGGTTCGAATGTAGGCATTCCTTCATCTCTGTCTTTGTTATGGAGCTGATCCGATGGAATGGTGCAGACATTCTCAGTGCTTGGCTATCCGGTCGAAACGACTACAACACCTTCTCGTTCTGGCCAAGTCGACGATGGCGTACAAGCATCTCCGAAACGTCTAGTCGGTATACTCAAGAAAGAGTTTGTAATCGGCGTTGCAGCTTCGCGGTACCACACAGCAGTCTTCACAGCCGATTCCTTGTTCACATGGGGTAAGAACAATGGCCAACTAGGCTATCCTTCCAACACTACACCTCTTCAACCTACTCCACGACGCGTTTCTTCTCTTTCATCGCCTATCAAGCAAATGTGCGCTACTGAAGTCGCTACGGTCTGCTTACTCGAAGGCGGCGAAGTTTTCGTCCTTCATCGCGATACGCACTTCAAGATCCTTTTCCCCATGTCTCGTTTCCCTCCTTCTATGCAAGTCTACCGACCACCAAACGTCGGTCCTCGACCTGTTATTACGAAAGTCGCGGGAAGTGGAACGACTTTCATTGCTCTATCAAGTATGGGCGATGTCTTCTCTTGGCAGTTGGACAATCCTTCTCTAGAATCACCTTCTCCTGTCCCGAGCTCAGGAAGAGATATCAAGCCTGTCAGGATCTGGGAAGATAGAAAGACATTCACGGCCGTCACGGATGCTTGTATTGCAAATGATACGATTGTGATCGCTACAAGATCAGGACATGTCTACGTCCGTTCGAGAAAGAAGGAATTAGCTACCGTCAAGGGATTCGAATTAAAAGGTGGAGCAGGAGGAGCGTCTGCCGCATCGAACAATAACAAGAAGTCACAGTATAAGTTTACGAGAGTGTCGAATTTGCAGAGAATAGTCAACGTAGCTGTCTCGTCAAGTGGGGGGTTTGGCGCAATCCGCTCAGATGCTCATCTCCTCACTATCGATCTTTCTGGACCTTCGCTTTCACAGAGCTTCCTGGCGCTTCTTCCTCATTACCGACGAGCGAAAGCAGCAGAGGCTAGTAAGAATGATAGTTTGGAAGAAAACGCCTCTCAGCTGCCAGATCTGGTGGCTCGCGATGAAGCAGAAGACGAGGAAGACGATGAGTCCATAGAAGGCGACAAGACGGTCCTCAATACAATCTGTAAAGCTGTCCGAGACTGGAACTCTTCTTGGTCCTTACCTGCTGCAGGCTCGGATATCTTGCTGGTAGCCGGCTCCTCGGGCGTCAAAATTCCTGTCCATTCAGTAATACTGGCAGCTCGCAGCGAGACTCTTGCAATTGTCTTGCAAGGCACAACTGTAGAAGGCATTACTTTTTCCCGCACTGGAACAGACACCCTCCTCCTTCCCAAATGCAGCCATCTTTCAGCTCTGTTGCTCGTGCACTACTTGTACGGAGACGATGTGCCTGCCATATACGATCCACGGCTCTTCCACAAGATCCAAGCTTCTTATCCCGACTTCAAGCTCAACCCTTCTGAAATCAAGGCCGAACTAGCAGCTTTAGCCAAGGTGCTCAAGCTGCCTGCTCTTACTCAAGCCTTACAGGCATATGGAAAGCTGATTCCCGAATCTACCTTGGCTCGCGATATGATCAAGCTCTCCGACAAATACCAGAATGGCGATGTCATTCTACGCTCAGCATCCCGCAGTTTCCGCTGTCACTCACCCATTCTCCGCGCGCGCTGTCCCTTCTTCGAAGCTATCTTTAACGATCCAGACTGGTATGCTTCTCGTCGAGAAGAGGACGACAATGTACTCGAAATTGATCTTGAGCACATCGAAGCCGATATACTGGCTATAGTGCTCCGGCACATATACACGAATGAGGATTACGAACTCTTTGCTGGAAGGGATTTTGCAAGAGTCGACGAAAAGTTGGACTTCGTGACGCTCGTGCTGGCTGCTGCGAACGAGCTTTTGCTCGATCGCTTGAAAGCTGCTTGTTCAGCTGTAATCCGTCCGCTGAGTAAGCTGTCCTTTATATTAGAGGTGATTTGTCACATGTTGACCGTGGCCTGCCTCTACAGTCAACATGCACACAGTCTGTGCCATCCTGTCCGAAGCGGTCTTCTACGAAGCCGCGAGTCTACGCGACTGCTGCATGCAATACATCTGCTGCAATATCGAAACAATGCTCGAGCAGCATCTACTGGACATCTTGCCTAGCGATCCAATGCGGCATCTCAGCCGGTTCTGCCGCAAACGACAGCTGGACCGCATGCCTCGGACAGCACGTTCAGGACCCTTCTTGGCAGAGCTGCAGAAGAAGCATGCAGACTGGTTGCAGGAGCTAGATATAGCGAAGCCAACAGGGTCATTCAAGAAAGCCTTACGCCAAGCTTCTGTCAAATCACCCAAGCTCTCGCCAGCTATGATCTCTACATCACTTCGGCTTTCTCCTTGCTTATCACCTTCCATTCCTGATGTTCTATCACCACCACGACATCATAATCGACCTGTAGCACTGGAAGAAAGTGTTTCACCTGAACCCTCGCCCTTAGTGCAAGCGACAACTGCAGACGATGGTATCATGTTCGACATGGACGATCTCTCACTTGACGACCAGCCTTCCAAACCAAGAACACCATCGTCCGCCATCATGCAAGCTGGTCATCCACAACCTCTAGTTCCTACTTCTTCTTCTTTCAAAGCCAGCGCGCCTTGGCAGCGGCAGACAAGCAGTACTCCTCCGACCACAAGCCTGCGAGACATCATGCAAGCAGATGCTTCCTCTGGCTCGCCCTTGCCTCGCCGGACTTCAGAAAGCAAAGGGATGTCGATTGCATCCTCTGCTATGGACGGCTCTCCTTTATCACCACCTTCCAAGCTCTCACAGAAAGATCGCAAGCGGCAACAGCAACAGAGCTTGCTTTCACAGCAGAGCCCAGCGGCTAGTGCAACAGCCTCTATACCGTGGCGACCATCAGCGCCTCCCGCAGCCTGGAAACCGCCCGTCCCTACTCGAGAGTCCTCCACTCCTAGCTTGGCCAGTATACAGTCCGCTCAAGCAGAAGGTTCCCGAATGTCGATGACACCTTCGCCAATGATGCGCCGTACAGACAGTGCGCGAGTGTCTGCGACACCGCCCCTGTCTAGTCCTCTTTCCGCACTCAAAGCACCTCAAGCAGCTTCCCAGCCTCCTGCGGATCCTGCTTCCGCAGTCGGAGCTCGCGTGATCACACCGACACGCTTGCCTCAGAAGCGGCAAGCCTCGTCCAGCAATGGCCCACCCGAGACGCGTGCATCAGACAGACCATGGGTATCGTACACTTCTACCGTGTCGGTTCAGCCTACTTTTGAAGATGACGGCAATCAATCGTTTGCGTCTATCCAGAATTTACAGGCTACTGAGCGGGAAGCCTTGCGCGTCAAGCGCGGTGCTATGAGTTTAGCGGAGATACAGGCAGAAGAGAATAAGCAGCGCGAAGAAGCAGCTTTCCTTGCATGGTTCGAAGAGGAAAGTAAGCGGACTCAGGCTGAACTTGGCATTGGCGCATCAGAGCAGCAGCAACAGCACTCTGGTAGAGGTGGTCGTGGAGGTCATAGGGGAGGCAAGAGGGGTGGTGGAGGGCAAGGTCAGCGTGGTAGGGGTAATGCGAGAGGTCGAGGTCGAGGGAAAGCTCCATCTTCCGAGCCCGCTCGACTTGATGATTAGGGCAGGCATCTGTGCATAGAGTGGGTATCAATCGACATAGTACATGTAGCCGTACGGTGATCTGTTTAGAAATTAGTGTCTGAAGTTGTCGATAACCGATGCAAGTCTTGCATGGTACAATACAATCAGATATAACATGGGCGATGCCGCAGTTCGCGATACCGACAACGATGCTGCTGTTTCTCGACTCTCAGCAGTAAATGCTGGCTACCTCGATGATCCATTTGCCCAGTACTTCGTGAAGCGCTCCCAGACTCGACCTCCCTTGATCAATATTGGCACTTTCCTGCGTACTTGGGCGATAGATCAGCTCGTCAATCAGTTCCTTGGCGCTCCTGGACATGGCGAACCTCAGAAGAAACAGATTCTGAGCGTTGGTGCTGGGACAGACACGCGCTTCTTTCGAATACAGCAAGCTGGCGGCAACCTTGCTGCATCGCTGCATAAATACGTAGAAGTAGACTTTCCTGAGGCTACAACTAAGAAAGCCATGGTCATCAAGAAGCAGTCTGCGTTAGTCAATCTATTGATGAACGTCAGGCTAGGTAAGTGTTTGTGCCAGACTTCTGAATGAGCGAATGTTGATTGGAAATATATCACTTCAGAACAAGGAGGCTCCTGCCTAAACTCCGATAAATACAGTCTGCTCGCTGGAGATCTCCGTGATTTCTCGCAAGGCCTCTCAAACCAGTTAGCCAAGGTTCTAGATCCCTCATTACCGACTCTCATCCTGGCGGAGTGTGTTTTCATCTATCTGGATCCTAAGCATAGCGAGGCCATGCTGCAATGGGCTGTCGATACTTTCAAAGCTGGCGGCGCGATGTGCGTCTCGTACGATCCCGTCTCATTAGACGATGCTTTTGGCAAAGTCATGATCAACAATCTCAAGGTGGGCAAGCCAGTTGCCGTTGCCAACCTTCGCTGATGCTGCGATGTAGGCCCGCGGACTGCAACTACATGGCTTGGAAGCGAACGCATCGTTGCAGACACAGCAGGAGCGACTGCAAAGGATCGGCTTTCGTCATGCAACAGGGCGAACCGTTGCCGATATCAGGGTGCACGATCTACCAGCAGAGCAGTCCAAGCGGTAAGTGTATCCTAGCCACCTTTGCTGAAATCGAATGCTGATTGTGAAGCAGCCTATCGAGATTGGAAATGCTAGACGAAGTAGAAGAGCTGAATCTACTGTTATCGCATTACTCGATCGTTTGGGCGTGCACTTCGCCTCTCTCCCTACCCTCACTGCAACCGGACGCCAGCGGCTTAGCTCTTAGCGAGCATTTGTATTCGCCTTGAGTTATTAAGGGAAGGAGCGAAGAAAAGGCAGCATCTGCAGCAGAACGGCCTTGCAGTAGTCGTCTAAAGCCCTGCAAGCCAAAGTCAAGCCAGAGATATCCTGAAATCACCGTATAATACAAGGAAGAACAGTTCAGGCCGACTCCCAATCTAGTTCAACGGGGCCGCAGGCCGCCAGAGGCCAAGACTAATCTCAGAAAAGAAAAAAGACAGATAGGGTTGTAGATGGACGCTGGTTGAGGTATGCCCAGGGCAATGCGCCCGGGACACAGAGCCACGCCTCTCAAACCTTCCTGCGACGGTCGGAGAACGCGACGTGGATGCTGTTCTCCTCGTCATCGGTCTTGGCAGAGCGAGCGGTAGCGGCGTAGGGATGTGGCTTCTCCTGAACCTCTTCCTTTTCATCGAGATGTCCGTGAGTTTGAAGAGGAGGTACAATGATCTCCGTATGACCAGGATTACCCGAAGGTTTGTAGCCCATTGTAGCGTCGTCATGCACGTCGACTGCACGTTGCGAAGTAACGAAAGCTCGAATACCGGTCTTCCCGCCATTTGCATGGTTGCCTGAGGTTTGTGAGTTTTGCGAAGCTGATGTAAGCGGATTGAGGCCTTGCTTGGTAGTTAGACGGAGGGTGAGGACCATCTGACAGACGAGTACAGTTGTCAGGAAGCTAGAGAGGGGCGACATGAGCTGAGGAGGATCGTCAGATTCGTGTGCAGCAAAAAGGTCAGATTATAAAGTGACGGACCGCTCGCTGCATGTCACTTGCGCTGAGAAAGTAGATAATCTGTCCAAGATCGACAACCATGACCAGCAAAGGATAGACCTGACCATACTTGGTAACGACGACTTGCCAAAGCCTGTCTGCGATCGAAGAAGCAGGATTGTGGAAGGACACAACTTCCCAAGCTTTCGCGAAACTGAAAGAGGTGATGAACAGGTGTGCAGCCAGAGGTAGAATCCAGTATGCGACGTAGAGATCGCCCCGCTCGGCTGTTGCAACACATGCTTTGATGCCAGTCGCGAGTGAATAGGAAGTCGTCTTCTCGATTGCTATGGCGAGCATACCACCGAACTGACATGTCGCGAGGAATAGAGTAAAGGCCAACATCTAGGTACAGGATAGGGAAACGTCAATTCTGGCAACAGCTGTAAGGAGGCAGGGCAACATACAGCTGTGGACTTCTCCCATAGTAGGTAATTCCTGGCAGCAAGGACCAGTGTAGCTGTATGTCACGTAAGCCTTTGCTGCAACGATCAGGCTCTTGTACTCACCGCCCAAAGCCGGTAGAGTTGCCAGAGCAGGCGGCGCTTTAACGAATCGATCGCATGAAGAAGGCGTGAAATCGGCTACACCAGTAATCCTGTCAGTCAGAGAAAGCGTATGCTGTTGGGGGATTGGCCTACTGAAGAAACCGATGAAGAAGATGATCCCGGTCAAGAGGGTAGTGACGCGTGTAAAGAGGTAGGAGTACTTGAGCAAGGAGCGTTTAGCAGTCTATGGATGTGTAATGTCAAGAGTAAGCTGGCCTGTCCGGCGGCACAAAGGGAATACATCCTTCTGCCCTTACAAATACAAGTCGCCATTCGGTGTGCAAGTAGGCCAGTGAGTCCCAGAGTACAATTGCGAAAGCGCATGCTCCGATAATCTGGGCGAGCTTGACGTCTCGCTTGACCCCTCTTACGACAGCCGCTGTCGCAGGATCCATTCCTATCATCTCATGCATTGAGTCGATATGTCCGGCTCACTCTTTGAAGCAGTACTCACCGAATGTGCCATCAAGAATGGACTGGATGTCGATGCCAGCAGGAGGTGCACCAGCCATGATTGTCAGGATTAGCTATTCTCTCGTTTGGATCAAGGTGTCAAGAGGGATAGGAAAGCAGAGCCAGGAGGAGTCAGAGGATAGCAGAGCAGGTTTCGCAACTCCATAACGCCTCGTTTGCTGTCGAGAAGACCGAACACGAGCTTTCGAAGACTTTGGATACGAGGCGTTCGGTCATGCTCCGAGCTGGACTTCTGCTATCACGACAGAACAGACGGAGGCTGAGGATGGGATTGTGTTTAGCGCGGTGTCATAGACCGCTCGCCCAGAAGACAGCGTATTGGCTGGTCTGCAAACTTTTCCACGGCGAACAGGCGTGGTTGAAGCCAAAGAGCTTACGGGGATGCTCCAAGTCCCGCATACTACGCTGTCCTCTGTGTTCATCACCTTCTGACCCTCTGCTTCCGCATGCTTCAATCCTAACCCCTCCTGCTTTACAGGATCGATATCGATGCCGGCTCCTCACTTCTCACCTAAGAAGCCTTTCATACCACTCCCTTGCACTACATAGCCTTTGAGCTCCTCATGCGCTGTCTCGCTGGCTACAAAATGCTCGCTCCCTCCTCGCTCTGCTCTTGCTTTCTTACCTCCCAAGCGAAAGAGGCTGCTTACCAGACAACACACTCTTCAAACTCTTGACAAGCTCTACGCAACCTCAACGTCAACATCAAAATGCCCTGTCGGCCCCGCCCCCGCTGCGATCACTCTTGGAGATACTTTTCCCCCGGCCAAGGAAATTATTGGGCTTGCTGGAACTGCTCCGCTACGAGTTACAGTCATCCCTGCGGTACAAAAATGGTCGATGCTCGCGACGGCTGGTATACGTGTTCGAGTGGCTGCGGTTATGAGAGGCCGATGGTGAGTCACGGTCCGCTTGGCCACTGGGCAAGAAGGTTCATCATTACTGACTTCAGTCCTCACCTCAGTCTGCGGGACCATGAAAACCCCATGCCGACCTTTAGAGCATGCCAGCTCAAGACCGTATCCTGGCGTGTTTTTAAAGTCGGTGATAACCATTGTGTCGCGTCCTCATGACCATTTCGAAATACATCCTGCCCTTCTCATCTACTATACTCACCGCGTCCGCGGCTCCCGTAACTTTGACTGCTTCTCTAACTCGTTCAGATTCTTCAGGCGACCTTGTGCTCCCGCACATTCTCTCAAACAACTCGATCACTGACAGATACAAACAGCAAGTCTAGCGGCATCGACGTAGTATGGCCTAAAGCATGGCCGGTATCTGCGTCCACCTATACCTCTCGTTCACAGAGGGGTCATTACGTTTTCGAGACGTACCCAGACGGTCCGAAAGCGCAAAACAGCATCTTTGATAGCATCCTTTGGGGGTCAGAATGTACTGCATACGGAAACCAACGTTTCGCTTGAATATGACCGCTCCCCTTCGATCCAAAACTCTGACTATACCTTTTATCGCCATCAAGGTAGATCATATGTCCGAACGCTCGTCCAGCTTCGCTCACCTTCAACAGCACTACTGATATTTACTATCAATAACAATCGCCAGGGCGTCAAGATGTACAAGAAAGCTACAGCATCTCTAGCAACGCTCAACAATGTACGTCCCACAGGCCGTCCATTCGATACTTCCGAATCAAAGGGAGCAATAGGCCTTTGGGTACCTGTGCAAGTTGAGTGTACATCACTACGCGGACCTCGTAAAGCACACCACGCATCCTTCATGGCGTCCACTTCTGTGAATTGGGATTATGCGCCTGCGCTCAATGCTATTGCTCCTGGATGGACACTCGATAAAGCGGTATTTGAGTCTGGATTGAAACAGCTCAAGATGGGTAGGACGTTCTTCTTCTCTGTCGTCAGGTACGATCAGAAAGAAGGAACGGTCCACAGCGCGATCATAAACCCTGACTGGAAGCCTCGTACGATGGAGCAGATCATGGCCGAATGTACGCCTCAGAGGCGTACGCTAGGGATGGGGCGCAAGCCAATTGTGACTATCATTTAGAGAACTTTCAGCCTTACTAGAGAAGCCTGGAGGAGGCTGCAGCTTGCGCACCCTTTGACGTCGGAGGTTTGTACTACCGCTCCCTAGACTACAGTCTGTATATTAGCTCCTGAAAAGCTGGACTTCACTACCATGCTTTAAGATACTGGTTGCTCGCCTGTACACTTTTCTGCACCTTAACAGGCCAGTATCAACCTATATGAGACAGCTTTACAGTCCCTCAAATACTGTTCTGACGCTTCTCCCACTCTTGCGCGTCAGGACCTGCACGGAACTCGTGTGTCTCGATGACTCCCCGCGTGTCGGCATTATGAATCTTCAGTATCAAAGTTTTGTAGTCTTCAGAAAACAGGATGCCAACAAAGGTATCGCCGCCTGCTCTGTCCAGTGCTAGGTCGTATCTTGCTCTTTCGGCTGAGTCGATATAGTCCAGTCTACGCAGCTCTTCTTGCGAGGGCATGAAGATGGAGGTGAAGCAGTATTGACAGAGAAGACGTTGGTAGACAGAGGAAAGAAGAGATAGGAGGATGAAGCGGAGAGTAGGTGAAGAGATGCCAGGCACAAGGCTCTTTCGCAAGTGCAACCTCGTCACTTAAAAGGTGGTCGAAGATGCTAGATGCTACCCACTATGACGATGATATACACCGTAAATTGAGGCTATATGCTGGATCTCGGATATCTGGTAGTGGGGTTGCACGGAGCAAAAAGAACTGAAGTCACTCTTTCTATCAGTGATACAACAATGTCTTGAAGCATGGTGCGTAAAATATGCATTGCTTGAACCTGGCAGCTCAAGCTGTCCGCTGCATTGCAAAGGACGGCAGTTCCCATTCGTGTTGCCGATCCTATCTGTAAATCTCACGAAGCTCGATAACCAAAATAGACAGCATCTACTAACTACCCGTCAGCTAGGAGACCTTGCAGATCTCCAGTATGTCAGTCAAACAAATGCGGGGTAGCGGATATGAACAATAAAACGGCCTGTCGGGCATGGCAGACATTTAGCTAGCAATGCTCGTAAGCAGATGGGTGAACGCATTCCTTGACAAACTCCAGGGAACAAGGTGAGGCGCCCTCGCCGCCGGAAATTTCGAGCAGCTGCGGTAGGTCGGAACGAGCACAGAAATCTTGGCCAGCGACATGTCGTGTCGTGACTGGCCAATTCGAGTCTTGATTGTCGACTTTCTTACGCCCATGCAATACTAACAGGTAGGCTTTCGAGTTTCGTCAATACAGCGAATTCCAGGCGTGACATCCTGTACTTTGCCTGCTTCGAGGCGAGGCGCGCAGCACTGAGGTCTGTTGTTGATAGGCGTCGTGTTCGCGATGATCACATCGGTCTGCGGCAGTCACATAGTGAAAGATTAGAAACCGAAATTGCCAGAGCGTGCCGGTCAGGGAGAAAAGCTGTCAGCAGAGCGCGTGTATAGGAGATAGAATCGATGGATTGTCTGCTACATCTCCTCGTGAGACAGACAACGGGTGTGCGAACAGGAAAGGAGAAAAGAAAAAGTGAAACAGCAAAGGCGGTTTGTCGTCTTCTTTTGAGTTTAGATCTCCTCCTGGACGATGGTGCCCTTGTCGCTAACGTAGATACCTGCACAGTTACACACATACATCAGCACCTGATAGCTGAAAACGATGCGAAAGTGAGAGAGAGCCCCTCACCGTCCAAGAATTTTCGGATATCCTTGTTTCGTACGAGGCATGCTCCGTGCATGGAAGCAGCTGACTGCGATACGTTTTCAATGTCGTTTCCTTCTAGCCAGTATTCATCCTTTTGCGCCTTTGCCTCAGATACAGTTACTCCGTCGAGCATTTGGACTTGACGTGCGAGCTGCGATTCAAAGATAGACTTGTCAGCATCCCTGCATTGTGAATACTGACTGCTCCTGCTATCGCTGCCCCACCTTCTCTCCCAAAAAGTTTCTGATCTCGACTGCCTTTCCGCTGTCCTGGACAATAATGTTGATAGGGAAATGTGCGTAGACGGCTCGGACCTTGTATCTGAAACCCTTTGTGACACCGGTGATCATGTTCTCGATGAGGGATTTGACGGTTCTCAAGCACGCAATGTGCTTTCGTGCACCGTGCCATACGACGAGCTTTACTCTTGTATCTTTGCCTTCGGTCTTTGGCTTTTGCAGACGGAGATCCATGTTGATGTGCTTGATGGACTGCGAATATACTATCGTTTCAGCGTTTCCTGCTCCTCCAGCGTGCTATCTGATGCCAATCCACCTTCTTTAGCGAACCTCTTGGGCCGTCAACCTTGATCTCCCGGGCCTTTATGTCTACTGTAACGCCTGCAGGTACGACGACCTCTTCATCTGTGTATACGGCCCTCTTATGGCAGCAACAAGTCGTCCAAGTCAGTCTTCGTCGTCCATCTTGGTCGTCGCTCAAGGTCGGCTTACCATGATGGAAACTGGACGAGACAATGACCCGTCAGTATGTCGTCGCAAAGTGTACGTAGATGTAGACTCTGCTACTCACAAGGTTCTTGATGATGGTCGAGTAGAGGTACAAGTCGAGCAAAGGCAATCCTGCAAAAATTCAGAGCTCGATCAAGCCAAAGGGGAAGGAAGAGGTGGACCCAAGAACTCCTCGCAAAATGCATACAAAAATCACAGAGATGTACAAACCTACTGAAGCATACTATGCGAATGTCAGTCACTGTCTCACGGCGGGCTGGGCGCTAGCAACTGCGAGATCAACATGCAAAATGCGAGTCTTCCGAAATGCCTTTATGCTCCAGATCGCACCTATGCGGCTGCTATCACACTCCAATCCTTCTCTCGCCTTCCCTGCGCCTTCACTCACACTCCTCTCGCTCCCGTATTGCGTTGGAAGCCTGTCATTCGCTTAGCGAAGGACTCGGCCAGTCTGCGCCAGCAGAGGCACCGAAATCTTTGTTGTTGATTTATTACATGGTGTTACACTCTCTCGAGTTCTGTCCAGAATTTTCGCTTCGCAACCTGGCCTGCATTCATCGCGAGGCAGGCTTCTGGCTGGATCGTCTGCAGACAGGTATAGGATACCTATCTTACGATGATGTTGATCGTCCTACAGAACAGCAGCGCTAGACTAGTGTTCTTCCACTTCCACAACCCTGGAAGTGGAATTACGCAGCAAACTTCCGTAAAACAAGACACTTGGAAGATTTCGGCTGCCTAGAGCAGCTATAAAAACCCCTCTACTTTCTTTGCATCTCTTTCCTTCCTTCTCTTCACAACCATGGTCCTGTCTCATCGTGACATTACCCTAACCTACTCACATCCCGCTCCTAATACTACCTAATCTTCACCTTCTATCTTCACTATAATCCACTCTTGTTGCAGCCGCTACCACAATACCTTATTCACACGCTATTCTACCTGGCACGATCCTGCCGATGAACTACCTTATCCCTTCATACAGTAATTCGATCTTGAGGAATCGGAGCAGCCTACAACCTGATCACTACGACCTCAAGATGAGAGGACAATATATTGCTGAGCGCAGCACCTACCAAAGTACCAGTGCGTTGCGATAGATGGCCCGCATCTTCATAGTGCTCCAAGAGGGTTCAACGTGTCCAGGGCGTAAAGGGGCATCACGTACGCTGCACCAAGCACAACAGCCTAGGCAGCATGAGTATCGACTGCAACAAGCTAAGGCCGACCTCGCAGAGCTAGGTCTTGACCGGGGGTACTGTCACCCATCCTTTGACTGGAGCTCCTGCTTCTGTAGTCGCTCCCAACGAGAATTTGGCCAAGGGAGATGACGACGGACCCTTTATCTAATGTCGATATTGCCCTTGTCTGGCAGGGACTAGGAGCACGACAGACTGCTACCTCGTTTGAGTTCCTCCTTAATCCTCAAGGTTTGGCGGTTCCTTCGACCATCTTCATGGTCAAAGTGACCAATGTCTATCGTTATGGACTCGGTTGGGGACCGGCCGACGCTTTCAACAATGGCTTCGATCAGTCCTGCCACTTGAAAGACAGGCAGAACTACCAGGTCAGACTGCGCTGGTTTACGAACGCCCCTAGTATACGACCGCCTGTAGGCACTACGCAAGGCAGAGAAGATCATCTTCGTCGTTGGCGCTGGCATCAGTGCGAACGCAGGCATTCCCGATCTCCGCTCGCGACATCGTCTTCGTTCGTACGAAGGACCTCTTCAGCTACCGCGCTCTCTTGGTGGGTACTGAGGCATTACTCCGTCGAGTTCGGGCTCGAGAGACTCCCGCTTTTGGAGGATCCGAAAGTATTTATAGAGCAGCACGATATTCTAACCGATATTTGTACCAGAGCTCAAGTTGCAGAGCGTATCCCATGATGGGTGCTCATCGCCACAGAGTCGGCCATGATCTTACAAGGTCTCAACAGCGAATTTGTTGACACTCAAAGCTGGCCATGCATTATACCGAACAAATAGCTGCCTCGCCGCGGCCCGCCAGCAGTCGAGGGCTCAGCCCGGTGCTTCAGTGAAATTAGGTCGCGAAAGAGGCCACAAATCGCGGGCTTCCTCTGCGGTAAAAGGCAATTAACCTCACCGTCAGGCTCTTCGACCCATCGTCGGGTGCAAGCGCTAAGTCGCGTATAATTTCGAAGTCAAGACTCCAAGGCGTTCTACATGGGCGAGTACGATGGCTACAGACGCCGGACCGACGAATATGGCAAACGCTTGTCAAGCAATTGCAGGGCATACGACTCAGCTTGCCGCTGCACCTCTCACTAATCTGCAGCTCCTTTGGCCGATTTGCAGCAGGCTATCCAGGGCTTGCTCAAGTGCATTTTTGCCGCGCGTGGAGTGGTCTTGCTAGAAAGGTAGCTATCCAGACGATCTTTGGCAAAACAGTATCGAGTTTCGCGGCGCTGAGGAAGCGGATGCCATTTCTTTTGCTGATGAGCCGATATAGCACAAAACGCCCGCCTTCAAGCAGAGTTTTCTCAAGACTGGCATGATATGGATGAGCTTTCAAGGCTCCTGATCAAGAAATCCACGGTTATCTCCTCGCCACCTTGCAAATTCGCGAAGAGCTTTAGCAATCATGGGTCGCAGACATGCGACGCTTATACGAGCCCATAGTCAGGATCCGCTCGACAGGAAACCGAGACGACTCCTCAGCGAGTGACCCACGGCATGGCAATTGAAATATGACCTAGACATCGTACTGGATATGGAGGATAGACCTGGAAAAGCACCCAGAGGGAAATCTCAGCAGTACAGCAGGAATTTAGGAAGAATGTCGGATATCAGGTCGGAGAGGTAACTCATGAAGGGTGGAAGCTCCATGTCAGAGCAGAGTTGTAGAACGTTTCATGAAGCCTGTCAAGGGCATAAACTGGATTGCCTTATCATCCAATCATCATCAGCAAGAATACGACGCTTTCTTATTACACTATTCGAGATTTGGTGGACGATGCTTCCCTTGCAGATAAGTCCAGCCAATTCCCGTCTGCGTGTGAATGTTCGCTGACAGCTTCGTTTGCCCTAATCCAGGATCGCCTTGCGTTCAAACACAAGCAGCGCTCATCTGGACAGTGCATGTAAACCACAGAGCGCTGTCGATTGGACAATCTGTCAGGGTCGGTTGATGGGAGTCTTCAATATCAGGATCAACGGCCGACGTGTAGCGGCAGCCAGATTCTATCGAAGGTGTAGAGAGATGCTTTGTATACAATCATGACCGACTTATGTGTTTCCCTCGCCCTCATTGTGGACCACCTTTTGTTCGAAAGTCAACGATGCTCTCTTTCGCTCCGACCAGTTTATCGCATTCTTTGACAGCAAAGGACCGCATTCGCACCTTGCATGTATCAGTATCAACAGCATCAGTACCATGGTGCAGGTCAGCCAGCGCCAGCTCAAGCAGGCTACTCAGCAGGCGGATACCCTCAGAACGGCCATCAGCAAGCGCAGCCTGGAGTAGCAGGGTCGCCTTATCCTCAACAGCATAATGCATACGGCCAGCGACCAGCGCCGTCTCCTCAGCCTTACTACGGTGCGCCTGCTCCCGGCGCTCCTGGGTATGCTGCTCCAGCACCTCCGAACTATCAGCAACCTCAGCATCAACAGCCGACCCAGCCTGCTTACTACAATCAACCACCTCCAGTTGTGCAGCAGCAGCCTCCTGCACCTCCATTGCCTTACAACCTCGGCTCCGATCCCAGTGTTTTCAAAAATTACTACTCTCACGAACTTCGCCAACTAACCTTCAACTCGAAGATCATAATCAACAACCTGACCAGTCTCGCCGGTGATCATGCACAGAGAATGGCTCCGATTGTCGCTCAATGCATAGAAGACCATATCAGACAGGTGAGATCTGCATTCCTGAAGTTCTTTTTCCTTCCCTCTCCCCTAGCCCAGATTACTTTCAAACTATCCTTGTAAAGTTGAAAGACATAACCGCATGAGGGGAAGGTGTCGCCGGACTCCGTTGGTCTGCTTCTGCTTTTGGATGCTGCGAAAGCCCAAGAATGCACTTACGCGTCTAATTCGGCCAAAGTCCTCAAGCATATATGCATGTTTCGTTGGATCGCCAGCAACGGACCGCACTGTATCTCGCTAGGAGGCTGGTACTACGGACAGCTTGGATCGTGCCCAGAGACTCAAAAAGGCAGATCGCCACACCGAACAGCTACCGTAAGTCTGACCCGCATCCATTCAGGCGAGCTAGGCTGATCGTTCGCTCCTTTTCTTTTTGCACTTCCGATTCCTCCTGCCTCCGCTGCCCTAACCTTTGTCATTCTGTTGTAGTAGCAGTCTGCAGCTTATATTGCTTGGTGTGCCGGTGTTTGGTGGTTTCTTTCTGAACCTGCTTTCGTTACGGCGGTGAAGAGGAACAGAGAGTTGGCTGGCGGTCAAACAGCCTTGATGGTTGCGAAGTAGCTTGCCAGCTTGACGACTATGAAGTTCAAATGCATGCTTCCCCTTACAGCAACCCTCCTTCTTCTCCCTTCACGCTTCCCTGCAGCTCTGCCATCCAATCCTTGAATTTGACAGCTGACTTCTTCTATCTCTTTTCTTCCCCTAACTCCTCTCGTATACTTATCTTCTCTGTCTATACACAATGTATGACGGAATAGGCCCCTCCAAACATTAAGCTCCCACCGCTATATCTCTTAGATTCGATTTGCAAAAACATTGGCCCGCCGTACACTATCTTGTTCGCGCGAACAATAGACAGAATTATTCTGACAGCTTATCGGTACGCTTGTCTCGCTCAAGGCCGCTTGAGGTCGGCATAAACTTTTTGTTTGGCCCTGAGACTTATGCCTTGTATGTTATGTTATCGTCTAACAGGGAAGTAGATGCTCCAACAAAACTCAAGCTCGACGAATTGATTGGAACATGGCGGAATGGCGGAAGAGACGGCGGCGAGCTCTTCAAGGCACCTCCTGATGCACCGTATGGCACGCCGCCTCCGCAGAGGATCATCGAAGAAGCACTGTATGGTCGACCTCAAGCGCCAGTGCAGGCGCCAATCGCAGCTCCTGCGCCTCTAATTCCGTATCAGAATGCTCTTTCGCCTCCTGCTCAAGCGGGCCCTGTGCCTCTTCCATCGAATCTCCTTCTTCAGCAACAGCAAGCATATGGGTTACCTCAAACTCACACTCCCCAACCACCTTCGATGCCCGTAGCTCAATCTCCCACACAAGCAGGACCGGCGACAAATCTCGAGAAAGCAGCAGTGCTGTATGAGCTCAGGAAGTTGCTCAGCCTACGGCGAGAACATGCCAACGCCAATCCTGCTGATCGCAACAATCACGATCAGATTGCGACGTTAATGCAGGTAAGCTTATCATGCTTATCCGGAAGGTGTGAATGCTGAATGCTAATTGTCTGTGGTTCATTCTTTTAGCTGGAGCAGCTGGTACAGAACACAAATCTAGGCTCGCCACAACTTATGCAGATAAGAGATCAACTGGCACGTCTAGCTCCTCCTCAGGCAGCAAGACTAGCGACTCCTCCCGTGCAACTGCGGCAAGACGGCTTAGTTGATGGCGATGGTCGTTCTGCGAAGCGACAGCGCCTTGTATCGCCTCCTCCGCCAGCTCGAGCACTCTCACCGAACTCGGTAGCACCAGCTGCACCCATGGCAGCTCTCGGCAGCCTCCTCCATCCTGATATACTGCGCAGTGCCTCGTCGCAAGCTATACGCATGTCTGCTACTCCTCAGCCGGCAGTAGCCCCGATCCCGCTTCCACCTTTCATGGCTCAACACGTTCCGCAAGTGCCTCCTCCCATAGTGGCTCCTGTTCCCTCCATGCCTGCTCTTGACGCCAATCTGCTATCATCGCTAGCCACTGCACCCGTGATCCCGACTGCCGCAGAAGCTGTCCAAGCTCAAGAGAAGGCGGTCAACCAGCGAGCGCTAGGCGCATACGATCAACATCGAACGCACTACCATGTCAGACTTCTCAACAGCGATGTCGCACGGTACAGACCTGGATCACATGCCTTGCTCTACGAAGCTATGCCTTTGCGATGCAAGCAATGTGGGAATAGATATTTGGATTGCCCATCAGGCAATAACAGATTGGCAAAAGACCTCGACAGGCATTTACGAATTTCCCGTAGATACAATGATGGAGTCGGAGCCCAGCGAGCAGTCGGGCGAAGCTGGTTTGCAATGGAAGAGGTGGGTTGCTCAAAACAACAACAACAACACTTGACTTCATCTAGACTAATCTTGTCATTACAGGAGTGGGTACTGCCTGCACATGCTATTCAGCCGTCAGAGGCCGTCATCAAGACTGAGGAGGCCAAGAAAGCTGCTGCAGCGACAGCTGAAATTTTGAACAAGTTCGTTCCCGTACCCGCTTCAGCAGCTACAGACGAGGAGGTTCGACACTGCCCCATCTGTAAGGAAGAGTTCAAGAATGAATACAGTGAAGAAGAGGAGGATTGGATCTGGCGTAACGCTGTCGAGGTAGATGGCCGTATATACCATGCAAGTTGTAAAGCCGAGCAGGCAGAATAGCAAGATAGCTTTCCTATTTTTGTTGCTTTCCCGCCCAAGATACACACGTGCCGCGTCTGTTTCCCTCATACCAACCAGGACATGTGCCCAGGCTCATTCCATCCCCTCATCTTCTCACTCAATGGCGGTTCAATGGCATCAGCAACGAAGGAGGTCTTCGAAGGCTGGGCAGAGCTACTAGGCGGCATTAGGTACAGAAATCTACTTAAAGATATGAGCGTAGTACTATTGCGGTACAAGGCCAGAGTATTCGAGTTGTAAATTAGCTTTCGACCCTTTGCTTCTCTCTTTCCCACCGAGTGAAACGCGCAATTTCCAACCAGAAGAAGGGAATAATGGCCGTTCCAAACGCTGACTTGGTGGGAATGGCAAATGCCTATCAAGCACTTGCAGGGCATGCGACTCAGCTCGCCGCTGCTCCTCCTGCAAATCTGCAGCCGCCTTGGGCAGCTTTGCAGCAGGCTATCCAGGGTGTGCAGCAGGCTGTCCAGGGTGTGCAGCAGGGTCTCCAGGACCTACGCGCAGACATGCTTCAAGGGCGTTCAATGACAAGTACCGAGATCGCCTTGCAGTGAGTCGAGTCGGTGCCGCACGGCATTTTGCTGACCTCGATGGGCGTTTCAGAGGACAATGGACAGCAGCGCGCATACACAACAGCGAATGTCATAGCGGTCTTGCGTACCAGCCTCTCAGCAGAATGCCAGTCTTTCCACCACTGGTTGCTGGAGCGCCTCTGCCAAACCCCGCTGCATTGCCTTTGGACCCAGCTCCACCTAGCTTTCCCTCGAATCGAAGAGCTTTGATTGCTCTTACTGGTAAAGCAGTCTAGCTTGTCGTGAATGCACATCCCTGACCGCACTTTCGGTAGTTCACCAACTCCAAGTTCTGCTTACGGCCTACAATCAGCCTGCAACCGGAAACCATGAGGCTTTGCAGAAGCGCTTTGCCAACTTCATTTCAGATCCAATTTAAGGCGGCATCAGCCAACGCGAGCCTACGTACAGCCTATCGTTCCGGCAACCTTCGAGCTATCCATCATACCTTTGCAATTCTCTCTGTCGATCAGTACATGCAAATCACTGCCCTACTTCGTTCCATCTCTAGTTTTCTTCTCTCCTGTTACTCATCGTTTAATACACCATTATTTGTCGTTCGTTGTCCGAGCCCTCCTGGGAGGCCTTTCCCATCAGCTAGCATAGTTATTTTGCTCTATTCTCCTTTTTTGAGTGTATCCCGTCATACGTCGTGTTCCTGCCTGCAAACTTTCTCTACAGACCCGGAGTCCAAACCGGATCACCTTGCTCCGCCTAACATCAATCAAAGCCACCGAGTTATGAGCATTCCAGTATCCAAGTTCTTGAAGCAACCTCGCAAGGTCGCAGTCATCGGCTGTCCATTCTCTGTATGATACCCTCATCCAAGTTTCTGGACACCGGCTCTTCGGGCTGAGACTTGGCCTTTGTTCTTGTGGTATCTCTCTTCGCTAGGGCGGTCAACCACGTTCCGCACGTCTTTTCAGAAAGTTCTGGCAGCCTATGTTGACTGCTGCTGTCTTTAGGGAGTCGACGAAGGTCCTCTGCGCATCATCGAAGCCGGACTCCTGGACGATATCAAGAACCTGGGCTGGGATGTCGACTTTGACGAACACCACAAGTTCAGTCCGCTCGAAGAGAAAGATGATCCACCTATTGGGATCATGAAGCGACCTCGGCTGGTGTGAGGAAAAGCAAGACGACCTGTCGCAAGCCTGTTTGGGCTGACCCTTTGTCATGAAACAGATCGCAAGTCAATGAGAAAGTCGCAGAGTCTGTTCACAAAGCTGCAGGAGCTGGAAGCTTGGTCCTCACGCTTGGCGGTGATCACTCCTTGGTAAGATTCCCGGACGTCTAGGTAGCCTTTTCAAGCTGACATTTTGCTTGCAAAGGCAATGGGCACTGTCAGTGGTACCTTCAGACAGTATCCTGATGCCTGTCTCCTCTGGATCGACGCGCACGCCGTAAGCCCGTCAGATGCGATCGCAGTCACTATATCTCTAACATTGTCATGCTAGGATATCAACACACCCGAGACTACCGTACGACAATTTTCTTCACGTTACATCGCGCCGCAGCTGATATGGACTTTATAGGATAGCGGGAATCTGCATGGCTGCCCAGTCTCTTTTCTGATGGGCTTGCCAGGGACCGAAGTTCCAGAGTTCAGCTGGATCAAGCCAGTCCTGAAGCCAGAAAGAATAGCATATATCGGCCTTAGAGACGTTGATGCCGGGGAGAAGAAGATCTTGCGAGAGAATAGTGCGTGCTTAAGCTTACTACCTAGATCGGATACCTGCTGACGACGGATGTGCACTGGCAGAGATCAAGGCCTTCTCCATGTACGATGTCGACAAGTACGGCATTGGCAAAGTCGTCGAGATGGCTCTGAATGCTGTCAACCCGAATCGAGACAGACCCATCCACCTCAGCTTTGACGTAGATGCCTGCGATCCAAGTGTTGCACCCTCTACAGGAACTCCTGTGCGAGGGGGGCTTACTTTCAGAGAAGCGCACTATATTATGGAATCTATCGCAGAGACAAACCTCCTTGTCTCGCTGGATATTATGGTGAGTTCGTCCAGGCTCTATATGGCATGATGACTTGACTTCGCGCGCTTGTAGGAGGTCAATCCTACATTAGCAGCTACCCAGCAGGAAGTAGACGCTACCGTCAATATCGGAAGGAGCTTGGTCAGATCAGCTATCGGTGCGTAACCATGTATCTTCGCGAAGCTTTAGCAACTAATAAAGGCTCTGTTCAGGTGAAACACTCTTATAGAGCTATATCTATTGCAGGAATAAAGAATAAGCAGCATATCCATGTCGTTAGCCAACAGCAGTAGCCTCTGAAAACAATGCATTGCATACTCATTCTCACTATTTTGAGCACAGATGGAGTAGAAGTATGCTCTTGCCGCTGTTCTGCTTCAGATCCTGTCAAGTAGGGTATCAGGCCCGACCGAGCTTGCCTTTGCATCCCTGCCGGCTTCGCCTGAACGGCTCCACCTTCATCGCAACATGCTACTATGAGCAATGTTGGAGGAACAGCTCTTCCAACGCGACCTACGTCGCCCATGCGGCTGTACCGCTCGAGACGAGATGCAGCCCGCAAGTCTGTGCTTGAACAGTACAACATACTGGGCTTTCTGGCTTCGGGAACGTATGGAAGAGTGTACAAAGCGAGCTTGAAGAAGGACCACAATCAGCTGTATGCCATCAAGAAGTTCAAACCGGACAAAGAGAGCGATGCGAACGGCCCAATCTATACCGGCATCTCGCAGAGTGCTTGTCGAGAGATCATGGTGTGTCCGCCCGCGTACTCTAGGGTACAGGATACTGAGCTGATACTGGTCGCAGCTCAATCGCGAACTCAGTCATCCGAATGTGACGGCACTGTCTCAGGTTCTGCTGGAAGACCGATGCATCTACATGGCTTTCGAATATTGCGAACACGACTTTCTTCAGATCATACACCAGCATAGTACAACGAGGACCTCCATATCGCTCCCTACTCTCAAGTCGCTTCTTTGGCAGCTGCTCAATGGGTTGGTATACCTACACGATAACTGGGTAATACATCGCGACTTGAAGCCTGCCAACATACTGGTCAAAGCGAATGGAACGGTGCAGATTGGAGATCTAGGTCTCGCCAGGATTTACCAGTCGCCGTTACAATCGCTCTGGACTAGCGATAAAGTAGTAGTGACTATATGGTATCGGCCTCCGGATCTGCTACTGGGCGCAAGGCACTACACAACTGCAGTAGATGTCTGGAGTGTGGGGTGCATTTTTGGCGAGCTGATTGCGAATCGGCCTATGTTCAAAGGTGAAGAAGCAAAGCCAGAAGCGATACACACAGGCGTTATGGTTGTAGGACAGCCTAAGAAAGTAGGAGGTGTTCCTTTCCAGAGGGATCAGCTGCTCAAGATCTTCGAGATTATGGGCTCGCCAACCCGCAATCGCTATCCTTCCATCAATGATCTCCCAGACGCAAAGAATCTGCCTTCACTCCCGAATTATCCTACAAACAAGCTATTCAACTGGTATGCTGAAAGAGCACCGGCAGGCAGTATGGCGGGAAGTGCCTCTGCAGGATTCGATCTGCTTAGTCTACTCCTCAACTATGATCCGAACACTAGAATATCTGCTAGGAAGGCTTTGATGCATCGCTGGTGGAATGAAGAGCCAAAGGTGCAGGATTGTCGCAATTCCTGGGTCATCGGAAGCTATCCTTTGCGGAGAGGTGGGCAATCTCATTAGCTTTTCGATATATCTCTTCAATTAGCTGATGCTCTGCTTTTTATGTGCTGTAGTCACACATGACGATTCCGATCCCAAGCTCAATGCCGCCGCTGCTCAGAACGCTCATCTGGCCAGCCATGTCCTTCGCGCTCATACAGTATCGGCCGCAAGTGCAGCAGCTCTACGAGTACCGACAGGCGGTGGAGCTGGACCAGGAAGTGCGACCAATGCCGGTTCTCATGGTCCTGGCCATGGTGTTATTGCGCAGCCGGCCAGCAGGAAGCGGAGCCGTTTAGAGTAGATTGCTGACGTTGAGATATGTTGCTTGTACCATACTTCGCATGAAATGATGGCAGCTTCGCCTCTTCCGGCAGGCGAAAGAAGTTAGTACCACCGAGCATTCTGTTCAACGCAAGTCGGCACTGACTCGCACAATGGCTACTCGTATGAGCAGCTCAGTTCAATGGTGTAGGTTCATAAGCTTGCAACGACGTTTGCGATATCAACATGTTTTGCCCGACGCGCCTGTTTCTTTCCGTCCAAATCGCAATATCAACAAATATCTACAACCGACAACTACCATCCTACTCTGTCGTCTTTCCACCTACTGCTCCCCGAAAGACTTAGAAGTCAGCAGTCATGGCGCGCGACTCTCGTGTACGGCTCGCTCAAGTCTGGCTGGGATTTGCGGGAAAAGCTGATGTTCATCGCGAACAGGCGGACAGCAGTGAGAAGGAGAACACACCTGCTGGCAAATCAATGCGCAGAAGCTCTACCAGCAAGAATAAGGCGAAACAGCCGCAGCAAACGCGTGTAGATAGCGCGAGCGACGCCGACGAGGTGCAAGTTGACAAACAGCCTGCAAGCCAGGCAGCAGCGAATGGGAACGAGCAAGATGATGATAACGATGATGATGACGAAGAAATGGAGACAGCTGCGTCTAAGCGCCGTAAGAGCAAGGGCAAAGGCAAAGCGTCGAGTCGAAGCCGCCAGCAGCAAGAAGTCGAGCAAGAGGAGGAAAATGGCGCGAACGGCGAAGGTGCGCCTCAGGAAGAAGAGCAAGAGCAACCACAAGAGACGCAGTATGATCCGGATCAGCGTGAGAAGCCGTCTCCCTGTGTAGAAAGACTCTGCCTGACGCGCCTAGGTCTGCCCAGCTCTCGAAGAGAAGCGCAAGATTAGGAAAGAATACAGAGATCTTACTTCAAACCTGAATGGCAAGTCGGATATCCAGCTGATTCGGGCGCTTTCCAAGTCTGACGCGAGATCTCATGCAATTCACAGCCGAGCGAGCTCGCGATCCAGAAGCTCTTACGGCAGCTCGCATCACAGAGAATATAAAGACAGCCGACAAGTACTTCGGCACAGTCAAGACCCCCGCGGAAGCTATTCTAGATTCTCAATTCCTTATGAGCGCTTCAGAAGTAGCCATGAACCAAGCTCGGAAACTCAAGATTGGAGGAGACTACTTCGATACAGATGACTTCCTGAACAAGATCAAGATTGTGGTATCCGGCGCCGCTGTACGACGCGCGCCGGGCTCGCAGAATCGCAGAAGACGCAATGGATCGGACGAGGAGGATGAAGACGATGGGGAATATGCAGGGACTCGGGACCCTGTTATAGGCTGGGACTCAATTGGCAAAATCGCGACTCGGCATACCTTGCGAGTTCCGCCAATCGATTTCATGTAGGATCTGGCCAGATTTCAAGCCAGAGAGCTTATACTGATACGTACAACTGGCCAATCTCTGCAAAATAGGCTCGGACCCATCGCGATACCGCAGAAGAAGAAGGCTCAGAAGAAGCAACGCGTTCAGCAAGCTAGACTAAAGGAAACTGACAAAGTGCAAGCGAAAGAGGTGAGCTTGGCGTTGTCAATGATCAAAACTCAAATACTTCGAGCTAAAGCACCCTATTAGCTCGATCACACCGATATCCAGGCAGAAGTCCAGACGACAGAGCTGGTTAGGAGCGTCTGTGATATCCTCGAGCGAGAGGGTGGCTCAACAGGCGTAAACTTCTTCAAGTTCTTCATCAATCCGACAAGCTTTACGCAGACTGTGGAAAATCTCTTCTACATTTCTTTCCTGGTGAAAGATAGGAAAGCGAGTATAGAATATAACGATGAGGCTGAGCCTATCATTTGTAAGTCTTGATTACTATACTAACCGTCTACCGTTCTTACGAAGGCTGAAACCAAGGCATACCAGACGCCTGCGAACCGCCGAACGAAGAAGACCGTGAAGAGGGTATCAAAGCTAGACAGCTCGTCATGGAACTCGATATGCAGATGTGGCGCGATGCCATCGAAGCCTATAATATAACCGAGGCCATCATCCCTTCACGAGAGTATCAGCAACGAGTCAGAGGGAAGTGGTATGGCTGAAAGGTCGATCAGACTCGCTTCAAGTGCTGTCTTTCCGTATTTCGCTTTCATTCAGTAGCTAGGATTATTCTGCGCTTCTCCTGTTGTTTTAGCAGCTATTTCTCTCGTGTTATAGACCGCTACTGTCGTTCCTGGCTGTCTCTACCTTTCAAGCGGTTACTGTCTATTCTGCTTCTTCTATACACATATCGAAAGCCTAGAGACGAGCAGCGACTGCAACCAAATTTTATGATTCGCGTCAAGTTACGTGTTTGCTTTTGACATCGCGAGGACACGGGCTTGCTGATGGACTACTACGTCTTCGGGTGAGTATAGAGTGCGAAGTATGCAGTATGCAAGCTGATGTAGCATGGCAGTTATGGCTGTAAGAGGCTTAAAGTGTCTTTACCGGGTCACTCGACCATGATCCATGGCTGATTTTATGACCAATCTGCCCTGCAAATGAAGCTCTAATATGGAAGCCACCGCCTCACATTGCTGAACGGATACCTGGCTACATCTCTGGCTTCTCGAGACGCTTCGCTCGTGCGCCAAAGCATGACTGATCCGAAGGCCAGCCTGACCTATGTTGACGTTACAGAGAGCTCGCACGACCATAGAGGCACTCCTGAGAACCCAGGACTTGTCGCTACTCTCGTAACAGCGAGAGACTGGCATGAGCTTCCAGAGGCTGATAATCTGCCGGACGGAGATCTAGTATGGGGTGTCACTTATAGAATACAGCCTGAATACGCAAAAGAAGTCAAAGCGTATCTGGATCATCGCGAGAAGGACGGTTTCACGATAGCATCTGTCGATGTCTGGAATATCGTAAATGGCACGCAGCAGATCGTAGTCCGAGGTGTAAGTTTCAATGCTGACCATTCAGGCCTTTGGTAATAACGATATCGAATCTTGTTTACAGGCTCAGGTATGCTGGCTTGGAGCCCCGCCGAATGCTTTACTGATGCAGACCCGACGGACAGACATACGTGGGTCAGCGCGAAAATCCATCCTTCTTTGGTCCAAGGCCCTTGGATGAGCTTGCAGCCATCATACATCAAGCGGAAGGCCGTGAGTAAATCAAGTGTGGAGCACTCAAGCAACGCTAATGAGTACTTCCAGCGTCTGGCAAGAACACGGAGTACTTGTTTAAGCTTCACGAAGCTGTAGCTGAGCTTTGCCCGTCCTCAACGGACGTATATTTAGACGAGCTGAGCAAGCGCGTACGGCATCTAGAGAGCGCGAATGGGAGTCAAGCAGCACGATAGATGTTTCCGATACCTCCAGGGACTATTAGAGCAATTGCATTAAGCAGACGTACATACGAAGATTGTGTCTAGAATCTCTGAAGCAATTACAGAACAGGGCATTTGTGAGCAGCCTGAGTAGAGCGCCGGCTGACTAAGGCTAATCTACGCGCTTCTTGCCAGGCGCGAGTGCAGGATTGTTGAGATGCGCCATTTCCATATCTTTATCAACCTTCTCGCTCCCTCTCTTGACGCCAAGTTGCTTGTGCTTGCCTCCGATCTTTCCGCCGCCTGAAGCTGCGAATCCACGACCGTGACGGCCCGAAAAGAATCCTTTGCCAGAGTAATTGATAGTGTCGGTAAGAGGCTGTAAGCGAGGCCAAGCTACGTAGTCTGTACCGTGTGCGACGAGGTAGTAGAAAGCCGCAAACAGTACAATGACATTAAGCACAAAGAGGAGCGGACTGGAGAACAGATGCCCTGAATGTGCGAGTGTTAGCATAGTGAAAGCTGAGGCGAAGTTGACACTTACTGCTTGTGAAAGCTGGTAGTGAGATACGGAGGAATAGCAGCGAAGCCGAAGCCAGGAGAACGTAGGGTACCTGCGAATCAGACGCGGTTGGCACAAGCACGCGAGAGATGTGTACCGTGCTACACCTACTGCACGAGTGACAAGCGGCCTGTGATCTACGAAAGCTTTCGTGTCGCCTTTCTTGGGTTGCCATGTACCCGTGATCAGATCATACGCATCCTGACGAGGTCCATCAAGGAAGTTGTTCTTGACATAACGCATTATTGAGTTGACACCGTCTTGCAGCAAGCCCTCGTTTGTGCGCTTGCCAGTTCTGACAGCCTGATTAGCATTTGGCTCGAGGCCCTCATGGGAACCACTTACCTGGTATAATCTGTCTTAAGAGCTCCTGTCCCTGAGTATGCCTTCGACACTGTATCAGCGTTGTCGGCCCAGACTAGAATGCAAGTACGATTAAGTCAGAGTCTCATACACTTGTCAAGACAGGCTGACTGACCGTTTCGATATAGGAAGACAAAGTCAGAGTGGTTGTCGAGGCCTTCCTGAGGTCCGAGGACACCAGCCTGGCGCAGCTGCTGGGTAAGCGCCCATTTGGCAAATGTAGACTGTACGACATTTGTGCGGTCGAGACTGTGACATGGTACGAAAGTGCATTAGCGGTGATGTGTTTCGGCATACCAAATACACATACGAATCCATGCAGTTTGTGCGGACAATAGAGCTTTGTGTTCGCTGCGGAGTACTCGGAGAAGCGTTGGTATCGTGATAAAAGTAGCTGTAAAGGCTGTCAGGATCATAGTACGACAAGGTGTCGTATGACGCACCCTTGCTGCGCGAGATCTTTGTCCAGCCTGTCCAGCAAGAGGGAGACTCGATCGAATCGCAAGCCTTTGCATTCATGGTGGAAGTCGAAGTATGTATAGTGCACTTTGGGGTTATTTAGCTCTTGCAGAGCACGCTCAAGAGCCTCCTTGACTGGCTTCTCATATCCCTTCTGATTGACCAGGTTGACGAGATACAAGTCTCCGTAAGTTGAGAGAAGTGTATCGAAGTGCCGTCTGAGCGAGTCGACCTGAGATACTGTGTAAGCTATGAAGCAACATCGATGCTGCACGAGAGCCTACTGTTACATCCAGGTCCATGATCACCAGATCCGGCTTGTATCTTAGATTGTTCACCTCACCCCAGTAGATAGGCACCGACCCTCTGATTTGAGTGTAAGAAGCCCTGATCTCGCCTTTTACCGGTCCACCCTTGCTATCTGGGTGATCCAGCAGAGTAAACTGCTCTGTCTCGTTGAAGTTGGAAACATTGCCATTCTGATCGATACCTCGCGAGAAGTAACGTGTTCCAGCTCTATAGCGCGAGCGGCGCGAAACAACCCCAAAGATAAAGTCGCGCGAGTTGATGTTCGCTTGTCGCACCTCAAAGACTGCATAGCAAAGCAGCTTAGTAAAGTCAAGACTTGATCTAGTGAAATAAATAGCTCACATCCAAAAAGGACCGGGAGAATGAAAGGCGATAGCTAGAATAGGGCGTCATTTAGCTGCCTCAACGAAGGAACTGTATATAAGGGGCACTCACATCGCTACCGGGCTGCTGAGTATCAGCCAAGTCTATCAAACGAGTCTGTAGATGCTTGTTCCAGAAGAAGCGGTCGTCTGCCTGTATAATCGAGATTCTCTGAGCAATGCTCTTCAGGGTTACGCAAGATCAAGACATACTCTTTCCCATAGCGGTTTGCTTGAATTAGTGTCTTGCACTTGCATTCTAGACGTAACATCGTAGCCTCCGTAAGTATAGTAGAAAGGGCCAGAGTACAGATGGCCTTTGATCAAGCTGAGAAGGAAAGCTTCATTCGGTCGGTGAAGAGAAGCAGCCGTCTTAACAGCGCCCGCAGGTAACGATGTATCTAGAGGGAAGACCTTGAAGTCTCGAGCTGCGTATACCTCGGATCCGAGCACTTTGGTAACGCGCTTTCTCGAGGTAATGAGGATCAGATAGTCGCTCTGCAACAGCGAAATGATTCCAAACAGTCCATAGACGAGGATTGCGCTATCGTACGAAGCTGGCGGCTGCAGGCTGGCTGTTTATTGCAAACACACCGCATACCGTCATCAGGGCGTGATTTAGCGATACTGCTTAACTTCACCAAAGCAGAACACGCACGTTTGGTCGCAATCTCGCCAGTTCTTCTGTCGAAAACCAGAGTTGTTCCCTGCCCAGTTCCTGCGAGGTTTCCGCCTGTTTCTGGAACGAGGTGATACGCTTCGCTCGAGATGTAGCTGCGCAACAACGACCAGAACGTCAATACACGATTAACCAGAAAGGTAAGGTAGCTGCGAACAAGCGTAAGGTGTCGTAAAGCGCCATAATGTCGAAGAGGTTGATCAGTGAGAGACAGGCCAAATGACAGCAATGATTAGGTAAACGGGGTATCGACGAAGATGGGTAATGGTGCATTTCTGTACATTCTACAACGTGAGAATCAAGATTCTATGTTCAAGAGGGGGGAAAGCTAGAAAATGTTCATTCAGGACGGAAAAGGTGAAGAGCGTATCGAGTTGGTCGTACTCGATACAGAAGAAGAGCGAAAGTACTGCCAACTACTCATGACTGCTATTCAGGACCAAAAGAAAGTCGGGTACTTTAGCAGAATTGACCAGATAGCGCCTGCGCTACTGATGTAAGGCTCGACGTGAGTCTGCCTGCGCCAGCACAGTACAGAGCGGCTATTGGACAAATCAGGCGTTAGCGTTGGACTGTAGACAATGGATCATGTGAGTGACCTACCAGCGAAAGAGGCAGCAAAGGCGTCAGCGCCTCCAGCGTTAGTCTGGAGAGTGTCCCCGGACATAAAGTACTGAGGAGCAAGACTTGAGCCGATTGATGCCAGCTTCTTGAGGGAAGTCTCTTGATGAGGAACGTAGATTGCACCCGAAGCAGAAGCGGCTTGGCTGGCCCAACCTGGGTAGGCCGAAACGAAAGTAGGAGAATTGCCTCTTCTCCATTCGTTCTTGGGTGTCATCGAAGAGATAACACATGTAGCGCCCTTCTGGTTGACATCGGCGCACATCTTCTCCAAGTAACCCTGAAAGGCAAAGTGGTCAGGATCGCCGACACGTCAACAGGAACTGATTACTCACGTTGTAAGTGAGGACAACCTCAGGGTTTCCATCGCATCCAGTCACGGTGGTTGTCTGAGATCCGTAGCCAGGTACAGATCCTACACATCCGGCACTGACGTCTGCAACGGAACCAGGCATCTTGTTATCGTAGTGTCCAAACTCAAGAACGACGACATCTCCAGAGTTGACAGCTGAGATTGTCTTGGACCAGGCATCACGGTAGAAGGATCTGGCAGAGATACCTCGCATGCCACGGTTGTTGACAGACATTGTGGTGTACTTGTTTGCGAAGACTGCCACGAGAGACTCGCTCAGTTGACCAGCTTATATGGTAGTATGATCGTTCAAAGACTCACCAGCTCCCCAACCTTGAGCTGTGCCCTGATCGGCTGGACTGACGCCAAAGGCAGCAGCAGCTTTCGCTGCACCAGTAGCTGCGACTCCGTCTGAAGATGAGGACACCGAAGCCGAGCTGGATGCTGAGGAAGATGTGGATTTGCTTGCCGAAGAAGACGTAGACTTGCTAGACGAGGAAGACTTGCTCCCGGAAGAAGATGCCTTGCTTGACGAAGCAGGTTTGGAAGATGAAGAGGCCTTGGAAGAGACTGATGACGAAGACAATACGGATGCCGGAACATTGGCTCTGGCTTCCAGGACAGCTGGTTCCTCTTCTGGTTCCTCGAGGCCTCGGCGAGCTAGAGTAGCTTTGGGTGAGTCGGCGGGATCGGTAGATGTCGTCTTTGGCATACCTTTCTTAGGAGGTACCCGAGTCGATGTTGAAGATGGTGCTGCGCTAGAACTGCTTACAACAGCTACTTTGAGTGCTTTGGGTGCGGAAGCGCTCGAAGATGCTGCTTTGGCTGCCGGAGAAGAAGACGAAGAGGCTTTGCCTGCTGCAGCTTGAACTGGCACTCCTCCCGTGACCACCGCAGGCAGAGTTGTAGGCAGGCCAGGTGTGGCCTTTGTGAGCAGAGAAGGAGGAACGCCCAAAGCTGCATTGATGGACTCCAAGATGTTGGTATAGCTAGTAGTAGGTACGACTGCTTTCACAATTGCAGGGGGTGCAGCGACGCCGCCTCCACTCCATTTTGCGACGGTTTCGTCTCCGATCAAATGGATTGTACCGCCGCCTCGCTTGACCTTGACAAATCCTTGATGCTTTCCTCCGTGACCATGGTCACCTAGTACAGCTGGTGCTGCCAGAACGAAAAGCGTAGCGAGAAACTGAGCGTGCATTGTTGCTTTTGCGAAGGCCTAAGAGGTGGGCTTTCTGTTGCTGATAAAGCGTAGACTGAGTAGTCTTGTGGGTTGAAGTGAGTGTGGGTTGTTCTCGCAAGCGATGCTGCTGGGCTTGAGCGAGAGGGCAGCAAGATGAGTTTCGCTGGAAATTCAGTGATGGATTGGAACAGAGGGGAGAGGGGAGAGATCAACAAACAAACGGAGTATGTGTCTGCGCAATTAGCTGAATTAGTGAATAGAATCCTCCCCGAACCGCTGTCTATAGAGATGCACCGCAGCTGAATTTGCAGAAATGCGGACTACTCTTGTGGTAAATAACCCATACGCGACGTCTAGATGTGTTCCTAGACTGCAACGGGAAGGTCCAGAACCAGCCGACTGCCCAAAAGCAGGTCGAAGTGTAGATCGATCATATGGCCGGATCAGGCAGGAGGAAAGAGGTCGATGAAATGGTACTGGCGACGAAAGCTGGACAACAGAACTGAGTTTGACGAGGTTGAACAATGGGATAGTCCTCCTTGTCGGAGGCCTGCGGGGCATTCGTGATGTTCGACCGAAGGCAGCTGATGGAGACAACATGATGGGAGATAAACACTCTGAATCCAAACTCAGTATATGCATTGAGATGTTGGAGATGAGATACTCACATAAACAACAATGATACTGCTCTTGCGACTCACTGGCGAGCTAGCTGGCTACTCGTTGGCCCGGAAAGCGACAGGCTTGACTACAGTTCCTCGCATCTTGTCCTGTTCGACAGAATATCTATACATCAGTATCATCCTATATTCTACCTTTGCCTGGCCATCCACACCTTCTTCTCGCGCTTTTCTATCGCTTCTAAGCGCTTCTGGCGGACTTCGTCGACAGCATTCGCGCTTTCGGGCGTTCCTCCTCCTAGGACGTTGCCTTGCGCTGGTATATACATATTCTGCTGGTTCGAAGGAGGTGGTATCGCAGCGGCGCCGTTCGCCTTGCTACTGGGCCCGCCGTTGCCTTGGACAGGCGTAAGTTGATGGCCTTCGCCAGCACTGCGATCGCAGGTCAGCCTGATTTATGGCTATACGTCTTGATTGAGGTATCGCACAAGTTCTTGCTGGCCTTGCTCCCGCATGCGCCCATAGGGTATGGTCAAAGGTCGACAGTCACGCTTGTCTTGGCGCGATGAGAATCAGAGAAAATATGCATTGTCATGTCGGTCTATAGCTACAGGTCTACGAAATAGTAAATTAAAGACTTCCTGACCGTCTAAGCTCGAGTTCTTCCGGGTATCGCGACGCGAATAGTACGAGACAGCTGATTTTACTGACCTTTGTCCTGCTAACGTAGCACAGATCATGCCATACCAGTCTCAAATTCGGTTGCTTCAGCTTGTGCGGGGTCCTTAGCTAGCACTGCAGCTGTATGACCATCTTCCGATTCCGTCTGAACTCCATCAGATGTCGGCTGTAATGGTTTGGTAGGTCGTTCAGCAGCCTCCAACTCTGCTGCTAGCTTGGCGGCTTCGTCTGCAGACAGATCTGCTAGAGCTAAGTCGTCATCTTGCATACTTGGTGCTGGAGCTTCGTCTAGGCGTAAGAATTGTCGGAGTTCGCCGTGCTCGACTCTGCAGAGTATAGACCTAGTCAGCTTGTATACGATGTTGTATGAGCGCTGTGCCAGTTACGCGTCTTCAAAAGCTTCGATATCTCCAGGACGTGAGCCATCGACCTGGACCATACATCAGCTTTGGTTCGCGTGCCATCATGAGTATCAGCATACGAGGATCATTGGTAGTTCGGTACTGCCGCCATTCTTGCGCTTCCACATGGCTTTGGCACTCTCGTCGCTAGCCTGCGCCGGCAGATGTCAGCTTTCGCAGCTCACAGGCCAGTACAGGTGAATCTTGCGCACGATATCATACTTCTGATGCGGGACTTTCGCCAGGAAACGCTCGACCTTCTCGGTGTTTGATCTAATCTTTGGATTCGAGAGTATCGAGGTATCTGAACGAGTGGGCAGTCAGACCTTATTAATGTAGCTTTGCGCCTCGTTCTTGCACCAACAGAACACTTCAATCCTGCTGGTCATGATTGCTTGAATTCTCAGAAGTCGTCAACAGCTTGACCGGCGACTGATTTGACTGTGTTCGCATTATGTGCAGGCGGGTCGCAGCTGACCGTTCTCAAGATATACCTATTGTCTGATACCTCTATGATGATACGACAGACTCCTGGCCGTCAAGTCTACACAACCAGTGGAATTAGCTGATGTACCTACCTACCCCTATGTTCATTCTGGCGCCATCTGACTGACCTGCTCCTTCTTCCACCTATTTCTACCCTTTTCCCAGCTCATCACACGTATGTTGATGGGTTTCAAGACTGCCTTAGCTGTCCGAACTGACATATCCAATAGGTCCGGTTCATTCGATAATCAATCAAGCATCTGATTCAAGGCTACGGCTTGCGGGAGGTAACATCAATGCCGGCGAGTCTCAAATTGTCTGACCCTTGCAAAGTGAGCCCTGCTGACACACTAACCCGCAGACGGCTTCGGTCTCGGATGGTATGATGCATACTCGAGTCCAGAGGATCAAGAACGCAATACACCCTGCATATTCCAAGCCATCACTCCTGCATGGTCCAATCGCAACTTGCATCGTCTTGCCGAAAAGCTCAAATCTAGGCTTGTCTTTGCACATGTTCGAGCATCTACTATGGGAGTCGTTAGCGAGCCAAACTGTGTGTTAACACTCAAAGGAAGATCGTATGGCAATGACGCTGATCTGTCCATTCTCCAGGCCACCCTTGGTCACTTGGCTGTATCATGTTCATGCATAATGGGGACGTTGCGCAATTCAGCAAGATCAAGCGCAAAGTACAAGCTTTCCTATCCGATCGTTTCTTCCAACTACCTCTCGGGAACACCGACAGCGAATGGTGTTTTGCACTATTCCTACAGCATCTATCTCTCCTAACAGATGTAGATGCCAACTCCTTCCACTACAAGGTATTACAGCAAGCGACACTCAACACGATCGAGAGCATCAGCCAGTGGCAGGCGGAAGAGGGCGTTACGGAGCCTAGTTTGTTGAACTTTTGCGTGACGGATGGGCAAAGTATCATCGCAACGAGGTATATTAGCTCAGCTAAAGACGAGGCAGCAAGTCTTTGGTTCTCTACTGGGAGTGTAAGCACACCTTTCTGGCAGGCAGTTGAGCTCTGCTGATTTCATGATTCAGTCCTTCGAGCAATACGCGCCCGGAGGTCACTACCGTATGCGAAAGGTCGACAAGCGAGAGAACATCGTGGCAAGTCTCCATTTCACCTTCTAGATATTAGTCGCTGATTACTTACTCTCTTGCAGCTCATAGCTAGCGAGCCTTTGACTTTCGAGAAGGCAGATTGGCTAGAAGTGCCCTGCCGTGAGTGCTGGTCTAGGCTTGTTGCCTAGCGATGCTGACACATGTGTCTCTATGCCAGAAACGTGCGTAATCGTGACGCCCAAGTAAGCTTTACTTCAGTCCTATATCGAGGCGATATTGACCTGAGACTTTCTGATTTCAGGATGAACGTCCTTCAGATTCCCATTCGAGACAGGTTCTTCCAGCACACTCTGCATCCGCATCGAGACCCAGGCTTTGCAGCAAGAAAAGGTTATCCACCTTCAAGACCGATTGAGCGCTCGCATAAGCGTGCACAAAGCATGAACATGGCTGTTCAACCCGCCGTAGAGGTCTGAATACATTTCAATGAAGTTCATCCTGCTCGAACTCCCAAGAGAACATTCGCGCATTTCAAGTCGCCCACATCGTTTAATACCTAGAATAGTTTAAAGAGCTGTACCTCATCAAGAAGAGGTGAAAACAACAGAGTGAAGGTCGAAGAAGGTGTATTGTACACATTACGATGCTAAATGCCTGTCCGCATGTCCCATCAAATCTGTTTTCTGATAGTCCCGTTTGCAGCTATGGATGTGACAGCTGTCAAGACAGACGATCTCCTTGCTGCTTTCCTCGCGGCCAATGCCGTAGACAGACGTGGCGCCTTGACTTGTCCTCCTGCAGCTAGGTTGCCATTCTCTTCAAATCGATCTTCAGTCTCGCTCGAATGACCAGTATCACTCATCGCCTGATACGCGGTTGAGGGATTCTTCAGATACTCCAGGGGGGGATGACGGTCTCGCTCTAGTGGATCGTCATTCTCTGCCATGTCGGGCCAAGGTCGCTTGATGGGCGTTTGCCCGGTAGGGACGTCGAACGCTACGTTTTGCTTGAGATGCCGATGAGTTGTCTTCTTGAGCTTGTCGAGGTGGAGAGTCGAGTCTTGACAGTACTTGCTAGTCAGCGTATCGTACTGCGATGTCTAGATGATGATAATCGCATAAGCTCCAAGCTAAAGCAACGAGTATTCAATGATCTTACCGACGCCTCGATATCGCTGTGCATAGCTGTTATCTCGCTTTGCGCTTCTTGCATATCTTCTTGAATGTCGCGATACGTCTCTTCTGTAGCGTTAATCAACTCGTCCATTTCGGTGTTCAAGGCCAAGCTGTGCGTCTTGCGAGCATCGTCGACTAGGCCGTGTGTATGTCAGCCAATTCCGATCGAGGTCGTGTACTTCCTGGAGAGAAGGCACGCACAACTAGTACAATGCTTTTGGAGCATGCCGAACCCGTTGTTTAGGACCCCTTCCTGATCTGAAAGCATTGAAGTCATCTTGCTCTGCTTCGTCTTTATCTCCAGCTGTAGGGTATCCGCAACGCGGGGCGTGTCCTGTCGAGATGCTATCAGTCTGGCCCATTCTTTGGCTTATTCAGATCTAAACAGACCTTATCGACTTGCATTGCTGTATTCTCAATCTCTTGCAGCATGTCTCTCAGCTCGTCCGTCGTACTAATAGCCTCCTGATCTATCTTCTGCAACTCTGCAGTTCTAGTTTTGGCACACGAAGCTCTTTCTGTATGTCCCTCCTGCAGAGAAGTCTGTACTTGGTCTAGATCTCGCTTGAGAAGAGTATGCTGAGATGCGTTGAATGCTGTGATTCCTGCTGTTATAGAAGTGATAAAGTCCGCTTGCCAGCGTGTTGCCGCTTCTTGTTGATTAGCTAAAGCTTTCGCTAAGATGGCATTTTGAGAACGCAGGCGGTCATTCTAGCATATAACTGACAATTAGCAGTGCGGACCTTTGCTAAGAAAGCTTACTGACCTCCTCCTGCAGCGCCTTGACGTCTTGTTCCCTCCTCTGTCTGGCAAACTGTATCTGCTTATTCAAGTATGCATTTGCACTCGCATGCATACCCTTTACGCCTCCCACGACAGATCTCAACGCTTCCCCACTCTTGCTTACGACTTCTTCGCATGCTTTCAGCGTAGTTTCAAACATTTCTTCGGCAACTTTGTTCGCTTCAGCTTGTTTTGCTTTGGATTGTAAAAGCATTTCTTGGGATGTTGTTTCTACGAGATGTAGGAAGGCTTCGAGTTGGATGTCTTGGGAAGACAAACGAGAGCGGAGGGAGGTAGAACCTTCGGATAGTAAACCGAGTTGCTCTTCTATGAAAGCATGATTGGATGAAAAGGCCTTTCAAACCAAGCCAGATTGCAAGCAAACAGACATCAGTATTCACGCTCGGCCATCATGCTCTGGGAAGAACTCACCTCAACCTGTCTTTCCGTCATCTGCTTAAGTTTCTCTCCATTCTGCTGCGCATGTAGCGTATGAGCGTTCTCAAACCCTTTCACGAGCGTCTCCAAGTGTCGCGCAATAGTTTGTAAATCTCCATGCGCTTCCTCGAAGTTCCCAGCATTCTTTTCTTCAGCTTCTGTCTTCCTAGCTATCTTATTCCATAGTCCATCTACATCTTGCACCGCTTGGCCCGCAACATCCTTCCATTTCTTCCTCTCTTGCTCATTCGCTTTCCTCAGAAGCATCTCATCGCTCAATTCATTCCTAACTTGTCCAAGCGTATTTTCCAAGTTTTTATAATTGCCTTTCTCTTCTTCCAAATTATCAAGTGCGTTTTTCAAGTCCGTATCTCTTACGCCTAATACCCTTAAAGCTTGTTCGAACTGTTCTCTCGTTGTCCTCAATTGAGACTGATAAATATCACCTTGTCTCTTCGCTTCGACTAAAGCAGTCTTCCGACTTTCATGTTCAGATGATATCTCCGCCCAGCTTTCTCCACTTAGGTATATACCATTCTTCTCTCGAGCAGCTATAACATCCGCTTTTAATCGCTCGATCTCGATGGCGTACTGAGAGAGTAAAGCGGCTTTCGTCATTCGACTATTCACTTCAGGCTTGTTTCGAATAGACTTGGCGCGTGCGGCATAGTCTAGCGTAGATTGCGTCTCTTCGAGATTTATACGCGCTGGAGATATCGTGGCGATGATACATGTTTTCGTCCGCCCACCGAGAGAGTCTTGAAGCAGTCGCGTGAGCTTGGATTCTCTGAAAACAGACGACGACACGTAGAATCAGCCAGGCAGACACTTCATAGGCGGCTGCTGAGGCTGTCATGCACCTATACGGCACATGCGAGCTCTTCTCCACTAGCGCATTGATGACTCTTCCCAGGGTCAGCAAGCTCTGATTGATCATACCGGCCTCTCTCGCTCTTCCTGATACCGCACCGGATCTTCCCACATTCTCGCTACCCGCGAGATCCACGAGGTTCAATTTGCCCACTTTTAATAAATCTTCTCCTTTATTACTGACTTCTTTCAAATGTATAGTTATTGTGAATATAGAATGAGAACGAGATGATTGGTCGTTGCATTTCGTAGATGCACTTTGCCGACGTTGGGATCCCCGTGTTAGGATCTTTATCCCTTGGTCGGCGGATAGGATGTGCGTCTCTTCTTGTCCTTGTACGACAACACCGCCTTTGCGTGAGGCATCGTCGAAAATACGTAATGTAGGTAAATCATCGAGGTTCGCGACGTCTGGCGCATTCAGGTCGCGTAGTTCTTCATTGTAGAGCTCCATGAAGGAGACCCGGAGAGTGAACTCGGAGCCTTCCAGCATATGGAATAACCGGTGTAACGTTCTTGGAATGATACCTGCTTCAGGCGAGAATGTCCCCAGAGCAGATGGGACAAGGTCTCCCTCCATCGTGTATCTGCGGGATGCACTCTCGTCAGCTGCAGTAAGACACAATATGTGCGGTGCGCGCTTACGTCTTTCCCGTCCCCGTCTGTCCATAAGCGAATATCGTACAGTTGTATCCCAGAAGCACTTCATCCAATATAGGCTGCACGACATCTCCATAGAGCATAGCCTGATCAGCCTGTTCTCCAAAAACATTGTCAAAGCTATAGTTTCTGCCAGCAGGGGGTTCTTCAGCTTTCGAGAACCCTATACTTGAAGGTGGTAGTTGATGTGCTATTGGAAGGACTGGGGGCTGGACGAGCGGGGTTACTAAGACTTCTTGGCCCCGGGTCGCGGATGTTGTGATGCATAGATCGGATGATTCTGCGAGTTCTCGAGCATTGGCGCCTCTGCGAATCCCATACCAATACTGCTGTCAGAATCGCAATACTAGTCACGTGGAGACATAGGACTTCGACTTGCCTGCATCTTACGACAACCTTGATGTTTCCCTGAGATGCTTCACTCTCGTTTCTTCCATTGCTATGTATGCTAGCTTCGTTCCCAGCTTGGTCCAGCGAGTTTGAGGACGCCTGATTGCCATTGTTGTTGTTATTTTTCGACGAGGCTACTGATGCTGAGCTTGATGTTCTTGAATGGATAGAAGGCAGAGCTGCACTACTGCTGACACTTCTGCTCTTCATCAATGGTTTGACGCTGCTGCTTCGAGCTCCTCCATTGTTTGTCTGGATGACGGCGTTGGGCGACGTCGCTGATAGAGGCTGCCTCGACGATGGACGGGATAATGCAGGAGCAGGACGTTTGAGCATTGTTGAAGATGAAGATGAGGAAGCAGATACAGCTGGACGGCGAGGAGCTGCCATCCTTGAAAGTGACAGCGCAGATTGAGCTGAAGAAGACAACAATTGCGACTTGATTCTGCTTCAAATTGAAGTGAAGTAACATGGACTTTACGCAGCTCTACCCTTCTATGTGCACAGTCATCTCGCCTAATACCGCCTACATTCTCAGCAGCACAGCGACCCATCTCGTTCTCAGAGACGCGACATCTTTCCAGATCCTACAGTCATGGCGCAGTCATAACACTGCCAACAAACCATATACACAACTATCATTCAGTGCAGATTCTCAGTACTGTCTGGCTGTACAGCCTAGTAGTAACGATGGATGCGGATGCGCGGTGGTGTTTCACGTTGGAACAGCAGATGAGCCAGTCGCGAATATCAAAGCTGGGAGTGAGGGTCTACAAGGTGCTAGATGGATAGATGATAGTAATATAGCATGCTGGAGCAGACATGGCATCAAGATGACAGTCTGGAATCTGAACTCGGGCAAACAACACATCTTAAACTCGCCAAAGAGGAGCGCAGGCGCAGGCAAGCTCATCCTACTCAACGATTCTAAGCTTTAATGCTGATATAAGAATACCCGCCAGGCTGGGCTATCCATCCTCCTAGGCAGGACTACCTCGCCGTCCTCGAGAGACACAAGAGCAAAGACTATCTCGGAATATACGGCCTGCAGCCTTTCTCGCTTGTTCGCGTGAGTATTACAATCTCCCATTCTTAATGGATAGGCTCAGCTGAGAACATCATGGCAGCACGTGTTATTGCCCACGATAGACGCTTCCGACCTCTCATGGTCGCCTTGCGGGCGCTATATAGCAGTCTGGGAGAGTTCTCTTGAAGTATGTCCCTCTTTTCTCTTACCCCTTCCTCTCCACCCTTCTGAATCTCATCTGTTATTTGAACAGTACGCCCTACACGTCCTAACACCAGATGGCCGTCTTCTGACCTCTCACACGCTCGACATCACTTCCAATATCTCAGGTCTAGGTATACGAAGCGTAGACTGGCATCCATCAGGCCGATTCCTTGCAATAGGAGGATACGATGAGAAAATTAGGATCTTGAATGATGTTTCGTGGACTAGTATTGCGGAGATAAACATTCCGGGCAGCGTGTGGAGTAGTGGTGGTAATGCTAAGAAGGGTGGGAGGATAGTGAGTGATGTCTTGTCTTAGAATGGGAGCGACGGGAAAGAGCAGGGCTAATGTGATTTGGAGCAGCTCGTGCATAGAGAACCAGCTTCATGGCTTTCGTCACCTGCGACGAGCTCAAGCATAGTGACATTTGACTTACAAAGCGTGTCCATCAGCTCTCTGCACGCTTCTCCCACCTCTTCTTCATCAGCCGAATCTCGCAAAACATCAGCAATCTCTACACGCACGACAGCTAAAGATCTCGGCGTATCACATTTAGCATTCTCGCCTTCTGGACAATATTTATGTGCTTCAATAGCTTCTGCGCCGGAGAGGCTGCTCATTGTGAGGTTTGTAAGGTGTTCAGAGGCATTACCGTTTACGGCTGCGCGGCCGCGTGTGCTTGGTATGTTGAGCTACAATAGCAGGATATTTAGATGTGCGTGGAGACCTGCGACAAGACAGAGAACAGACTCTGGAGAAGAAGAGGTGGAGGAAGAAGAGGATGAGGAAGAAGTACTAGCCATCGTGACGGGCGAAAAGAGTATTCATCTATGGCGACCCACGCCGCTCTCATCAGGAGGCTCGCTAGAAGATGAAGAGAACAGTTCAGAGTCAGAAGGTGATGAAGCGGTCAAGCCGGGCATAGCGGAGGGTGTTGGGATCCCATCAACAGCGACATTCGAGAATATGGATGTGAAGTGGTCAGAAGGTGGAGAGAGCATGCTTTTGAGTGGGAAGGATAAGTTTTGCTTGGCTTATCCGCTGCCTGTCACTGGGGAGCTGTAAGGACTGATCAGTCTGGGATAGTCTAGTCGCCGATGTTGTTGTCATCTTGTATGCCTGCGGGGCATAGTGCGGCGTAGTGAACAAGTCTAGTAATACATCTTCCTCCGCCCGTCTGCCAAGTCTATACAATAATTGTGCAATCAGCCGACTTATCGAGTGGAAGTCAGCCAGACTGCAGAACTCACCCTCGTCCCTCGCAGCGCAGAGATAACTACGACTTCTCCCATTTCGGCATACCACCTTCAGCTTCTAGCTTCTTCTTCGCTTCAGCCAGGGCCCACGTCTGGACTGTACTATCTGGTTTGTAGAGGTATAGAATTCCAAAGAGTGCCATCCCGCCGAACATCTGCAATATATTCCATTAGACTTGTGTGATTCTAGCTATTGAGAGTCAGGGCTGTACCACACTCACCCCGTACATGAAGATGTTCTCCCAGTCCTCTTTCTGGCGTTCGCCGGCCTGCAATCATCACACAAAGTAGTCAGCATATCCTGCAACTTCCATTTAGAATGTTGTATATAGCGTACAGGCTCCCCAAAGAGTCGTCCTGTTGGCTGATTATAGTGCATCCCCCCAGAAGCTGCCCTCCTCGCAGGCTGAGAAGCAACGATGGCTGATCGTTGTTGAAGAAGGGCTGATGACCGTAGACATGTCCTTGATGATGAGGCGAGCGTGCGGAAAGACATGATTGAGTAGGAGATCTTGTTGGAGTGCGGATGAAAGGCAAATGGGTTTCTTCTTGACGATACATTGCAAAGATCTAAAGAGCTCAAGCAGGTGCATTACATTCAAGCTACATCTACTGTACAAGATGCCAGGCTGCCTCGTCTGCTCTGAAGCCTCGCAAGTATCTGATACTTTGGGTCCCTTTCCTTGGTCGCTCTCGCAAGGGGCCTTGTGGTGCTACAAACAGTAACAATACGGTACAGCACCTCAAGTTACAGATGCATGACAACGCGAAGCGGTCCTCGTCCTTTCAAGCTCCAGAGCGGCAGTATCGCGACCTCCATACTTGCTGTCCTCCCTTCGATAATCAACCTACTGTCAACGACATGCGCAAACGATGGCATAACCTCGTACACAATACCGGACATGATGATTCCGCTTCAGGCAAACAGAAGCAGAAACCGCGAGCCGTATCTGCCAACCCTACCATCTCTCAACCATCGAATACGCACAAAGGCTTATTATCCGCTCAACGACCTGCGCCTCTCAAGTCTGAGCGACGTTCCAGCTCCAGTATCATGACTGGTGTTTTCAGTAGATCGGTCTGGCACAACGTCTTCAGCTCGAAAACCGACAAAGCGCTTATGCGGTCCTCGATGAATGAGAGAGCACCTTTACCTCCTTCTCGCACTGGTCTTGTGAAGATGACACCTGCTCTACAACAATGGCGAGCAGATTATGTCGACCAAAGATATAGGACAGCGGCTGATAATGCTGGCCAGAAAAGTCGGCAAGCACAACGAGCTGAAGGGACGCTCAAAGCCCTGAACGAGTATACGAAAGAGAAGGAGGAACGACAGAGACTTGATAAACGAGAGCAAGAAGATCGCGAACGTGAAGAAAGAATCAACGCGATCCTGAATGCTTGTCGAGCCGAAGAACCTTCTGCAGAAGTCCATGACGCGGCGCCTTATGCAGCTAGACAACATAAGACAAGACCAACAAGCGAATTGTCTCATTATGACTACACGGAAACTTCTCAACGGCCATCACGCATAAGTCGTATGCCCAGCGGACCTAAACAAATCGTTCGGAGGCCAATAGAAAGACTACCTAATCCGATAGAATGGGATTGGAAGAAACAGAATCATCCGAGGCCTTGAGCTTGATGGAGTCGTTCGCACGTTGGATGTGTGCTTTATGCGACCTTTGATGCAAGCGGCGGTGTTTTGGGTCGGACTGTAAGCAGCTGATCTGCAAGTTCTGCTGGAGCGGTTTCAAGCTCTATCTCCTCTCTTTCTGACGATAACATTGCAGTACCTAATCAGGCTCCTTGACCACGTACCATGAATCGATTCCTGAGTCCCGAGGATGCCCGCCGATCCAGAAGCAAGTCAAGACCCAGAGTTACACATAGAGAATCTTCAAACAGCTCTCGTAGCTCAAACTCATTCACGTCCGGCGTTCGAGATTTCTACTATTCTACCAAACAGCGCTTAAGCCGAAGCAGATCCCGTGGCCGCGACCATCACTACGATGGGAGAGCTCCTCTGCCCAATACGGCACCCGGACTAGCGACGCCTACTCGAGAAATGCGGGAATGGAGGGAGAATTGGGTCCAGGGTCCTGATGGCAGAGCTAGAGGAGAAAGGGCGCGAAAGTACGATGATCAAGTTGCAGAATGGGACGAAAACCGACGAGAGCGAAAGAGGCGAGCTGAGGAGGATCAACGCCGTCAGGCGCGGGCGAAAAGAGAGATGTTGAATGACATGCTACCTTCCAATCAACACTATCCGCGTACGCCGGACTATAGTGACGCCTCCGGACCACCAGCTTTTCAGGGCAACCCGTACCCACCAGGCTACTATTACGATAGTCGTCTTCCTCTGGACACCTTCGATGCACAGTCTTCTGCTATCGGCAGTATGCGTGAGCCAAACCCCGTTTATCCTCCAGCACCCATCGAGAGAATGCCAAATCCAGCTTTGATGCCTTACCGTTCAAAGCGTAAGGGTGACCGCCGCCGTTAGCTCGACCAAATCTATGTAACCGACAGACTACAAGGGTTGTCAGCAGTCTGCAGCCGATGCCTCCTGCGGCTGCTCTCGGATATGATGCGTTGTCGAATGAAGATCTTATGCCAAGATATCTGCTCCTTGAAACGATAGATTTGACTGACCTGACAGTAAAGTCTTTCGCTGTGTGATTGCCTTCGATTGTGGACACGACGATAAAGTCGCCGCGAAGAATCAGCTAACTGCACATCAGGCTCCTCTATCGACTCTCGCTATCCTTACGAGGGGTTTGTATCTGGGACGCTTGATACTACACTAAATTTCTTTACATCTCTCCTGGTCAGCGCTATACGTTATGTGGGCAGGTGAATCACCTGAGACTGCTGAGGGTAATCTGCATGCTCATTTACTGTATTCATACAAGCTTTGCTGGATACAAGTTTCGTAGCGCCTGGACCGAGGCTTCCTTTTACTTTTATCGTTGCAGTAGAAGGGCCTTTACTGCGCCGGCACCTGCAGAAGCATGTTACCTCCGCTACTTGGCAAGTAGGTGACATTCCTGTTCTTGCTCATTGTGCCTGCAATATCCTTTGCAGCCTCGATCTTTCGTAAGGCGACCAGTCCTTCACCTGCTCGGTCAAGTGCTGCTGAGATGATCTGTGCAGCTTCTGCTTCTCCCTCTGCTCGAATGACGGATGCTTGTCGCTCTTGCTCGCTTCGCTCGACGACAAACTTGGCTCTTTCGGCCTCTGCGATTCAGACAGATAATAGCAAACTGTTTAGCAATCCGACTTTACGCAGAGGAAGGAGTTCGCCTCACCTTGCTGAGCGATCTGCTTCTGTTCTACTGCTTGCGTAAACTCCTTGCCGAAAGTAAGATGTGTTAGGGACACATCGTCCAATACAATGTTGAACTCCCTCGCTCGCTTCAACAGATCTTCTCTTATCCTGCTACTAACAATCTCTCTTTGCGTAATGAGCTCGGCTGCGTCGAATTGAGCGACGATAGCTTTCAGGACTTCGTTGCCGATGGAGGGCAGAACACGCTCTGAAGACAGGCCAAAAGGTCAGAGCAGCCTGAAAGCCAGTAGCATAATGCTAGACAAACCATCGTAGTCGCTTCCGAGTGTGCGGTAGATAGAGCTGAGATGCTGGATGTCTGGCCTCGACATTACTCTGAGCGTCAGGGAGACTTGCTGCAGATCTTTCGAGCCGGTTGTCGTGCTGATGTTTCTTGGCTTGATCCTGACATCGTACAGGATAGCTCGCTGCAGCCATGGGACAAGGAAGTGCGTCCCTTCGCCGACTGCTTTGTCTTTTACACCTGCAAATCGGTCAAACCTGGCCAGCGAAGGCATCAGTTCTGAGGATGCTAGGACACTACTGATGCTGCAAGTAGAACCTACATGACCGCTCTGTGGCCTCCTGGAACATCGTAAATGCTCGCTTGAACGGTTGCGACGCCCAGAAGAAGCGGCACTGCGATGACCCACGAATATCAGCAATGCTCTTCCACAGCATCTTGTACTTCTACTCTTCCAACTCACCTGCTAATCTTCCAACTACTGCTGACATTTCGAAGGTGTCGATCTGAAGAAAGCCAACGCCAGCAGCCAGCAGAGGCGCAGATCCTGAGACTCTCTCTCTTTCGCACTATGATAGCAAGATAATCACATCTCGATATAATACAAGTAGCATTCTCAACTTCGCTGGCGACTCCTTATGACTATCTCGCATGAGGGGCCCATCTCACAATCCCTGGACCTTGGGACTTCAGGCTTGACAGACGAAACATGGCACTCCTCCGCCTTGTGTTACCTTCGCCAACCTTCCGAAATTCGCTTGCAGGAAGTTCCAGCTCAGAAGTCAGACTTAAGGCAGTGCTTCGTGTCTGCTGTTATGGCAGGCTTTTTTATCAAGGTGCTATGACGATGGACCCGAAGTCTCTTGCTGTCTTTCCTTCAACAACACCTCAAGGTCCACACGAACAGCAAATCCCGCCAACCGATTTAATCCAGTCAATCCTTCACCTCACGTTCCTGTAGATCACGCAGCTATACAAGCAGTTCCAGCAGTCGATAATCCATAGTTCCACCCCTTTACACCCTCAGACCATCACTGAGCTTCCGAAATGTCTGGCTGTAAGTGGAGCGAGACACCCGTGAATCCAGCTAGCTGATGACTACTCAATCAATAACCACTCAAAGACGGCCCAGCTGGTTGGAGCACGAGTTTGAATTTTGCGAGAAGGGGAGAAAGGGAGAAAGAGGAAAAAAAGGAGAAAAGCTGACCAAGCTCCCTGCAGATTAATGCGATCGCCACCTACCACAGCGGCGCCGAACAAAGTCAGAGGTCAGCTGTAGATTCATATCAATCCAGTCTTTCATGTGTGGTGCTGACGTTGCTGCAGGCGGTGGCAGTGGCCTGGTCATTGTGGGATGGCTCATCCTCCGCCTAATTCTCGGCGTCTATCAAGGCTTTGTTTTCGAACTTCTTGGAGCATTCATCCTATCGCAAACGGGCTTCAAGCAACGCGACTACAGGACTCATCGCAACGCGGACGCCATTATCTTCATCGTATATTCATGCAGTCTTACATCGGCGATTTAGCTGACAAGCTGTGTACTCGACAGGGTACAATTGGAGGACTGACTATGGGCCTGATCTTGATCATTCTGGATGTCCTTACTGCGAATTCGCGCGCTTTAGGCGACGTCGAGCCCCCTGTCCGAGGTACCCAGAAACTGCGACCACAGCCAGAGTGGAATCCGAATGCAACGTCTGCACGGAATCAAGCAGCTCTAAGATTATTAATCTGGCCCGCTTATGCAGCTATCTCTGGAGGTTCGTGTCTGCTTTCGACCTTCTTGCTAGGGCGAGCTAACCCTTCTCCAAGCTGTTGGTACGCTTCTTTGGCATTTGCACAAGAACTCGAGACCAGAACCTTATTCAGGGTCTCGCGCTGGTACTGGTGCGTGCCATCCCGAAATCAAGCTACTCAAGTTGTCCAAGCTGACTTATTCTCCTTCACACTCTTTACAGGAGCGATCGTTCAAGTAGTGGGAGCCGTAAGTCAATCGTAACCGTCTACAATCAGAAAGCTCACCATTAATGTGTCTATATAGGCCGTCTCGGTTTCCGCACCTTCGCTCATTCAGCTACTGACGTTACTGGGGGCTGGCAATAAGAAGTAGTCAATCTCCACACATAAATAAACGAAGCTAAGGGCGGGGGAGAGGGAGCATACTGCATAGTGGTACTGGACCCACGTAATATAGGAACACTCTCGTTGCATCACATCATCATATATTAGCATCGAATCTCGCTGATGGCTGCGCAGATGGTGTCTCTCGACAGTATGCATAGCCTCTCGTAGAACGCATGCTTAAAGTCGGACGGTACAGAAGATTTTGGCCAATCTTGCGGAGCGTGCTGACGATAAGCAAATCTGCTTCCATTCGATCCCTGGAGTGTTCCAAGCTCACTTACAGCCGTATCGGTATCACGTTCACTTATCCTACCTTACCCACGCTGGCAAGTAGCGTACACGCTCCTTACTCACTGACCACACCGGAATCGTACTATGTCGGGCTGTGAGTCGTCTATTAGGTGTCGCGATTCCAACCTGACTGGTGGTTTGTGATTACCTCTAGACGGACCATTCGGATTCAGTTTCTCCCTCAACTTCTCCAATGCGATCATCAGGGCCAAAGGCAGACCCGGAGGCAACCGTGGAATAGTAGTGGGCAGCGTCATCCTGCTCCGCTTGATACTGGGCGTAATCACGGGGATCACTTTCGAGCTCTGGGGTTCATGGTTCCTGTCGCAGATCGAATACCGAGCCTATGATTTCGTTGCGCACAAACGTGGTCGAGGCATCGCGATCATGGGCAGCACAGGAGGACTAGTCATTGGACTAGTTCTCATTCTTCTGGATTTTCTGACGATCAGAAGTCGGGCTTTGGGAGATTTGGAACTAGCCTCTATGCCGAAGCAGGCTCCTGGTCGACCGCCTCTTCCCAACATCTTCAGCGTGCGCAATCAAGCTGGGTTGAGGATACTCCTGTGGCCAGGCCTAGCAGCCATCAGCGGAGGTGAGCGACAAATCGGTCCGCCATGCATTATCGTCTGCTAACATGCGTTACAGTGTGCGGCTCTGCACTGTATCATCTATCGATAAACTCGACACCTGGTCACCGGCCTAAAGATCGTGCAGCCACTGCAGCTATCGTACAAGCGGTCGGCGCAGCTCTCACAGTCTCCGCGCCTTCCCTGGTACAAATGCTGCTCCTCGTCGTCTCGGGCAATAGCCTGCCCAAGTAGTCGACAAAGCCTGCACATATGTCGGACGAGGAACACGAAATTTTGTTCTGACCAACTTGACGGACACGGAGGCGATGCTGCAAGACTCGTCTGAAATGGCATGGCGGACTGGGCTCCTCCCTCAGTCTCTGCAACCACTTTGCAGTACTTCAAGCACTAAGACCAGTTTTCGTCCAGCTAGCACGGCTTCGCCAGTCAATCACTTTCATTCAACCACCTAATACACCACTCCTACTCTTCCAGCTGAAAGTGTATCTCTGTCATGAGCGGATACGGTCCAGCCGGCTTCAGCTGGTCCTTGAACTTCAACAACTCCTTGATCTCGATGAAAGCTCCTCCCGTTGCGCGTATCGGCGGTAATCGCGCGATAGTCATGGCAGCATGGGGGGTAATGCGACTTTCACTGGGTGTCATATACGGCATAGTGAGTGGCTTGTGATCCAGCTGCTGCTGAGACTGAAGCTGTAGTCTCAGGTTTTCGAGACAGTCGGCTATATGGTCTTGGCGCAAACCTCTTACAATGGCCGGGATTTCCGGCCAACCCATGGAAGGCCACATGCACAAGTCTTCATTGTAAGGTCATTGGTTGAGTGATTAGGTGTAGCATGCTCACAAGGAATTTTGCTTTTCAGGGCGCTCTTGGAGGCTTAGCGATGGGTCTGCTTCTGATGGCCTTCGATGCCGCGGTAGCGAGAGTACGAGCAGTCGGCGACTACGAGCCGCTTCCGCGACCGGGTGGAAGACCAGTCCCTCCAGCACCGCTCACTCTGCCAAATATCCTAGCTGTTCGTAATCAGGCTGCGGTAAGAACATTTCTGTGGCCGCTGCTGGCTGTCATTTCAGGATGTAAGGCCATGCAAATATTACCCCCAGATTGATAGCTTGCTGACCACCGCTACAGATGTAGGCTCGTCTCTGTGGCACTTAAGTATCAACACGCGGCCGCAGCCAAATGCAGGTAAGTCTAGCCTTGCAATCAAGCTTAAACAGGCATGCTGATTGATATTTTGATGATGTAGGAAGTCGCGGTGGAACAGCAGCTGTCGTACAGATCGTCGGCAGGTAAGGGTTGTCACATCAGGGTTGATAAGCGGAGGCTGATGGAATACGTCCACAGTGCTGTGACAGTGTCGCTGCCATCTTTACTGCAGTTCTTGTTGCTGATTGCAGCGGCCAACCGCACCGCCAAATAAGCATAAAAAGCCCAATTCATACGTGCCCAAATGAATTGTTGATAGCATGCCCCTGTAGCCCCACCCGCATTCTCAGCGAACACAGCGAATGTCCAATCCAGTAACGTTGCAGCTCCAGACTACGATCGACAACAAGATTCCCGAAACCACCCTTAGACTTTGTGGTCTATGGAGACAGTCTCAGTCGGGTTGGTGAGCGGCTTTTTTAGGGACTGGAGGGACTCACAACCGGCATCTCCAAGCTCTTTACCGTCGATTGTGACGGGGTCTGCAGCCAAGAGGATAAAGTATATGCGGCTCCACGAGTCTGAGTGGTTGTTCCAGCCATGAATGGTGCCTCTTTGTACCTGTCGAGATCAAGATGGCATCAAAGTGTATTCAGGGCTCGCTTAGCGGATCTGACTCACGCAGACGTCGCCTTTCTTCATCAAGATCTCCTTACCATCGTCTAACACGAGATGGCACTCTCCTTCCATGATAATACCATAGTCGAGGCTAAAGACCTCTTCTCAGCTTCCCTTTGTTTCACTCTATGCTAGCTGCTGGGTCTTACGATGAAGTCCGGTGGAAGGGCGACACGGAGTGAGCTAGGAGCAATTTGTCAGTTAAGCTGTGTGATGTAGGGTGCTGGATGCTACCTACGTGGTACGTCAACTATTCTCAGAACTGATCCTCCGGTGTTGCTATAAAGTCTCTACGTTTAGTCTGCATCAAGCATAAGCTCGACTTGAGCCTACCTGAGCTTCTTCCCATCTTCTGCGAGAGCTAGATCGCGTTCATCGGTGTTGTCCCAAGGCGACTTGTCGGTAGTCCAGAGATGGGCGAAGCGCGCCGAAGCTCCGTCTTTTGTGCTGATTGGCGTAGCCTTGATCTCATCGTCTTTCCAGCTGCCAACAAGGTATCAGTGCAGCTGTAGGGGGTGCATGTCAACGAAGCCGACACGACTGCTTGCCCCTCGGCGGTATGGCCGGTGACAACTCTTCGGATTGTTGGGCTTAGGTGATCGTTGGACATAATAGGAATAGCGGGTAGTCTTCAGATGTACTCGAGAATTGGTAGGTGTAGTATGCAGAACAGAAGCGAACAGAAACCGCCTGTATAGATCAACCTTACCGGCGACCCACTTCGGGACCAGCGGAAGTGGTGTCCGGCCTGTCTTTTGAAGGTAGCATCGCATAAGAGGGTAAGCCTTCGCTTATTACGAGGACTGCTTGTACATACTGACAGTTTCCAAATTCATCCACCATGTCCAGTTGGATCCCCGCAAACAGCGACAGCGACTTCTCCATTCACAACATCCCATTCGGCCTCATCTCAACTGCCCAAAATGCCAAAACCCGACCTGCAACACGTATTGGAGATACTGTAGTAGATCTGTCTGTGGTAGCCAAAGCCGGACTACTGGACGATGCTGGCTTGTCCAAAGAGGCCATCGCGACCTTGTCAGAGGTATATGCACCGTCGCAAAGAAAGGTCGCACGAGCGCTGATGATAGAGCTGGACACAGTCAACACTGACTGCTCTGGCTGCCCTTCCGGTAGCTGAAAGGCGGAAAACGCGTCTGGCTATTCAGAAAGTGCTGAGCGGAAGCGATAAACCTAGCGACTTTCCTCAAGAAGCTTTGATCGACAGCAATGGTGTGAAGATGCACTTACCTATGCCTATCGGGGATTACACAGACTTCTGTATATCGTAGGTTGCAGCTGTTCTTCGGAAGCTGTAGCTATGTAGCGCTGACTTCTATCTGACAGAATTGAACACATGAAGAATGTGGGACTGCCTCGTCGATAGCGCCATGGCGGAAGGCTGACGAAAGCTTGAACAGGCCGGCCGAGCTGTAGCAGGCGACCCAAGGATACCTGCCCAGATGCCATACATGCCCATAGGATACCACGGGCGAGCAAGCTCCGTCGTACCTTCTGGCGTGCCTTTCAAGCGACCGCTTGGCCAATTCAGACCATCTCCTGGAGCCGAGCCCATCTTTGGTGCTACGCGTAAATTGGACTATGAGGTCGAGTTGGCATTCTTCGTCTCGAGAACGACAGAGCTAGGCGAGCGTATCACGATAGCCGAAGCTGAAGATGCTATCTTCGGAGCGGTACTCATGAACGGTAGGCTTCGTCCTCAGCTATGCCGACTTAAAGATATAGAGCACTGACACTTTTATTAGACTGGTCTGCGCGAGACATTCAAGGCTTCGAGATCGCTCCGTTAGGTCCCTTCCAAGGAAAGAACTTTGCGACGACTATCAGTCCTTGGGTTGTGACACTCGATGCGTTGAAGCCTTTCGAAGCACCTTTGAGCGAGAGATTAGTCCCTGAATTCGAGTATCTCAACCACCCCACGAACAGAGCACACGATATAAACCTGTCCGTAGTCATCGAAACAGCAGATGAAAAGATCCCGGTCGCAGACAAGATTCGGGCTACGGATTTCTACTGGAGCATGCCCCAATTACTTGTTCATCAGACGATATCAGGCTGTAATGTCAATGTCGGAGATCTCATTGCGACTGGAACCTGCTCGGGCGAGACGGATGTGAGTTGGCCTTACGGATCTGATTTGGAGGACAGACTAGCGATACTGATGTCTGACCGTACAGGACTCGCTTGGCTCGCTGGTTGAACTTGCTCGAGGCGGAACAAAGCCTTGGAAGACCGCATCTGGCAAAGACCGAACGTTCATCGAGGATGGCGATAACGTCATCTTCTATGGCTATTGCGAGAAGGATGGTAAACGGGTTGGCTTTGGTGAATGTGCAGGGAAGGTCTTGCCAGCGGACCAGTTTTAGTGCTGTCTTAGGCGCTGGTCATCGTCTTCCTTGCCGCTGTAATATAGTGAACTCGCACTGGATGTGCTTCGAGAATGGAAACGAAGTATCCTGATCATGTTTTGGTCGCGAACGCAGCGCTGCCTTCGCATCTTTCGATCCATCCAAGCAGAAACGAAAGGACTTGCGTATAAACTGGCCATGACGACAGAAGGTGCTCTTGCTGGTGTCTTTAAGTCGCTACGCTGTCTGATGCCTGCGCAGATTTCACGAAGAATGGTCAAGACCGCGAGCCGGCTTTCTGGCTGATGAAGGCTGAGCCAGGTAGCTGCCTGATTTGAGATTTATACCGGAATACATACTGAGTAGTCATACCAGACTCCCGTATCGTCAAAGGTGAAGCCTGCGAGCGGTCCACTTGCTGTAAACACCAGACGCGCTCCGCCGACACATTCCTTCCTTGACCGGCCTGCAGGCAAAGACGTTGCGTTCTCTGTGGACCACTTCGAAGCAAGAGGGTGAATTGCAAGTCTGGCAAAAGCGCGAAGAGAGCGCTCAACCTTTCGAGTCTTCCAGAACTGAGCACTGGGATGGAGTGCGCAACCCTCTGGCAGGGAAGTACATGAAGAGCGAGATGAAAGTAGGAGACAAGGTGTGCTATCTGTCGCCTAACTGACTACTACTTGCTGAGCGGGCAACTTCAGATCCTGTTCTACCACTCGAATACGAAAGTTCCAGGCGCGTCACGCCAGCATAGCCAATTCTTCATCTGCTAACATTTTAATAGGTGTCGCTGCCTTTGCCGAAGTGCGTGCTCATGCCATCAGATCACGTCTAGAAGCGTCTGACCGGGTTCTGTGTATAGGTGTCGAAGGAGGGTTACCCGGATCGTATGTCGCTCATCTATCGCGTTTAATCCATGCTGAATTCGTCGTTGCGTAGATACTGCTTGGGACGCGTCCGTTATATTCTGCTATTCCTGGCACGCTATTGCTGACTTGAATGGTATCTGCAGCGAGCATCCATATTACGATGCCAAAACCGACAAAGAAAAGCCTAAATGGTATATGGTGAGCGATCTTTCATATGCAGTAGTCGGCGGACACGGCCTGATCCCCTACAGGTCGATGTCACTTTCAAGGAAAGAGTGCCGCATTTCGTGCCTCTAAGTCTATATAAATACTTAGCGGAGACGAAGACCGTGCCAGAGAGCCTCGACTATCTGACAGAAGAACACTTAGCTGCCATCAAGGCCATGCCGCTCATCAACAGAGGACGGTTGTCGGTACAGACAGTATCCAAGGTGAGTTAGGGGATCGTTCTTAGACAAGTAGAGCACTGAGTCTGATCCTCGATTAGCTTGCGTACGAGGCTACTGAGCTCTTGGGCCGTAAAGGAGGTTTCGATGACATTGGCAAGAAGCCAGCGCGAAAGCCAGCCACCAAAGGGAAGCGGAAAGCGAAAGCCGACGATGAAGACGCAGAAGAAGCAGAAGAAGGACATTTAGACGCTGAAGCGGTAGCTGAGACGGGGGCTGAAGATGCCGCGGACGCTGACAGCTCAGCACAACCTCTTCGGCAGAGTCAGCGGAAGAAAGCAAAGAAATGATGTATTGTATGCATGATGATTGGATGTTTACATGTGAGGTTGCTACAGCATCAATGCTTGATGGTCTATGCTGAAATGGGAATGCTGTCTAAGAGGGCGGACGGATGGAATTGTGTGTCAACAGAGAATGAATGCTGCAGCTAATGCTTCTCAATGAGGGGAGCTTCAGGCGTGTGATTATCTACTTCAGCATCGAAGACGACCACTCTACCATCTTGGAAGAGAAAGACCTCCTTCTTCTGCTCGCCAACCAAAGAACTAGCAGATCTAGGAGATATGCAGAAGCCAGCCAGTCTCTCCTCGTCCTCATCGTTTTGAGGTACGAATGTGTATTCGTTGAGCTGGATAGGGCGCTGTCTGAAAGACTCGATCCGATTCCACACAGAGCTTATGAGCATGAGGCTCAGCATTAGGGTGCAATGACCGATCAAAGAAAGTAGTGTGCTATGGAGATGTTCTCAGTCAGCTAATATAAGCTAGCTAGCTCAAGGAATACGCACGCCCAGAGCAGGATGCTGCATGCGCGAGCCCAACCCGCAATTGTCGCTTCGGCCATGCCTTTATATTCAAGCTTGTTGCTGACAGCTGCAATAGCTGATGGAGACGGGATGTACGATGTAGCGGAGTGAAGGTCTGCCTCTGTGATACTGGAAACGAGTGGCGCCATAGTTGTCTTGCTTATTCTGTCTAATGATGGAGTGCGGTGAGGATTGGCTAAAGCTTGCAGTTAGCAGTCAACAAGGAGGAATCGCTTCAGATTAAGCTCAGGCAGACGGAGCAACCCCGTAACGACATCCTTTGTCCTGTATGTTAACCAAATGAACGGATGATATCCACAGAAACGGGTTCTTGCCTTCATGTGTAAGGGTCTCGGATTTATGACTTTCGCCAAACGATTACAAAGCGATAACAGGGGTACTATTTGTCAGGCCTAAGGAGTGGATTCGGGTTCGGGTAATAAACGGGAGTGACAGGGCTGTGAGGATAGTATACACGTCAGATAGGACACGCAGAAAGCAAGTTATGTCTCAGGTGGTGTCAGACGCGTCAGCAGGCGAGCAGACTGTCGTGTTATTGAACTCGCTCTCAGAATTTGAGCTTTGGCTTTGGGTTGATGGTCGGCTTGAGCTTGTTGTAGACGCTCTGAAGAGCTGTCAGAGCCAGCTGAGGTGCCAATGAAGCTGATTTGAGATGCAGACATTAGAACAGATACCGATGACTTCGCTGCAAATTAAGCTTACGAGGTGATATTATAGCCTCTTTGACCCACAGGAGGTGTGTCACTCCGAAGACTGTCCGGCAGAGTGTCATTACTTTGCCAGCTATCGGTGTGATGATGTCCAGCTGTAGCAGCTGGCATGACAGGCGGTCTCAGAGGAGGTTCCTCTTCCTCTTCTTCTGGAGTAGCCTTTAGGTCAGGCACGACAGGCATCTCTTCAGGCGGTGTTCCGCCAGACAAGGCAGAATTTCTGCGCAGGATTGTATTCCGCAGAGACTGGCGGGCGGTACGTGTCGCTGTTCCAGAGCCAGATGGTGGACGAGGGAAGTGGGACAGTGAGACTGAACTGGTCTTCGATGAGACGGAGGGATGTCGCGTAGTGGTCGAGACTGCAGGACTTGCTTGCCGTACAGGCGGGATAAACGATTTGGACGAGCCTGTGCTTGAACTATCATTCCTGATCATCGGATCCCGCAGCGGTCGTATGGGTCGCGGTACCTCCTCCATCTTCTGCGTGACAGCAGGAGGAGCCTGCTGTGGCGGCTTCTTCTGGAAATCGCCAGCAGGCCTAGTCGCAGCAGGTGAAGTGATACCGAATCCAGTAGGTGTAGCTCCGATGTCAACCTCCATAGGCGAGTCCAGCCTGATACCTTGCTCGTTGTATGTCCCGGCAGAACTCGACAAGATAGAGGGTACGCTGTATGTCTTGCGATGAGGATTTGATCTGGATCTGTTATGCAGCGCATTCTTGAATGAAACGACCTTTGGCAGGTTCTGCCCCTTGGATACATCGCCTGAAATGGCTCGGCCATATCCATCAAGGATGGAAGGACTGTATCCACCATTTGCAGAATCCATCTCTTCCCGATCTGAACTTCTTCCGCTAAACTGAATGTGTATCGGATAGTCTTTCCTGTCCTCCCAAGCACCTGCCGAGTTTGCAGCTTCTTCATCTTCTTTCTGCCAATCCGCTCGGAGCCCAGCAGTCTCGATGCTTTTGATAGATCCGGACCGGACAGGCAGCAGCCATGACGGCAGTCGACTAGATCGTCTGATTGTAGGCCCGACAGACAGCTTCGCCGGGGTCTCTTGCGCAGTACCTTGTTGCGGGGACGTATTGCTAGAATAAGGTGATTGAGTATCGATACTTGGATCGATCAATGGGTTGGCACCGAGTGAAGGCGTGCTTAACCTCCATGGATGCTTTGAAGGTACTTCTGGTGGGCCGGTAGTTCGCCTTCCAGGTGTCACCCTTTGCCAGTCTATACATCTCCCAATACCCTTCTCATCCATGTCGAGCGTTCGCATGTAGGTCGAAACATCAAAAGCATGGTAGAGGACATCGAGAAGCCAGATATATATTTGAACAGCTAGCAGAAGCCGGGCCAGAGGAGTCTCGATGAAAGCATGTACTGCGAAACCAGCGAAACAGGGTGAAATGGCGATAAGTGTCCCAGTGAGAAGAGGTAAAACTCGGTAGATTCGCAGCCTGTCGATGCCATGTATGAGGAACTGGCCGAACAGAAGAATCGCAACAAAGACCTGCTCGCAAGGGGAAAGGTCAATCGAGTTGAAGTTGCGTGCAGATAGTGGAACGTACCAGGAATATCAGCTGTAACGAGGTACTAGCTACGAATATGCTCGAAAAGCTTTCTTTGCGCTGAGCTAGAATTCGTCGCCAAACTATATCCAGAGCTGTGATGACCACCTGTTCAACAGTGAGCTTAGTAGGAATAAAGCTATGGGATTGTTATTGTTCTTATACAAGGTATGCGAGCACAACGCAGCTGTAACACGGAAGAGAGGAAACGGAACCAGGTTAGCACGCAAACTCCCATCTAATGGGCATGGGAAATATGAGTTACTGAACTATCCAGTTGCTCAGCACAGTCAGAAGACGCTTTTGGTAGTGCAATGCCTTGGTCTGCCAAGAGAACGCATCTTCGGGCTTTGAGGACATGCTAGATGCCGCTTCTTCCTTCGCGACCTATGCAGGAGAAAAGATCTTCAATATATGCTAGAGGCAGGCTATAGTTGATAGCTTACGCCTAAAGCTCGCAGGAAGAGAAAGAGGAGCGAAGTGGAAATAAGGATAGACATGCTCGTGTCTGAGACAGTGTCCAGGCCGTGCGAGCTAGACGGTGGTCGATAAGCCTGTCATCAGTCTACGCTTATAATTTTCAAAGACCCACGTATTATCAGGACTTCGCGGGCCTGCGCTGTGATCTGTGCTTCCCTGGAGTAGGCTGAGCATGTCGAAGAAGCCGGCTGCGAAGCCGAACAGCGTGCCTACGCTGATACAGATGCTGGCTCTGCACGAGTTGTTAGTATATCCATAATCTGTCTTGGCGGTGCGAGGTTCTCTCACGGAGTCCTGGCAACGAAATACCTTTGCGTCAATAAATGCGAGAATACGAAGAGGAAATGCATATCACTCACAGTCTGTCTGTGAGCAACAGTAGCATAGCGCTGGCTAGTCCCAGAACGCCCAGTGCGATTAGCGGGACATCGCTCAAAAGTTGCTGAATCTCTGCTGATGTCGACCAGACGAGCTTGTTGGGGTAATCTATGCATCCAGCTGTCTGATTCCAGGCCATTGTATGACTTGAGAGCTATGTACGAGCCAGGCCAGCTGGGTAGTTTGCGAGCGAGGATCGTTCAAATTATAGCTGAGCGCCCATGGTCTCGAGGTATCTGGGCGCTAAGGATTTAATAGGCTGAACCAGCAGCGGGAAGTATATATCGACAGTCAATGGGAGACAGAGAACACTCCATGCAGCCTCTTGGCTGGAACATAGGCCTTCGGTCGTCATGTTACTATGCAGACTGGCGACGAGCGGAGGTTGATTGCATGGACCGTATGAGGCAGCGTCATGCCTGCAGCATACACTGATTGTTTATTTGGTGCCATGAAGCGTTGAGACTTTGCGAGCTGCTTGCGAGCTTCAGGCTTGACGGGCCCAGCACAGGTCGACCCAGCAACAACACCATGGCATCTTCATCGTCTTCAGCATCAGGATCAGGATCGTCAGCGTCAGCGACTGCTTCGACGTCGTCGCGCAAGTTGCCCAACATCGTGATAACGGGGACGCCTGGGACGGGCAAGACTTCGCATGCAGCAGCGTTTGTGGAAGCGTGTCCGTGGGAGTATGTGCACATCAACGTAGGAGATCTCGTCAAAGAGCGTGGATGCCATCAAGGCTGGAACGAAGAATGGCAAAGCTACGATGTCGACGACGACAAGGTGCAAGAAAATCAAGAGAATTCCTGAAGAAACATCGAGGCTGATGTACTGGACGCATGACCCGCAGCTTCTGGACGAGCTCGAGAACGAAGTAGCAAATGGAGGCAGAATCATCGACTGGCACAGCTGTGAAATCTTTCCTGAACGTTGGGTCGACCTGGTCATCGTGATCCGCTGCCAGCATACAAAGCTCTGGGAACGGCTTGAGAAGCGGTGCATATCCACAACGAACTAATGTATTCCCTTCACCTATACTGAATGCTTGTTGATGTTCGCAGCGGTTACGCGCTCAACAAGATCCAGGAAAACAACGAAGCCGAGATCATGCAGACAGTCCTCGAAGAAGCGCAAGCATCCTACGCTCAGGATATTGTGGTAGACCTCAAGAGCGAGACGCCAGAAGATATGGATAGCAATGTCGACAGGATGCTGCAGTGGGTGCAGAACTGGCGGAAAGACAGAGGATTGTCTGAACAGCCTGAAAACGAAGAGCAAGCGAGGACGGGGTGAAGAGTGTCGCGAACCATTTCACAAGACTGTCAGTGAATGCTGCTCGATCATACATCAGGAGATGCTCGAAAAGCTATGGCTACATTAGTAAAGCCTGAGGCACGGGTCGAGAATCTGGTCCAGATGGCTCCACCTCGTCTTTCTAATCTATGCTACATATGCTTACAGTGTATGATGACTTCCGGCGCCTCTCCTTCCAAGACTTTCTCCTGCTTATTCTTCCAGGGTTCCTTCTTCCTATGCTTTCCAAACCTCCCAATTCGTAACCGTTTCTTAACACTATCCTCGCCGACTCCAGCTTCCGGTTCTTCTTTTGGCTGCGGCATTCCTTCTAGCGGGAGGATAGCTCTCAGAAACTCCAAAGACGCCTTGATGTTAAGATCCAAGCATCTTGTCGCATCTACCTGTAGGGCCGATAAAGGCAGATGCAACAATGTCCTGTTGAAGATGACGGGAATATCACTTTGAGCCAAATGAATCGAGCCTTTCACTTCTAAGGAAGCACTTTTCCCGCTCTGTTGGTAGCTTTCCCTGATAATTGCTTGAGTATAAGGTGAGACGGCTGACCAGTTAGCAAACATGGTACTGTTGATACTCAGCAGTGGGACAGATACTCTTTGCCGAGGTATATGGGGAAGGAGCGCATTGGCCGAAGGGTGATGAGGAGCACCTATGTCCGCTCGCCTATTTTCATCAGAAGGCGCGAGCTATATCCTAGTCAACCTTTCTTTACTATCTTCCAATCGAGCTTGAAAAGCTTACAGGTGATGACCAGGGATCGAGAAGGATACCTAGCTTGAAAGGATACTTCTTAGGGTTCAAATGGGCCGCCTTGATCTTATCTGGATCTTCTGATACTCTCAGACTCTCAATGGCTGACGCGCCTCCGAAGCTATGTCCAGCGATCTTGACCAATCAAATCAGCATTGCTCGCAGTAAGCTCCCGCTCCTATGGTGTCAAGTGACTCACTGATATATTGTTCTCTAGGTCTAAGCGCCCTCTGAACTGTTTCAGGCATCGATCCTGCTCTTGCACGCTTTTCATCCGGCCTTTTCCATCTCTGCAATATGCAAGATCGTTATGACCCACTTCCCCTCGGTCCAGAGCGTGTAGCTTTTCCATACATTCTTCAATCTCGAATAAACGCATCTGAAGCTGTCCCCGCCGTAGTTTTAATGTCTCATCGTGCGGATCTGTCCAATCTGGCGCTCTCTCTCCTTGATATCCCAACTGAGCCGACAATACGATGTTAGCAAGCAGTAGAATGAGAGCAGTCGAGTAGCCTCACCTTTTCTGGCTTGATCCAAGGCTGTTTGACACGAGGATGAAGACGGGTACCTATTCGGGGATATGCCACTCCATTCCGCTTGGCTTCTCTGCGCTGGTAGTCATCAGGCAGCTTCTTTGGATCCAGCAATACCTGTATTACATCACAAATGTTAGGTCATTGTGGGTCTTGGCTGCTGCAGAAGACAAACCAATGGGCCTGTTCCATCACGGTGCTCAACGGCACATACGATGAACCCGTTCGAAGCCCATGCACTGCATATCTCGGAATAGACACGAGGGGTGCCTGTCAAACCATGAGAGAACAGGATGACGGGAATCTTCTCAGGAAGGGCCGGTCGCGACTCCTCGGCTGCCGACAGGGCGTCTAAATTGCAGTACAGCCTCACGTTCAAGGCAAGACTTACTAATATCTGACTTCTTATGACTGCTTGCCAGAGGTGCTCCTTCCAGCGTCTTCAATCGAATACCATATACGAAAACCAGGACCATCCACGAAAAGAGCCAGCTAAAGTATTTCGGAATAGAGAAAGACTGAACATATGCTTGCGCGAATGTCCAAGCTGGTTTATGTATCCATTTCGGCTGGTAGAATTTGCTTCTAGCTTCAGTTCCTTCTGCTAGAGTAGGGTAGTAGAGCACGAAAGCTATGCTCTCCAGTTCCAGTGAAGCCTTTTCCTTGGAACCATGCTTCTCAAACGTCCCGAAATGCTTTGGGTTCTGAGCGCGACCTGACGAAGCGAATGCGCACGTGTGAGTTTTAAGAGTAGTCGGAATAGCTCGACAAGACCGTACATTCGAAGTCCAGAGTAGCTACATTGAAAGGTCCAGGCGGCAGAGGAAGTCGTGGAAAGAAGCTGCGAACCGGGAGTCAGGCTGAAAACTACTTGAAAGGATCGTCATGGCTTTGTTCGCTTGCCGTTCTGAGAAGCGCAGGCCTGGCTGCTGTGACTTGTTGGGCTCTGACTTCTTCTTCATGAAGGTTGAGTACTGCCCAAGCGAAAAGAAAGATGTTTAGGCATAACGTGCGGGAGAGCAAAGAGCGCACGGCGTCGATCAATTTACGCATTATTTGACTACAGTAGCTAGCTTTCGAGTCTCCAAAGCAGGCATATCTAGGTTTATGAGTACATATCTGGATTACCGCTGTTACCAGCACCTCTCCTTCCGCCAGCTCCGCCAGCTCCGCCAGCTCCGCCAGCTCCGCCAGCTCCGCCAGCACCTGCACCAAACTGTTCCGCAAGCTGTCTAATCGATGGATCCTGCATCATGGCTCCAATATCATTCATGTTTGGCATCCCACCACCTCCTTGGAAGCGTTCTGCCATGTTTCTAATCATTGGATTCTGCATCAATCTTTCCATGCCTCCGCCTTGCATCATCTGCTGGGCCATAGCCATCATTTGAGGGTTGTTCATCATAGATGCAAGATCTGGCATGCCACCGCCTGCGCCTCCGAGACCGGCGAATGGATTGCCGCCTCCAGAAGGACTGGCGACATTGCGGTCAGGTCCCCCTACATCGTCATCATCCTCTTCTTCTGACAGCTTGGACTTTGCAGTGTTGAGAGAGGACTTCATTGAAGCGTTGGTAGGGTCGAGCTCAACGCCCTTCTCGTATGCCTCGACAGCTTCAGAGTAGCGCCCGAGGGAGAAGTAAGCGTGTCTGCGATACGTCAGAGTCAGCTTGTGTGGTAATGTAATCCAGCCATACAAACCCACCCTAATCTTGAGTATGCCTTTGCGAACTTGCTATCGAGTTCTGCAGCATGTTTCGCATCGTCTATCGCTTTCAGCTGTTCTCCACTTTGCGAGTAGGCAGCAGCTCTGTTCGAAAAGTAGACTGGGCTTGTAGCGTTCTTGGCAATAGCTTCTGTGTATTTTGCGATTGCGCCGTTGTAGTTCTTGCTGGCCATAAGCTGGTTACCCTCCGTCTTCAGCTTCTCGGCTGCCTGTTTGTCGGCTTCGCTAACGGGTGTCGCTTTCGATGTGCTAGGCTATGTATACATCAAAGCATAAGCCAACAGCCTTATCCAGAGTCGTTACACAAGCCAACTCACAGCGGACGTGGCAGAGGATGACGCGGTCGCAGAGGCAGCAGGCTTGCTCGCAGAACCTCGTTTAGCTTCAGTCTTGAGGTACACATCAAAGATCTGGGTCAAGTTGGCGGGCTTGACGGACAGCTGGCTCTTCTGGGCCTCATCGTTCATGTTGACCGAGAAGGCCTCGCCGATGCACTGGACTAGCCGGGAGAGTCAGCATTGCGAAGTCTAGATCTTTTGTCTTTATTGTCATTTACTGGCTACTTCGATGCCTTCTTTGTCGTCCTGCTTGATTGATCCATCGTCCATGGACGCCTGCAAGAACTCGCAGATAGAGTAGACGAGCCGCTGTTTCCTAAACATATCCATCGCATCAGCATTTGCTTCGTCCATCATCGTCTTTGGCTACCAACTTGTCTGCCATTTCGTTATTCTTTCTGGTTCCTGTCCGGTCAACCTTGGACTTGGCTCAAATGGATCGATAAGTAGAAATGGGCAAGCTGCGGCTCAAGGAGACGGCGAGTGAGCGCAGTGAGAGAGAGCGCGAAGAGGACAGACGTAGCAAAAGACGGCGGAAAAAGCACAAAGAGCCATCGACTTCGACATCCCGGTACTTCGATGATAACGGGATAGATGAGAGTCGCAATGTTCCCAAACCATCAAGAGACAACGATGAAGATGATTCTGATGCCTGGGTACCGCCGCGACCGAGCAGGGACAGACCCTACGTCCCCTACAGCTTTGATGATGAAAGCGAAGAATCACGTTTACCGCCCTCTGGAGCGCATAAGAATGATAGAATGCATGAGCAGGAAGACTTTAATCAGAAACTGTTTGATGCTATGGCAGAAGATGAAGGCTTTGATCCATACTCGAATCATGCCCATAGTTCTGGAATCTCATTCGACTATCGGGAAGATCTTATGGACAGACGATCAGGGTATGGAGTAAATGGCGTTGCGACCGATAGATTCGTAGACCCAAGCACCGGGGCTATCCTGAATAGAGTGGTCTTCAAGGATGCCATGACGGAAGACGAGTGAGTCTGGCATGCGTCGAGATCGGCAAAGCTGATGAGAGACTCTAGATACGCAGAACACATCCGACAAGGCATGTTCCGGCGCACACGCAAAGAAGAGCTCGCACGGCAGGAAGAGCTTGCTAAATTGAAGGCTGCGAAAGAGCGTAAGCGAGCTGAAGACTTGGCTCGTATGCGAGCAGCCGAAGCAGAGCGTGAACGCAAGCTAGAAGAACGTGCTAGAAAGAAAGCACAAGCTGGTACAATCAAATCTCGAGAAGCCTATCAAGCGGCCTGGGCTCGCTTAGTAGACCCAAAGAGCCAGAATGAGGACTTGAGAAGTGATGAATTCCCATGGCCTATCTCGAGTGGTGGAGGGGGAGAGATTGATAAGAAAGCTGTCAAGGAATTCCTTACGGCCCATTTGGAGGGAGAGGATAGCAAAAAGATCAAACAGGCCATCAGGACGGCTGTTCTTGCATATCATCCGGACAGATTCGATAGATATGTATCGCGGGTGAAGAATGAGAAGGAGGGAGATAGCGTGCGGGCCATGGGATGTAAGTCGCGCGTCGAGTTTTGCAAGTGAAACAAATGCTGACATGCAAATAATCTACAGTACGAATCAGTCAGATTCTCAATGAGCTACTACAGGACTTATGATTCGGCCAGAAGAACAGATCGAAACGCAAGTCACGAGCGCGATGTCGTTGTAAACTATAATCCCGGGCAGCATTGACCACAGACTATCAAGACATACCTATCACTATTACTATTACTACTACTAATATTTCCTACCCTCATCAGCCTCAATCTCTGGCTTCTCTCCTCCAGTCTCGAGCACGTCCTCCTTGTGAACAATCCTAACATCGCCAAAGATCTCATCGATCTCCTCGAGTGACTTTCCGCGAGTCTCTGGATAGCTGAAGAAGAAGACGACTGCGCACAGAGCGTTCGTAAGGATGAACAGGATCTAAATGATAAGATCGGTCGAGGGGGTCAGCCACGCTTCAGAAACGAGAAAGGACGATGCCTTACATAGTACTTGTAACCAACACGAGCAAGTGCAATCGGCGAACATTGGGTAATGATCAAACTGATGGAATAATGGACGACCTGAACGACGGCGTTGGCTTTGGCTCTGAGTTCTGTCGTGAAGACCTCAGGAGGGATGATCCATGTCATTGGCCCAAGCAGCGCAGAGTAATTGGCTGAGACTGCAAAGATGCAGGCGATAAGACCACGTTGGGCGGCGGCATTCGTCGGCTGTCCCCTTATAGCAGGGAATTTGGCTGCCAGCACTGTGATAATAAGATAGGAGATGGACAGCAAAATGGAACTGGTGACCAAGATCTTGCGGCGACCAATCTTATCCACAAAGAATAACGAAAGAATGCAGGCGACGGGAGCGACACTGCCGTAAAGACCACTGACAAGTAGTTGCTGGTTTTGGTCATAACGCAATGTTGCGTAGATTGCAGTTTGATCTGTTCAGACATTGGCATCAGCGGTGAGCAAGCCAATCCGATCAGCAGCCGTAGCGTACAGCTGGTAAGAATACATCTGTCAGCAAACTTCATTACAGTCAGCAACAGCTTCGCTCACTATTGAACGAAGGAAATTCCGGAAAGCATCGCTGCGGCCCAGACAAAGGCGCCAACGAAAAGACGCTTTCGGAAAGACGGTGTCTTGAGCAGAGTACCCCAAGATACATCTCGTTGAGCTGCGATCTCTGCTTTAATGTTCGCCTGAATGACTGCGAATTCGGTCTGGCACCATTCGTCGTTCTTGCCATTGTAGTGGTAATTTCGGAAAGCTTGTTCAGCTTCTTCGTTTCTTCCTTTCAGTAGCAGCCATCGTGGTGACTCTGAGAGGAACAGAACACCAACTCCAAGTACAAGGGCAGGAATGCCTTGAATCGCAAAGCCAAGTCGCCATTGGTTGGCATTGTGCCACTTTCCTTCGCCGACGCCGATCCACAGGGCAACGAAAAAGCCCCATGCAACAGCTGTTCACTCGGTCATCAGTTTTTGGGGCGAGGCGGACCTTGTCGGACCGCTTACCCATTTGCGTAGCAGCCGTAGTCCTGGCACGCTCATGCGTTTTAGAGATCTCAGCAGCATATACCGGAGACACTCCGGTCTGTGAAACAACTATGTCAATACCGGTATCACTAGCAAGGCTGAGGATCTTACAATAGTGCCGACAGCGTATCCAACCAGCAATCTACCAACAATCACTGGACAAAGGCCTTCAGCTTGGTCACACATACGAAAGAAAGACACTTACGCATCCCTACATGTGCTGCGCCCGCCATCAGAGCGCCGCCAATCACTCCAAACCCGCAGCCAAACGCTATCGCTCTTCTTCTTCCCCATCGATCCGATGTGACACTAACGGTTGCACTTCCCAGCCAGGAACCGGCTTGGTAGATGGACACTATGGCGCCTCGGAGTGCGGGATCGGGTCTTCCAAAATAATTCAGAAAGCTGCTGAGAGCTAGACTGGGCGTGATGATACCGCTGTCGAAGCCATAAAGGAAACCGCCTAATGCAAGGAACAGCGACGTAACGAAGGACTTGGAGAAGATCCGCTTGTCTAGAGAGTTCTCCATGTCTGCGGGCGGCCGACGAGGGTCTCTTCAGCGAGAGAAAGGCAGGAATGCAGTCGTAAGGAAGAAGGACAAGCAGAAGAGGACCGCAATCGTACGATGCGGATATTCGGGTGCTCAGTGGGGGGCTCGTGTGGAGACGAAGTATCGACTGAAAAAAGGTAGGACCGGCCAGCGCCAGGGAAAGCGTAAATGTATGAACCGAAAGCAACCAGAAGGGCAGTCGCGTAACGATTTGAAGCTAAAAGATCATCGTTATTGAGGTACTGTACCGCATTGCCGAAGCCAAGCCTTTCGGCAAGAGCCCCGTCTTTTCACCCGGCTTCTTCTTTCATGAGGAGATTGATGACAATGCAGCATTTGCGGGTGTGGTAGATGTAATAGAAGGGTTGTATCATTACGAGAGGCGGAATATAGGAAGGACCGGCGCCTTCGCTGCCAGTTAGCTGCACATACTGGAGTCATTCGTCAACCTCACATATCCAGCTGCTATCTAGCAGAATCAAGATGACTCTGGGTGTCATTGTCATCAGTGTTATCACTGTACTTGCGACGTCGTATCTGATCCTGATCCTACCTCAAGTAAGTTGTTGGAGAGCGTGTAAAGTGCACCGAGCTTACACTCTCTCCAGCTCCAGCAGCAATGGAAACTTCGCAAGCATGGACATCAGCTTCCTCCAGGACCTAAAGTGGTCAAGACTGGCATTAAGAAGCCGTGGTTGTGGTTTCGCGAGCTCAACCACGAGTTTGGGGATGTCGTCTATCTTCAAATGGGCCAGACGCCTACCATCATTCTGGGAAGCGCACAGGCAGCTTGGGATTTACTCGAGAAGAGGAGCTCGATCTATTCCTCCAGGCCTAGGTTTATAATGGGCAACGAACTTCTGTCGAATCACCTCCGTGGCTTGATGTCGCCGTACAATGCATTCTGGCGGCGTTGGAGAAAGCAGATGCACTCAAGCTTTATGCAGAGACAGTCGGAAACCTATCGTCCAGTGCAGAGTATGGAATCGAAAGTTTTAATGCACCAGTTGCTCAAAGATCCAAAGAACTACCGAAAGCACTTTGAGCGATACGCAGCCAGTGTCATCGTGACTGTGACATATGGGCGACGTGTGGAAGATGTGGATACAGATGATGTTGTCCGAATGAACAACGAGGCAATGGGTCGGCTGACTTCCGTCAAGTAGGTCTCACTCGATTCTTGCGTTATCGAAGAGACTGACTCTTCTTCAGTATTCCTGGAAAATATGCAGTTGAACGATATCCTGCTCTCAAATACTTGCCGTCCTGGCTAGCTCCTTGGAAGGCGGAAGTGCTCGAACAACGCAGGAAAGACATTAAGATGTACACTCAACTAATGGATGAAGTCCGCGACAAGGTCGCACGCAACGTGTCACCCGATTGCTTCGCCAAGCATCTCATACAAGAGCAGGCAAATCTCGGAATGACAGATCTCGAGGTTGCCTACACCGCTGGTTCCCCATTCGGGGCTGGAGTAGAGACATCGGCAGGCTCTATTGCGAGCTTCTTCCTCGCATGTGTCAAGTTCGGTCCAAGCTTCATTCCTCAAGCGCAGGCAGAACTGGATCGGGTGGTTGGGCAAAATCGCCTGCCTACGTTCGATGATATGGCCGACCTGCCATACGTTCGAGCTGTAGTAGCAGAGACACTCAGATGGCGGCCAGTGGCCGTGATAGGTGAGCCCTCCTTCTAGGTCGCTGTACTTGCCTAATCTATGCATATAGGTGGAACAGCACATGCATCTACTGCCGATGACACCTATCGCGGCTACTTTATTCCGAAAGGCAGCACGGTCTTTGCGCCTCTTTGGAGTCGTAAGTCTCCATCCCTGAAATACTAAATGCGTCATTGACGCTTCGTATACGCAGTCCATCTCAATCCTGATGACTTCCCAGAACCGCATCAATTCCGCCCCGAGCGATTTTTGGAGAAGAGAGACTATCCTGGTCAATGGGGGCATAGTGCTTTCGGATGGGGTAGACGTATCTGTCCTGGAATGCACCTGGGTGCTGCTTCCGTATTCATTAACATCGCAAGAGCTCTTCATTGCTTCAACATCACTGTTGAGCAGGATGATCAAGGCAAGGACATCGACGTGGACATCTTCGCATTCTCGGACGGCTTTAACTCTTCACCATTACCATTCGCTTGTAAGATTGAGCCGCGTTCTTCTAAGCATGCCGAAGTAGGTACAGCATTCTTTCCTCAGCGAGCATTAATCCTGACTGTCTGTCTTCAGTGTATCGAGCAAGAATGGAGTGACGCGGTAGAACAGCTCAAAGAATACACAGCTCATTAGATGTGAATCCACCAGACGTGAAGCGATGCCATACTCCATAGTACCGCAGACAGTATGGAGTTGCTTTGAAGGCAAAGGAAAGCACGCAGAGTACGACCAAACCCGGCTAGATACGTTGTAGATTTACAGACAGTAGGTCAGATTCGTTAAAATCAGTAGCAATCCTTTATAGAGTTTGGGCACTTCACGCGCAAATTGCCGATCAACAAGGCCTCTTTTCGGAGATCCAAAGCTTGCCCACTCAACCTGAATTGAGCGAAGAGTCATCGAAGAAGGACGACAAGACGTGTCTCATCGCAGTTAGCGACGTCCGAAAGCCTGGCGTTGCGGGCCCAGCATCCGCTAGATGCTCGATAGTGGCTTGGGACAAACAGCCTGAAGGGAGACATTGGGCGGATTGACAGGCTCGGGACAGCTGACAAGTCACAGAACAACACGAACAACGAGACTATACTGGCGCTTGTGCTTCTGGCACTTGAAAGTCAATCATGGCTCTTCAGCCTGGCGTTCATAGCCTTGATCGGGCGAGTCCATCTACGTCTGCAATAGCAAAACAGCCTAGCGGTCCACCAAAAGCGATATTCCTCAAGCTATCCGATGCTGCTTTTCAGCAACTCAAGTCCGCTGGAAGCGAAGGCATTCCCAAGCTCACCGTCGAGCTCGATTCCGGTTCCAACATCCCTACTGTACGCTTGTACGCAGAGATGGTGCCCATAGGACCATACTGACATGTTAGATTGAAGGCCTTCAACATCGGCGACTCGAGCTACACGATCACCAAGCGAGCTGCGACTGTGGTCACGAGCGATCAGAATCTAAATGAAGTATTGGTTGCAAGTAGCTCTTCTCTTGCAAAAGGCAAAGGAAGGGCTACCAGCGATGCAGGCAATTCATCAGGCCTGTTTTCCATAGCGCCGCCATGTCGCGAAGCATTCAGTATCGCGCCTGGACTACCGCGCAAAGCTATTGTGCAAAAGACAGCCGAGAACATGGCAGAGAGGATACGAGAGAGAAACGCACAGCTAGAGCGCGAAAAGGTCGGGCGAAGAGTTGTAGTGGTTGACGATGAGAGTCTCTTGGCAAACGGCAAGAAGGGAAAAGGGAAGAAAGTACCTGCAAAGGGTTGGTGTCAAGCCCTTCATATATGATATGCGAAGATACTGACCATCTGCATTCACGTCCAGGGCCAGCTTCAGCATCTTCCCTCCTCCGAACATCGGCAATTGCAGCGAAGCGATCGCCTTCGCCAGCAGGCATCTCGCCGCGCAATTCTCCCATCATTGGCGCAGCAACGAGGGCACCCAGCCGTCTGATAGCGAATGAAGCTGCAAAAGGCCTGATCAGCAGAAAAGAAAAGGAGAAGCAGAAAGAGTTAGAAACGGCTACAGGCGCAGACGCGAAAATTTCTCAACAACAGCCGATACAAGCGACCGTGACGACAGTGCCCCTCCCCGGTGTTGCGTCAAGCCATCAAGTGTCCGAAAAAGTTAGATTGGCTTCTTCCAGCTCGTCGACCTCTTCCCGTTCATCTACATCAAGCAGTATATCTTCAAATCCATCTACATCCACAAGTGTATCTTCAGCCCCTTCACTACCTACTATTAAGACGTCTCCTTCTTTGCCTGCTCAGAGCGAGCAAGCCAATCCAGACACTACCGCTCCGGCTTCGCAACAGCAGCAAGCTCCGAAGCTGCCGCCCCAGAAATATCATCAGGCACGACAAGATGATTCAGATCTAGCCTCCGCGTCCTCTTCCTCCGAGGACGAGAGTGCAACGATACCTTTGGCAAGGCGGATACCCTCGCCTGTCAAGACAAATGCGCCCCCACTTCCTATGCCTGTACAGGCGCCAGTAGTCAAACCGCCAGCATCGAGTTCGGCCAAATCGGTGTCGACAGCCAAGGCGGCCTCACCGCCGCGGCCAGCTAAGGCAGTAGCGCCTCCTATCAAGAAGGTCTCTCCCGTTCAAAAAGCAAGTGCCGTTGAGGCTTTCACCGCGGAAGCGCACACCGCTATAGTTCAAGCAGCTCGCCCAGCCCAGGCTACTGCGGCTAAGAATCAGACTCTCCTCACATCCGCTTCTGCGTCTACTTCTCGGTCATCCTCCGCCGATCGCGCCTCCTCTTCTTCCTCTTCCTCTTCTGATGACCGAGCAATTGCTGCAGACAAGAGCGCTCAGCTAGCAAGGAAACGGAAGCTAGAGGAGTCTGAGGCACCTGTGAGCAAGGAGTCTGTCGGAAGTTCGCCTCAATTGACGGTGTCAGCTCCTGAAGTCAAGAAGCCGAGGCGAAGTTCAGGATCAAATGGCTCGGGTGGCCAGACGGGACCGAAGACTGCAGCTAAGACAGCTGGAGGATCCAGGCTGTCGAAACCACTTCCCAAGCGATCGCCTGTGCAATCTGGTCGTACATCTCCTCTGCCGCCTGTGTCAGCCCCAACACTAGCACCTGCTGCCCCGAGCGCCGTACCAATTATTGCAGTGCCTTCGCACGAGCAACGGAAGGACGTCACGGTTCAGCAAGTGTCAGTAAGCCCTAAGGTAACTGGAACCGTTACTCCTCCCAAACCTCAAGCTGGTCAAAGTAGCCGCGCGACTTCCCCTGCCGGACATCTGTCTGCAGCCAAAGCCACTACCTCAAACTTGTCACCACTTGTCATCGGAACCCCCTCTGGTTCTCGAGGTGGTTCACCTCTTCCCTCTCCCACTGCTCACCCTCTGCCTCCCAAACCCACAACATCCGCCGTTCCGCCTACGCGTCCAAGTCCGGCTCATACAGCATCACACCGTTCTCCTAATCTTCAGGCGAAAGATGCCGTGAAAGCACAGCCTGTCGTCATCTCTGCTCCTCCTTCACCGGTCCCTGCGTATACAAGCCTGCCCAAAACTCTGCCTGCATCGTTGCCTGCGCGGCCAAGCACAATTATGCCGCCAACTGGATCTTCTGATCGGCGAGACAGTCGGGATGCTCGTATGGTCGCGGCCACCGAATCGAGGCATACTTCACGGCACGGTAACGGTACTTCATCGACACTGCCTTCAGGGACGACTTCTGGGGCGAGTAGTCCTATAGTGTCTCACTTCCCGAAGAAAACAGATAACGGTCGATTATCGGCTCCGAGTTCAGCTGCCAATACGCCTAAGCTTAGCTCTTCTGCGTCGTTTGGCAAGGTCGCCAATTCTCCTGCGGCAAAATTAGATTCTTCGGTAACAAAGAAACGCAAATCCTCAGATCGCAGCGTCTCAAGCGACCGGAGTGCGAAGAAGCAATCTAAAGCCGGCTTTACTAGAGCCCCTTCCCACTCTAAATCGGAGAAGGAGGAAGGCGAAGAGCCTGAAGAGGAGGAGGGCGAAGTGGATGCCGAAGGAGAGAGTGATGACGAAGGGAAGAAGCTCGAAGAAAGCCAGCGAGGCCGATCTACTGAAAAGAAGTCCGTAGCGTCATCGAACATCGACACAGCCAAATCGAATAGCAAGCCGAGAAAAGTAACAGATTCATCTAGTCTTCCCTCTTTCAAAAAGGGTAGAGCTGCCGAACTCCTCGCTGCAGAGGGCAAAGGAGCTTCAGGAAGGAGAAGCTCTTCTGTCTCAAGGGCCGACACGCCTATTTCCCATTCTCCAGCTCGCGAAGAGTCGCCACTTCCATCGCGAAAAGCCGCAGGTAGCTCTTCGACCAATCTGCACATCAGTACCGACGAAGAATTCCGTGACTTTAGCAGGAAGTTTACGGAAGAGCTATTTCCAAGCTATTCAAAGCTGTATAAACGCCTTGAAGAAGTGCAGAACGGTCTTACGAATGGCAGGAAAGGTCTGAAAATGACTGCACAGGAGCTGCTCAAGCAAGTCGAAGACGTAAACCAACGAGGCCGCGAGCTCAACTCGATTCGGGAGGCGCTCAGCCGGTATAATGATGAGAAGCAGAGGCAAACAATCAAAAGCTGACACTCCGGACCTTGTAACACTTCCTTTCTTACCCAAACCTACAGATATAGATGTTCCCGTCCTCTTGCATTAATCACTGTAGCCTACCTATTCGTTTTCTCTATTACTTGTTCACAGTCACCGTTTCGATGTTGCTGTACTCGTACATGTGATAGTTGACGTCCTGCTACATCTAGACTTAATGGAACCAGCTGCAATCGGATGGCCGATAACGCTCTAGAGGCATCGCGTTACGAGTTGTTTCAGCGGGCATTATTCACGATGCTCGCTAGGGTACTCTGCCTCGAGATCTGACTTGAGTTGCACGCGCATAGGGCTACCGACTGTCGATACCGAGACGCGGATTTTAGCCAAACTCCAACCTTGTTTCTCAGCTTTCTGATTTACAGGCGCACCACTATCTTGACCAAGAAGAGTTGCCGGCAAAAGCCTGCTGGAACGTCAGCCCGACGTCTGACGGGAGTGACAGCGCCTGGCCTCGATGGAGGCCTGAAATCATCAAGAAAGAGCTACTCGCGAGCAAGCGCGAGCCAGGACCTGCTCATCAGCAAGAAAGAAGCCATCTAGACCGGTGTTGGCTGCGAAAGCAGGCGACGATACTTGACTGATCCCGGAGGAGATCCATTTGAGGGAACCGCAAGACTGAGCAAGCATGGCACCGTCAAGCAGAGCCGTCCAGAAAGCTGAAGCAAAGTACGGCGTAACAGCAGACTAGTGAGTCCTCAGCAGGCGAACTTGGGATAGGAAGGTGTGCTGACTGACTTTCTTGAACAGCCCGGATCTGCAGCTTCATTCAGCTGCAGCGAATGGCAATGTCGGTAAGCAGCTCCACATATGTACTCGTAAACGAACATATACCGATAGCCCTTTGTCAAGGTCTCGTCAAATATGCCCTCATGCACGGCCAGCCGGTCAACTCGGTTCTCAATGGCGTTCTGCCTATTCACATTGCTGCTAGCTCAGGCAACGAGCATGTCGTGCAGATGCTCATCGATGCTGGAGCCGACGTGAATGCAGCTAGGTGAGCGTTGCGCGGTCTTATCACGGAGCCCTCCGTCATGCTGACGGTGCATCTATCTGATGGCGTAGACTTCCACGGAAATACAACACAGACCGTGCGAAAGCGAGCAGTAGCATAGGAGCAGCTGGTAAGCGCTGAATCTGATCAGTGTCGTGCAACTCTGACTTCTTTTTACAGGTTCAACGCCTCTACACTTCGCAGCTGCCAATGGGCATTTGTCGGTGGTGACACTGCTACTGTCACACAACGCAAACCCTTCTACGGCCGAAAAGCATGGTCTTACTCCGGAAGATCTGGCCAGAGATGCTGGACATGGAGATGTCGTCACGGCTCTACAGCTGTGGAGGAGGACGACCGAGCAACATCGCAATGATTCGGATAACGTGAGTATAGCTCGTTCTACGCGATCTGCGCGGGACACTCCGTCTAGGAGATATCTACCGAGTGCTACTTCCATAAAAGACCTACGGGCGGCTGCAGCTGCAAATGCAGCGAGTAGTAGTCCTGGGTCTTCTGTCTACTCAGGAGGGACTGGGAAGAAGCTCATGTCGAGCACGGCCTTCGAAAGTATAACCAACAGAAGCAGGAAGCTGGCCAAGGCGGCCAGCAACCCGAATTTAGCCGCAATACTGCATGGCCACTCAAGTAGCAACCAAACACATCCTCATATCTCTGCGCCGTCGCCGCATTTTCCTGCGCCTGCACCTTTGACGTTACGACAGAATCCAACTCATATGCAAGCAATGCAGCGCCAGACAACACAGCCACTGCCTTCCAACAACCATCTCATGCATCAGGTCATCAATACAGACAAGGCAAGACGGCCCTCTCTGCCATCGGTACTAGAGAAAGCTGCCCATCCTTCCGCAAGCATAAAGTCTGCACTCGGCATGACGCCCCGTACGACTCACTTCGGGAAGAATCGCTCTGCTTCGACTTCTAGTCACAGCGATAAACATGCGAACGATCCATACCATTTCGGCGGTCCACGGCGTTCGGGTAGCAAAACTAGCCTTTCCAACGTCTTTCGCTCAAACAATAGTAGGGAGAGGAGTGGAGATCTCAGCAGCCAACCTATATCTCCAGCCGCTTCTACCTTCTTCACGGCAGACGATGAGCTCGAGGAAGCGGAACGCGATGCTTTCATACACATGGATCGAGATATAAGTTCGGGCGATGAAACGTATCTACAGCACCATCTCCCGCACCATAGGCCTGGCTCTTCCGGCTATCCAGACGGGCGGCAGCAGCCCAGTCATGTCTATCGAACTGCAGAATGGGGTAATGGTCGCAGTCGTGCAGGCAGTGGCTCCAGCGCTGCCACCACTACCAGTGGCTCCGTCGGCAGGGGTTATCCTAGCACAATAGCCTCCGTTCAGAACTACCCTGTTACAGCTCCACCTACCCAAACAAGCTTCTTTTCCAACGAACGCTCCGCATCCTCGCTCAACCTGCAAGATCTAGGATTGCCCCGCCCCTCTTTCTCCTCCTACACCTCCTCCTCAAACAATCTTGTTATTCCACAACCCATTCCGCCGCCGCCCTCGTCTTCCACGCAACCCTTCTTTTCCAAAGCTGCTATAGCCGCTGCCCACAATAATATACCGACGCAGCGACCTGGCTTCTACAGACCACGCAAATCAAGTCAACTGTCCACATCTGCAAGCACAGTGTCAGGATCCAAGCTTCAGTCGCTCCCTTCTCCCGATCTTCAGGGCCAGTCTCCCAGGCAGTTCTCTCCACTCTTGTCAAACGATAGCGCTTATGATGAGGAAGGTTTCCGTTCATCTAGCGACCATGTTGGTCGTGAAGTCACACATGTAACTGGCGGTCCCTCCGTTGTCATCAGGCGGCCTACGGTTCGCGAACCCATGAATACCTTGGCATACTCGGAGCAACAACGCAGCGGTGGATCTTCATCGCCGAGTGCAAGCCTACCTCAACATGGAATCCCGTCTTCACCGTCTTTAGCAAGATCGACTTCACGGTCAGACTCTACGCATGCTGGTTCCTCTGGAGGCCGGCATACACGGGCTTCGAGCGATGGCACAGGCTCTATAAGACCCTCTGTCCCCCTTCAAGGCTTGCATGACGTGGTTGAGCATGTAGCTGAGTCTAGGCAACGAAGCCAGTCGCATGGACCTGTTCTACCTCTGGGAGTGGAGAACAACTCTTTAGAAGTAGATCCGGAAGTTGCGGGCGAGATCGCTGATACCTTCCCTGTGAACCAAGAGCGACCTTTCCCTACGAGGTCGCGCGCCGGAAGCAGAGCTCGAGTAGATAGCGTTGGCTCAAGTAGCAGCTCGATACCGTACAGTACAGCCTCTCCTAGTCTTCAGCCATCCACAACTTTTGCATCAATGCCATACTACGGTGGCGGCCACGAGACGGACAGCTCATGGTCTGGTATGACCAGGCCGAGCAGGAGTGGCTCGACTACAACAGATACACGGACGAGTCGTAGCGGGTCCACAGGCGAAGGTTCTGGTCCTGCACCCCGCTTCTTCGGATTTGAATACTCCTCTAGTCCGGGTGAGCACTACCAGACTTACAATACAGAGATATTCACCTCAAACTCCCGCACAGCCTCAAACTCTTCTTTCAACTATCAACCCTCCGACTCTACAAATGCCACCAGCCTGATCTCCTCTCCACCTGGCACCGCTATCAGTGGAAGATTCACCTCTTCAGCACCGGCGTCTGAAGGAAAGGGCACTGTTGTTACACACGCTCAAGCGCAGTCCATAGTTAAGCGTAAAGAAGAGGAGCTGCTATCATACAACCCTTCGGTAGCTTCAAGCGAGTCAGACGGAGGAAAACACCTGTCCCTGTCCCAACAGTTGGCTGCATATGGAGAATCGCTGTCAATAGAACGCGAGTTATCGCATGCCGAGGCTCATAAGGGCCGCAACTCCTCTGAGCCCGTCACTCTTACGATACCCGAACCTCCCGCTAGCGCGAAATATAGCTGGGAGATTCTTGGTAAAGAATCAAGAACCACTGTTCCGCTCACAGCTGGGAAACGGACTAAGGAGGTCGAAGCAGCTCCACGGCACGCCCCTCAAGCACTCTGGACACACAAGATGGTGTCTCCCTTCGAGGCCTCTTTGCCTCGTCCTGGTGGTCAGGCTAGCGGTCATAGGCATACTGCCTCCAATAGCACCATGGCGACAATCACCAGCAGCGGCAAACCTTTACAGAGAGGTAATCACAGAAACAACCATTGCAGATCTATGCTAACGCAAGTTTGCTAGTGTCGTCGAGGGAGCCAGCTGCGGGCAAAAGCGTGACGACATCTCCAAACCAGACGCAAGAGAACAATCCTCCTGTGCACAATAATCAAAGTTTGTCGCCCACAATGACCAGAGACGCTTCTCTCCGCAACAAGATGTCCAGTCTATCAGTGAGCACGTCCTACCTGGCACCGCCTCGTGGTGGCTCAGATGTGTCAGCGACTCGGCGCTCTCCTCGAAGCGTATCTGCCACCGTATTGGAGAAATCTCCTCGGTCTTCCACTGAGAAAGAACGCTCACCCTCCACTACATACCACATCGTAAATAAGCCTAGCAGCGAGCCTACGGATAGCGCCAACTCTTCATTGGTCAGTGAACCCCGATCCATGCGCAGCATCAATACAGTTGCTTCTTCGTACGCGACAGCTACGCCGTACTCATCTCGCAACCGGAACAACAGGTCGGACCAGACTTTCAAATCGCAATCTCCGGAGTCCACGTTCGTGAACGAGGAGACACCGCGAGCTCAGCCTCAGATACTGCGTTTGGAAACGACAATGGCTCCCAAGTTCCATGTCGAACCCAAGGCTGGCGGTGAATTCGCTCCAACACCAACTAAATCGCGCTTTGCCAACAAGATTGGCAAGCTCTTCAAGTGATCTGTATCCTGTCTTTCAGCCATCCCTACTATAGCAACATTTCCTTCCCTCTCTTTCCCAATCCTCTTGGTCCGCATTGCTTCTCGTTGTACTGCCTGCTGGATTATGTAGCGTAGCCGGTCTGTCACATAGAGAATACTCCCACAAGCGTGGGACACTGTACCATTCCAATCACACGAGCCTGTTTCATCGTTATGATCCATGCCCAATTCGCACGGCTTTTCTTTGGCTTAGAACGACATATAACGTCCGTCAAGGCTTCAGCGTGAAATGGGCGTTCGTACTGCGTCGTCCTCAGCGGGCGAAGGGCCAGCGAGCAAACGCATAAAGCTTGAAGAAGATGCAGTTCGTGACGGCAGCGAAGACGAAGCTGAAGATGCAAACGCGACCTCAGCAGTCAATCTGGACGTGTTCGCAACCCCAGAACAGCTGTTTAAGCCTGAAAACATCGCTGCAATGCACGCAGCTTTCACCGGTCAAGATTCTGGCGCCGCGAAAATCCTGGATGATGCTACTATTACAACAGAACCTTTCCCAGCTCTGCAATTGCGCAATGTCTTTGCAGAGAAGGTCGTAGCTGGAGCGCGCAAACAGCTCAATTCAAAGACCTCTTTCTCGCACAAGGAAAATGACCTCTACTCGTATCACGGCTCTGGCGACCTGTCTGACCCTGAGATTGGGCCCGAAGGTTCAGATCTTGCTACACTCAGGGATACACTGTATTCAAGCGAGTTTACAAGCCTGATCAGCGCGATTACCGGAGTGCCATTGTTCGCTGGACGGCCAGATCTGTCAAGCCATAGGTACTATAATGGTGACCATCTACTGGCGCATGACGATGATATAAGAGGAGAGGAAGGGATGGAAGAAGAAGGCCGGAGGATAGCCTTTATCCTTTATCTCGTGGACCCGAAGTGGTCGAAAGAGGACGGCGGTAGCTTAGATCTATATGAATGGTGAGTACACATCAGCCATCGCATACACATACTTCTTACGCATTTTGGCGCCAGCAACTCTCTTGGACACCCAACCGCTGTCACGCGATCGATACATCCGGTCTGGAACAGTATCGCTCTGTTCGAAGTCACGCCTACCTCGTACCACACTGTGGCAGAAGTCACACTGTCACCGGGACTGGCTGCCTCTCCAGCACCCTACAGGCTTTCCATCTCTGGCTGGTTTCACGGCCCTACCACCTCCAGGCTAGCTCTACCTGTTTCTACCAGTATATTCACAGCCCAACCCAGTACTCCTCTATCCGCCGAAGACTTTGTCAACCCAACCTATTTCGATCCAAACACGCAAAAGACAATCGAAGCCTCCCTCATTTCTGACTCCTCCATCGAGCTTCGCGGCTTTTTGAAAGCCACGCTCTACGAGAAAATGACGGAAGAGATAGCTGCTTCATCCTACGACCTCTCGCAATCATCTGTTGTCGGCCCGGCACACATTCGACAGTACTACCAGCTGAAAGGCACGCCTATTCTGGACTCCGTCCTCGCTTTCTTCAAATCTCCAGATTTTCTCGCGCTTCTTACTGCCTTTACAAGTCTGGACTTCCTGCCGCACGAAACTAGAGGGCGAATTGGCGGACGGCTGTTCAAGCGGGGCTGCTATACGCTTCTGCATGACGAGGGACACGATCCGGACGGCGTGGAAATCATATTAGGAATAGGCAACAAGAGGATGTCGACAGAGGGTGCGCATCCGGCCAAAGCGAATGGCAAGGGCAAGGCGAAAGCGAATGGTTCAAGCCATACAGCCGAGGAACTTAGCGAAGAAGCGAAGATCAACCTAGAGGAGCTCGGCTGGACGCCAGGCTGGGGAGGCACGATATGCTATACACGCAACGGTGCTGGCAGAGAAGAGTCGCCTGAGGAGAAGGGCAAAGAGGAGGCAAGTGACGAAGAAGAAGCCAATGAAGACGATCCAAGCGGGTCTCTCTTTGTTCTGCCGCGCCCGAATGCTCTTACTGTGGTGATCCGCAACCAAGCAACTGTCAAATTCGTGAAATATGTCAATGGCAAAGCAAGAGACCAGGTCGATGGAACGCCTCTAGCCAGACTAGACATCGAAGGTATATATGCAGTCGATCTAGATGGGGATGACGACGAGGTCGAAGGGGAACTTGTCACGGACGAGTCGGAAGACGAAGACGATGATGCTGAAGTTGAGCACGAAGAATGGACGGGCTTCGATAAGAAGAAAGCTACCAGTGTCGAACCTGATGAACCGGATGAACTGGATGAATAATCCTAGATGTAGAAGCTTCGGAGTTCCCGTTATTCAGATGCTGTCCTTAATATGTTGTGTTAGTGTTAGCTCAGTAGTCATATAACAATCAGCGAGGGTCATTAGCCTTTCGATATCCTTTCTGACGCGCGTATCCTCTTGACTTCGCTGACAATGCCATCGGCGGCCTTCCAATCTTGTTTACAGGACTATCTCCAGTATCTGACTGCTATGACAGCCTGCGTAACAATCTAAGGATATATAAAACAACGACAAGAACTCTTTGAAACATGATACTTCTCCTCCTATCCATCGTCATGCTGTTCGAAATATCGCGAAAACATCGCTTCGCCTGACAGATGAATCTTGACTATTGAGCGTACATGAAACAACAGACGAGGAAAGCGCCGCGTAAAGTAGGTGAGGAACGCGCCAGGCGGCTCTCCTAAGCTTTTACGCACGTTATCTGGAAGGTCTTGGTAGTGATTACGCTAGACATGGTAGACAGATTCATATCAGCGTCGCATGATATCGGGACGAGAGGCAGCTGACCTTGTTTCTGATGACCCGCAGCAAGTCTCTCACGCTTCCAGCATCGTACTTCCGGTATTTCCCAAGATTATCGACCAGGTTTCTGTCCAAGCTGTTTTTGAGCCAATCTTTGCCGACAACATCCTCTGCAACACTTTCGAGCTCAGATAAGGTTGCTGAAGACTCGCGGTCCATGATCTCGAAGCGATCACTCGCATCGCACAGGAACGACAAAGACGTATATGCTGGCCAGAACAGAGGGTCGAGAAGTATCTCGGATGCAGTAGGTCTATGCAGAAGGTCCGCAAACTGTCAGCAATGGACGACGGAATGCCGAAAGTGTCAAGCCCTACCGCAACCGCGGGTCCGCATGACACATGCTCCGAATGAGCTGTTCAGCATCGTATTGACCTTCGGTCATGACGGACAAGCCTTCCAATGACATCTTATCGTTGAGTATGTTCATCTCGCGCTCGTATCTACTGCCGAAAGGGTGGTCTCCATTCGTAAGGACGAAGAAGAAGATGCATCCAAGCGAGAATATATCGATGGATCTGGTAAGCTTTCGGCCCTTCTGTTCGGCAGAAGCTGATATAGCAGCTATTGTTGAAGTGGAAGCGGTTGAGCCACCATTGCTGCTATGGTCTGTACTAGCTTCTCCCGTTTGTACTCCCGATCCTGAGCCTTCCCCGTCAGTATTGACAAGGTCGTTCGTGTCGACTTCTCCTCGTAACACTTCTGGCGCACGGTATCCGAAACTGCCTGGTGCGTTCATGCCACCTCCTCTGACAGATTGCAAGAAGCTACTCTCGTCCAGATCCAGTTTTTTGCAGAGTCCGAAATCCGATATCACAAGACGAAGAGGGGATGCCGAGGCTATTAAGATGTTCTGAGGCTTGAGATCTCGATGTATGATTTTGAGCTTGTGTAAGTGGCTAAGACCTCGTGTGATTTGCTTCAATGCTTTCAGGGAATCGAAGGAAGCGGTGAGGGATGTGAAGTCTTTGGGCTTATCTATAACATCGTACAGCGATGCTACGCATTCTTCCAAAGCGATGTAGAGGAAGTTTTCATGCTGTTCTTTACAGTAGTAGCGGCTGCACAGAGATGATCAGCCTAGTCACTTTAAACGTCGATAGCGATTGCAACTAACATGACATTGGTATGCACGTCACTCTCCTGCAGCAGTTTGACTTCATGTGATGCTACAGTGACAAAGTCTTTGAGCAGACGCTTGACCGCGACCGCTCGGCCTTGGAAAGTGCCTTTCAGCACAACAGTTCCATGAGAGCCATAGCCTTCACGAAAATAATGTCAGTCTGTTGGTGGCTAGATGAGGACAGACGTAAGGCCTTGTACATACCAATGATCTTGTCTGAAACGATAAGCGATCCAACTTTGCCAGCGATATCCTTATCCTGATCGACTACAGCATGAGCAGGTGCCACCGGGACTTTCTGAACGTCCATTTGATCGTCTACGAGTGGGGGAGTCGTAGCTTGGACTGCGCTCTTTGCCCCGGGCCGTTTCCCTCTCTTTCGCCTTCTGCCCTTCTTTCGATTGGCAGGAGCGTCTTTCATATCATTATCGGCCTCATCTTCGCTCTCACCCTCGTTACTTTCTGGTGACTGTTGTGAGGGGGACGGCCTTTCTTCTGCACCAAGCTGCACCGCTGCTGGCCCATTGACCAGCTCAGAATAAGAGGAAGAAGTCGAACGCTTGACGTCGGGGAGAATGGGAGGTGGGAGGAGCCCATTGTCCAGAGGTGACTCTACGATACTGGGCCCGGAAGAATCAGGATCCAGATGAGGAGAAGGAGGAGGCAGAGCCGGTAACGCTTTCTCCACAGAAGGTGACGCTACGTGTCGTCTGTAGCTGTTCGGTGGAGATACCTCATTCGGGTCCTTCTCCGTCATCGAGTATGGTTTCCTACTGCTTATCTGACTAGAAGACCCATTCTCAGAGGAGAATGACGATACTTGCGAAGAAGTCTGGCTTTCTGAGGCTTCTGCAGTTTGAACACCTTCTTGTTCTTGTCTATTACTAGATTTACGCCCAAAATCGAACAGGATTTTTCTGCTTTTCTTGCCTTTCTGCTTGCTACCATTACTAGTCTTCTGCTGGATGCTTTGATTCTTCCGAACTATGAAATAGTAGTAAGCCATGGCCAGGCAAATCCCGACAAGAGCTAGATTCTTGGTGAAGTCCCAAGTAGCCGAAAAGGAAGCAGCGTCTGGTAATGTCGGTGAAAAGGGTTTGGAAGACGATCCGCCTTCTGATGGGACAGTCGGCTTATCGTCCGCAGGTGAAGAGGGAACAGGATCAATGCCCAAGCGTTCCGGTCGAGGATCTATTGTCTTTCCTGAATGTATAGGTTGCTCGATCTTGTGCGAACCTATCAATCCTCCTTCTCGACCTCCGCTACTACTACTGTCAGGATCACCTTCAATAGCTGGCTGTGCGAAAATGACGAGTGGATAATGCCAGTTTGCCATCGCAAAATATTGCGGGCCATCATTAACATTATTACTGCCATCCGATTCTGAGCTTATTTGACCTATGAAAGTGGTAGGACCGAAATCCTGAAGTGCCGTAAAGTCGTGTTGAAAATTCGATGTGAAGTGAGGATGTGGAACAAGATTCGGTTGTCCCCTGTTCTGTTGCTGACCCTGAATATCCTGGTCCAGCGACGGCATGCCTGGCGTAGCTGTACTTGGAATAACCGGATACACGATATCGTATACGCCTACAATGGGCTGAGAGAATCGATTGCTCCATATTAATTGACCTCCTACGTCTCCTGAAAAGCACACGAGGCGGCCGTCAACCATAGGCTGTATATACCTTCCATCAGGCGAATTCGTGAAAGCGTGATCGCTGCTATCTGGCTTAACAGAAGGAGAGCCGGCTGCTTGAGGTTTGAGAGATGAAGGGCCGTACGACGTATATGAGAGCGTCTGAAGAAGGCCTTGGCTTTTCGAATAGATCGATATATGATAGTCTGTCCGGCCGAGATAGAGCAAGTCGCTTGGTCTGTTCTCGATAGCATCTCCATCTGGTATACTTCCAAGTGTCGCATTCAAAGAAGGTGATGTAGGCGGTCTTAACCAATCACACCATCCTACTTCTGGCCCGAACACCCCTACCAGCTTTCCTGAAGCCAAGTCTACACCGACCAGTCTCGTCTCCTTCTTCCCTACAAAGAGCTTGCCGTCATTATTGCTGGACAGATTTGAATTGGTTGGATCGTTGGGAAAGCTGAAAGGTGAAAGCTCAACGAGCTGAGTGATTGATAGGGGTAATTTATTGACTTTGCCGGTTGAGCGATGATAGACGTATATATCTCCTGCAGAGTGAGGCTCTATGATGTATATCTCGTCTTCTTCTTCTCGGTTGTCGCTGCCTGGGACATGCCGTGAGGGTGAATCATCGTTCGCAGATGTGCTCCTATCCAAGGCTGATCTAGCCTGTGACTTGACTAGAGGATTGCGTAGGATCTCTTGACGTTGCGACTGCTCATTGTCGTCGTGTACGCTCCATACCCATAACCCCGAATCTCGCTTTACTGCGTGAATAGCGCCGTCCACGCCAACGACCAGGGCGATGTCCGCAAGGTACTGCGAGTCTTCTGCGGCGACGTGCGAACCTGGAGATCCATCTTTGGCTGGCTGCTGTTCTCTGTCGCTGGAATCTGCAGGCTTTCGGTCCCTTGTCCCGGCATTGAAGTGGAACTTGCTGAGGGCGTCGTTGATGTCGATATTGTCGCTATTACTACCGCTTCCACTACCACTACCGGCAGTCCTCGCTGTCAGCTCATTGTTGCCGGGTTCTTGGATGAAACGCGGTTTCGCAGCGACGAGCTGCAGCTGGGCCAGCAGGAGGTTGACGAGGACAGCTACGGCGAGCAGGACGTTGATATTGACATTGTTACGATGCTGTTTCGACGTCGTCGCGCTGCTTCCATGCATTCATGCGTGCGATTTTGCTTTGTTTCGCTTTCTTAAACTGGTTGGGTCTGTTTGATTCCAACGAACTCAAAGGCGTCAAGTCGATACAAGACAGGCCACGATGGGCTTCAGCTTTGGATCTTTCGACGAAATCTGCCAGACTGCTGCGCTTATACCGTGCGCCTTGCTCGGAGGTGACCAGGGTATCGAGCCGCGATGCTACGCCAGGAATGTCGAGATCAACAGCACAATCCTCTTCCAGCCGGGTCAGCTAGCACGCCCTACGATGTTTTCTCGATGGATTCTGATGTGTTCTGTCCTTTCCACGTTCTCCAGCGACCCTTATTGCCCATATCGCGGCCTTGATCATGACTGCAATCATGGTCTACCATATACGCAGCAAGTACACCGCTGTTGGACGTAAAGAGATGGTCTTCTTCTTCTACCTCTACGCACTCCTGGAGCTCTTGGGCATCTTCCTCGATACTGCCATCATACCTTTCTCGAGCCCCGTCTACCCGGTCAGTGTTTGCGCGTTCCATACGTGCAGTCAGATCTGCCGAGTACTGAGCGTTTTCTGTGCACTCTCAAATAGTGGTTCGCGGCAGTTCATACGGGAATCATGTGTGCAGCCTGCTGGGCGCTCATGCTCAACGGGTTTGTCGGATTTCAATTTGCAGAAGATGGCACTCCTTTGTCACTATGGGTGGGTTCATATCATGTAGAGGGTTCTACTACATATACTGACTGAGGATGTGCAACAGACTCTGCGCCTATCTTCCCTGGTCATTTTCCTCATAACAGGCTTCGTCTCGGTCGCGACCTTCAAGAACATCGCTGGCATGTCCAACACGAAGCCTGTCGGTCTATGGATAGTCTACTACGCCTTCAACGCCGTCTGCATCCTTCTCTACCTAGTGTCGCAGCTCGTGCTGGTGATACGCACGTTGGACGAGAAATGGTGGCCAATTGGCGCTATCCTCTTCGGCCTGGGCTTCTTTATCATCGGACAAGTCCTTGTCTATGCATTCTCAGTCAGCATCTGCAATGCCATCAAACACTACTTGGACGGCCTCTTTTTCGGTACTTTATGTACGCTCTTGAGCGTAATGATGATCTACAAGTACTACGACCTGATCACAGCAGAAGACCTGGAGTTCTCTGTAGGAAGCAAGCAGGCTGTGTGGGAAGTCAAGGAGTCATTACTGGGTCCAAATGCCGGAAGCCATTTTGGTGGATTCGGTGGGGGAAACAGTCATGAAGATATGCTGCAGGAGGACGAGAGATACATGATGGACAAGCTGCCAGCCTTCTCACACCCTCAAGCGCAGCAGGGCTATATGCAAAGACAGCAGATGCCAGCTATGCCATATCAGAATCAACAACAAGGCGGCTACTCTGCACAAGCATACCCTCCGCAGAAAGGAGGGCAGTATTAAGGGAGACTAGACATTCATATGACTGCTACATCTCTTCGTTCGCTCTTTCCCGTCGCACTCATCCCTACGGACTTTCGCCCGCACGTCGGCATTGCACGATAACATGAATCTTGATGCCAATAGTATTCCCATCTTGTTGCCACTCAGTAGCAATCACTTCGTACTATTTCTCGTTTCCAGTGTAACAAGAGTATACCTGGTCTATGCATGTCTTATTCCCTTCTTAATCAGAGATCTGCTACACCTTTTCCGCATAATGCATACAACATCGTAAAGATCGCCGTGCTCTGAGCCTCGCTTACTGTCTATCGTTCCAGAAAGTCCTGTATAGCCCTACAACTCTGCTCGAGCATCTCCTCCATATTACATTTGCTCTCTTCGAGAAGTATGATCCCTTGCTCGTCGAGCAAATCGCCATTCTCTACATCACCATCTTTGAAGTGCTTGGAATGGGCTTCGACATATGCTGGCCAGACGATCCTTTCAAAGGTATGCGGCGGGTCTTTCCAGAAAGAATCCTCAGCGATCTATTACGAGATCGCACGAGAGCGAGGAGAATAGGTGAATCTGATGTTAGTCTACCTACCTGATCTCCAAATGTTATCTTTGGCCAAGAAGCGACTTACACGTTCATTCCGCTCGCTACGCCTGCTGTGTAGGACTTCTTTGCTTGATCGAATTAGCAGGCGGACATCGAGAAGTTCGTAGATTAAAGGATTGTAAAACATGAGAAAGCCATCGATGAGTACGAAAGTCGTGTCATTTATGCTTGGTGAGGCAGAGAAGGTGTTTGTCCACTTTGAGATCCTGCAAGTGGTCCGCATTAGGCTGCAGAGTTATATAGTTGGTAGTTGTAGATGCCTTACGTAGATTCAGATACTGGAACAGGTGTAAGTAGATTCAGATGCTCATGAAAGCGCTTCAGGTCTTTCAAGGAATCGCCCTGTTTCGCTTTCTTGACGTCCTTGATGAAGCGAGGCCAATCGATGCTGACAAGCTAGTCAGCAAGGTACTAGTCGACGAGCATAACACCTAGCACGCACGCGGTTGCAGGTGCGTCCCAGTCTTTCACTTTCCAAGTTGGGTGCACAGGGATATCAGCTTCAGCCTTTCCGGGGGCACAGAGACGTTATAGAGAGGAGTGGAGTGATGGACGAAGATAGGAGATGTCAGGAGAAAGGGAGATACAGCATCAGTTTGGACAGCTCTCACAGGCGCGTAATCATCCTGTAAGCAATGTATCAGATAGAAATAGATATATACGCTCAAGACTTATACCTGATGAAGTAGTAGACATCTTGGCAACACCTTCACTAGATGTTTGGCCAAAGAGGTCTTGCCTGAGCATGACGCTCCTCTGCTCTCATCCAACTTGAGCTTTTCGACCGCATCCTAGCTATACCTGCACGTCAATATGCTTACCCTACTCCTATCAACACAAGGCGGCTCATTGCGCTCGTATACCAAATATCGACATCCGCGAGACCCAAATGGCGGCGACTGCGCTGCTGAAGGCCTGTCTGTTCTGACCCGATCAGCTCAACTTTGAAGATTATCTGCTTAAGAAGCCCGCACCTGTCGTGATGCGATGTATTGTCCAGTAAAGGAGAAGTCGACCCTGCGGATGTCGCCCAAGTCTACCTTCGCGTATCTCGAATTTTCACGAAGCCTTCAATATTATAATCAATCACAGTTCTAACAACTCTGCCCTGCCTGCTATAGCAAACTCCCAGATAGAGACACCGCCTCCGTGTTTGACATTCCGAAAGAATTGTCGATACGTGCAGCCTCGCTAACACTGCGCCTTTGCTGCTGACGACCTGTCTAGACGTACTCACTTGCTGGAATAGGGTGCTGATGGACGCGCCTGAATAGGCGGACTAGAACAGAGTGAGCGATCTCCGTCGTCTCAACAAATCGGCCAGGAGTGATTGACGTGGTATCGGCCGAAGCGAAAACACTCATTGGACACGCTTAAGGCATGGTAAGCGAACAACGTAGGCAGAAGTGCTACAAACCGCTGATCTTGGCTCTGGCATCCAGGGAGCTGTCGCTGATAGCGCGGTCATCACCTGGTTCTTAGGCATCGCTATAGCAGTAAGTTTCATATAGCTACGAATATACAGTCAGACTGCCCAGCTAATCACTGTCGACAGATAAACGGTATAGTCGCGACTGTCCGTCCGATGATTGATCATAAATTCAGTATGCGCATCTTATGTTCTGCCTACCCAGGTGTACGCACATTACTATATCCAGCAATTCCTCGATGATCCGCCGTTACAAGGCGATTCCACAACGGTCTATTACACAGGTGAGCGATCGCATTCTAAGAGACAGGGATTCGCCAGTCAACTGACCATGTGTCTTCAGCGGTATATGTACGCGGTCTGGGCGTCATCACCGCCCTGTTGGCACTCATATACGTCGGCTGGGTCTACTTCGACTCGCGGCATACTTTTGAACCCGGCAAACGGCCTGGAGCAGGCGGATTCTCCTTCAGACGGCTCCAGAGGTCTCGTCTTCATGCTACTTATGGAGTCGATGTCGAAAAGATCGAAGATGCAAACGAAAAGAAGAAGGTTATGTCTGCTCATCGAGGCAAACTGACAGGTCTGGCGGTCTTGCTATTCATAATGTGGTTCATTCCGGCTATCCGTAAGCGACTCTGTGCAAACCACATCTTTTTGAAGTGATATTAATCTCTATTCTGCAGTGTTCTTTGCGAAAGGTTGGCTTGTACGTTCTTCCCGCATCCTGCATGCATGACATCAAGCTGACGCATTGGGAACAGTACAAATACTCTAAGAACGAAAAATATGAAAAAGAAACGGAAGGTATGCACGTTATGTTGTACATGTCAAAGATGTCTCCCTGATAATCAATGCTCTATCATCAGGTACCGTCTGTACTTACAACAAAGACACAGAAACGTGCAAAAAGGTAGAAGATGCAGGAATAGCCACGATGTTTGAGCTGCTCTGGCTATTCCTATACTTGATCGTATGTATCGTTGGCCAGCAATCCAAAGGTACGTACTCTATGCAGCGTCCAGACGGTCATAGCTGACTTGGCTTCATACTTGGACAGGCGTGGAAGTGGACGCGGTGTACAAGCGTTTAAAAGCTACAGCAGAAAAGAACGACAAAGAAGCCAAAGACAAGAAGAAAGCCCTAGAGGAAGAAGCTGCAAAATCGAAGAAACTGGCAGACGATCTAAAGCTGTTCCAGGGTCAGCTGTCGCAGAGTACGGTATGGAAGCCGGGTGATGATTTGCCTTTTCCTAAGGATGGCAAACCGAAAGAAGCGCCAAAGCCGCCTGGTCAGTGGATGTTTCTCCTGTCCCGCTTGTTGACCTGTTACTGATACACACTTCATAACGGTCCTTCAACAGAGAAGAAAATGCCTAAGCAGTATGGGTTGTATACTACTGGCTGATACTAACGAGGACTGACCAAATGACTTATGTGATTTCACAGCTGGACGATGCAGCAGATCCGAGGACTTCCGACAAGTCCGAGCGTCGCTGTACGGCATGGCCTCTCGCCTGGCGCAAGGGCACCTTTTGGAGGAGGGCGGAGTCCTTTATCGCCCATGTTTCCTGGCTCTCCTCTGTCACCGAGTCGTGGCTCACATCACAGCCATCATAGTGGACATAGTCACGGCTCTTCTCATAAACACGCTCATGGACACAGTCATAGTCACGGACATGCACACAGCCATGGACATGGAAGCCATAGTCAGGGGCATTCCCACGATCATGGCCTATTGAGATCGCCGCATTCGCATTCACATTCTCACAAGCATCATCACCATCACAAAAAGTAGGAGCAAATCTTTGCAAAGCTTGTTGTTGGATTACGAGATAGCTTGTCAAGTTGACAGACCAGACGACGGAATACCTTCTGTATAAATAGCAAAGAGTTAACGCGCCATTGATATTGATATCACAGCATGCTCTTAACAATACATGTCAGATAATACCTTGAATCGCGCGTACTATACTTGTCTTCTTTCATCACTCACCGACCCAAAGTACTTCCGCCAAGATGGTATGATACTGCAACACAGGAGATTTCTACGCATCAACAACGCTGAAACACGGTGCTGCAGCTTATGTTCAGCGTCCTCAAGACGCTGACCGGGCAGGAAGTGATTGTCGAGCTCAAGAACGACTTGTCCATCAAGGGAACGCTCAAGAGTGTGGATCAGTGTGTTTTATACCTCAAGTAGCTAGATACAAGCCTGGTCTTACCATCATGCCTTGTCTCTCGTCAGGTTTCTGAATATCAAGCTCGACGACATTGCAGTACAAAACGCTGAGCGATACCCGCATCTGGCAAGCTGGAAACACCATACATCAGTGCAAAAGAACCTCGGCTTACATACTGCTTCTGGTTTTCTGACAGCTCGCCGTGCGCAACATGTTCATTCGAGGAAGCGTCGTTCGCTATGTCCAGCTACCGAAAGCAGCCGTAGATACGCAACTGCTGGAAGATGCGACGAGAAAAGGTATGGACATACAGAACGTATTCCTTTCAATCGCTGACTTTGTCTTCTACTGTTAACAGAAGCCCAAAACCAAGCCAAGCGTTGAGCAACCTACATAACGATCTCTCTGTACCATTACATCTACGAGCAGCGGTATCCCGTCTGGATAGCTGCGTGTTATGCTCCCAGTACAAGCGCTATTGGCAGTCGCAGTATCGAAGAGCTGGGTCAAATTGGGGTACACACCGTACACGTCTTTCCCGGTATGAAGACGTCGCATCACGCCGCGGACCTTGTACTTTAGATCTTGACACCAAGTAGAACGAGACAATGCCTTGTTCTGAGATTCTCCCAACTTCTGAAAGTCTGCCCCTATCTTGCTTTTGCTCCATCAAGTCATATTAGTCTCTGCTTTCTTTCTGTCAATCACCATCTTTCGTCGCGATACCTCAAGTCTTTGATATACCACCATCACCATCATGAACTGGCTTCGCTTTGGCAAGCGCGAGAATGACAGCCTTTCCGTAGAGCCTTTCCTTGACCTGTTCCCATCTATGTTCATCCTACATCCATCTGCGAAGAGACCAGGAAGCACCTTGAAGCAAAGTACCACCCTGTCTGGTCGCTTCGATGTAGAGCTTACAGAGAACGAGATGTTCCAAAACGTCGAATGTCGTCTGTATCCAAAGTATTTCGCGTCGAATGGAAGTAAGTTCGCGTTGAAGCTTCGCGAGCTGGATCCTATCTGACACTCTTAATCTACTAGCATTTACAGACAAAGGCGAGCTGGAAGGCCAGACTTGCCGGCTGCAAGCAAATGCCACGATGTATCGTGCGGGCAAGAATTCGTAGGTGCTTTGCATTTCCAGTGAGAGGGTTCTTTCTCTGACTCTGCCTAAGCTTTCCATTCACCTTTGAGATTCCCTGCGATGCCGTCGTGTATACCGACTTCGCTATGCAGCAGCCTGACTGGACGGACCACGACAGGATGTACAGGATACGGTATCTCTTAGAAGTGAGGCAGCTTCAACAGTATATCGCATGCATAGCTGAAACCCCGCTTCAGATCACTATAACAAGATGCAGACAAGGACGCCCCACACAGATATACAAGGAAGCCTGGCCACCTTGGGCGAAACCAATAGGTACGCTAGAGCCCGAAGCAGCCCAGCGCTTGCCCACAACCAAACGCTTTCATGTCGTGCCGAGTCCCGCCGATCCGGGAGAACTCCCTCCTTCCTTGTCGTGAGGTTACAGCACTCTTCCAGTCATAACAAACTGATTTATGAGCTCCTCAGAGCGGTCCTGGAATCTATCACCCCCGAACTTGGCTTCGTGAGAATACATGCCTCTTCCCGATACTTCGTGATTGGCGGACTGTAAGCTATACTACCGCGTGCATCAGTACGCCGATTGACATCATGCCGCTTAGTATCACAATCAACTTCAACATCAGTCCAGCGTCAGGCGTCTCGATCCAGCAGATCCGCTGCATCTTGCGAGAAACCGTATCTTGGAAATCGCCTAAAGAAGGCGGACCAGCTTGGAGTGAAAAGCCAAGGAAATATGAATTCTTGACCTTCAAGCCAGATGAACAACCACTACATTCGAGCGATACCATCCATCTCACCAAAACTACCAGATTGCCAAGCGATTATCGCGCTTCCCGTTCGTCTCTTAGAACTGTTCCTCAGCTTCTGACTACCGAGCACGATCTCTTGTTTGAAGTAGAATACATCAAGAACGCACATAAATTCGTCGGGACGCTAGCTAAGCCCGTCAGTATCGCAGGTGTAAGTCCGCTAATCATGATGCTCTGGTAACTTGAAGCTTAAGGTCAAATACTGTATAGTGCGAACTCATCTCTGAGAGTATCCGTCCTCCGACATATGGCAGTGACCCTATGTCAGACGAAGAACTGCAACCGGAACGCGTCGGAGACTTGCGTGAAGGAAGAAATGGATACGTCTACTGTACCTGCGGCTTCAGCATGGAGATGCTACTCCAGAGAGAGATGGAAGGTCTCTCCACCGAGACGTCCGCACTCTTACTGCCGCAGCCTGAAAAGCCAGCCGCACAGAAATCGGCAGCTTTCGCACCGTAGAATGATATGCAAGACATTAAGATCTATTCGTCAAAGAGGGGGTCGGGCAGTCTCCCCTACCCAGAAGAAACCCGAAACCACACGATGCCATTGCATACATCAACCGGCCTTCTGCATGGCTGCCAATCTGCTAGGCGACAAGTTCTCCTTCAAGCCTGACTTTGGACTTAGATCCATACCGGGTGACGCGCTCGGTCTCCGTCTCTTCTCTGAAAGGGAAGTCTCCTCAAGCGCATCTGTCGTCCAGCGCAGCATGGCTTCGATAACTTCGCGAGATGGTGCTCTCTTCTCCCCGTATGTGTAGCCTGGCCACACTGCCGGCGCGATGCGTTCGTCTGGCCATAACTCGTCAACTTTCGAAACGCTTGTCCTGCGAGGAGGAGGAGGCATCTCGGCTTGTTGGAGCTGGCTGAGACTATGCTGTTGAGCTCTTATGGTATATGGACTCCACGAATTCGATCGATTGCGACGGATACTAGGAGCTCTGCTCGAGGCCATTTGTGCTGAAGATGTCCCAACCAGCAAGAGATGTCAGTACCCATTGTGAACCGTAACTTCTGCTTATCCTACCGGTTATCTGGGAACCAGTGAAGGAGCGACGTAGACAGACAGCGAGCGCCAGGCTCTGGAAGACTAATATGGATACAGCGCAATGGGTCTGAGCACGCATTACGGAAGCATGCAATCACAGACCTTTGTCCGGATGTACCCCTGGTAACCTTACGGATTCGGATATGATGCTGTATAGAGCACGGTATACTACCGTACTCGCCTGATGCGCAGTCTGCAGTTGCTCCTTGTCAATCGCGAATTGAACTCAATCTCTTGAGCTCGTACGATTTGAGGATAACGGGGTTACGCAAGGCTACAAGGTACGAGGACAGGTAGCATACGACGGGAGCAGATTAATACGAAAAGAAGAAAGGAGCAGAACTCTGGAACGAAAGAGGCTAGAGGGGAAGCGGAATTCAGGAATTGCCTAGAATTTTTAGGTGGAAGACAACGTGAATGCAGTAGAGTCATCACGACATGCTCACTGTCTAATGAGTATGTGACCATTTCTGTAGCAATCCATACAGATGTTCCCATTTTGTGGATTCGGCGGATTACCACACCCTCTGCAATAACAGGGGCAGGAATTGTAGGTGCACTTAACTCCGGCCCGGACGCAGCTGCGACAGCCTCTTATATGGCGCGAGCAGCTCAGATTGTTGCTTGAGCACCTGCTACAACCGGTGGAGGAGATTGGGGTCGGCATTTGAATCGCGTATTTGTTATGGAGTGTCTGATATACTTGACGGTTTCAAGAAGTACGCGTTGCTGCTACGGGTTGACTTGCTGTTACGGCGAGGCAGAGGAAAGCTGGGGCTGTTTATGCTGGCTTGTATGCTGTTGCTGCGATTGATCGAAGCTTTGATGAAGAAAGAGGAGAGAGCCGCAAGCGTAGGCGAGCGCTTATAGACCGACAGTCAGAAGGACGCGTGTCCAACCTGCCTTTGTAGACACTGCAGCTAATCTCTTTCCTTTAATCTATTTTGTGATGTCCTCTTACAAACCATAACATGAACGGTACAGTGTTCGCGCGACTGTGCCCTTGTTGTACCTGGTCCATACTCAGTCCAAGGTATCCGAGGCAGGTTCCCTTAGAATTGGATCTTCGGTGGAGGTGTCTGGTTTCGTGATCCAGAGCCTACATGGGCGAGGCTATGCAGGTCGCTCCTTGTCTCTGCTCAACCCAATTTGCACCTGCATACGAGTGCTCGAAGCAATCGCACTTTTGGGCCGGATAGATGGCAACATCAACATAGAAGTCCAGTGCTAGCTGAGATGGTCGAATAGGCAGGCGAGGTATGTCAAACGGCATAAAGACCTGTAGCTTTCTGCAGGGGATCCATGGAGGAGCTGCAGCTGAGCGGAGGACGAAGTTATGAGCCAGACCAAAAGATGACTTCCGACAGAATACGAATTGAGCTATTCTTTCCAGTCTCGGCAGCAGAGCCATCTCTTGAGCTTTGACGTTTCGAGGAAGTCTACGTGGCGAAGCCTGTACTCAGAGCCCCGCTGTAGGCCCGAACGAATGCTGTCGACGGTTCTGCGATAGGTGGCCGGAATAGAACAAGCAAGCGCCTACTCCGACGAGTCTCGCGGCGCATGCTGAAGCACACTTGTTGTAGGCTAACGAGCAATGAGGGGCATGTAGGCTGGCGATAACAGTAAGTCATACAAGTAGATGTAGCAGACGCCATAGGATGAGAGGGGTGTTGTCATAGCAAGGAGGAAAAGGGAAGCAGAAAGAGGTAGCAGCCGCACTTAGACGACTGGATGCCCAGCCTGGTAGCAGTCCATGCAGATATTGCCAGAGGCTCCGCGAGCTTTGCCGCAACCGCAATTACAAGGACAAGGGTTTTTGTTAAGCCGGATGGAATGCGCGGTCGCACATTCAAGACAGCCGCGCCGACTGTGAGGGCAGGAGAATCGTCTGACTTGAGATGGTCTTCGTGAAGAGGGGTTCATACATTGCATATAGGACAAATGAGCCTGTCTGACCTTGTTGTTGCGGCTGCGAGCGTTTGCAAAGTTTGCGTTGATGCTTCTTGCGTTGATTCGATTGTTTCGCTGTCCTTTGAACGTATGAAAGAGCGGAAAGAGAGAACCTGAAATCGAGCGCTCTTAGACTCTACCAGCAACAATGGAGCAGCGCCATTGTACGCCTTGCTGGAGGAGTCCCTTTCTGCTTGCCATTCAGCGGCTCCGACACGACGTTGGTCTTCCGAAATCCGAAAAGTAGGTCGATTCGTGGCCGTGTACCATTCTTTGCATGCTTACTATGTCGGCCAAACCTTATTCATGGACTAGTACTCCTATCTGAATGGGAGGCCCACTATTGTATTCTCCGTAGGTCCGTGAGGGGCCTATCTGCAGGCTTAGCGGTATAGCAGTGGCTGAGCAGCTCCTCTGCACTAATATTGCTGCAGAAGTACAAGGAGGCAGACTACTTCAAGTGCATAGCGAACAGCGAAGTCGCCATCTCATCAACCGCAGGAGTAGGGGGATTGACGGGTCTCGCAGTGTTTGCCGCCGCTTTAGCCAAAGCGTCTGCTCTCATATTCTCTTCTCGGGGTATCCACCATACTACGATACGTATGTTCAGATTGGGGGTACTTTCAACTTGAGTGATACGATCGTGGAGGCGTTTGAAGAGATCCATATTGACTGGTCTCTTGCCTTGGCTCGTTCGCCAGCCGTTTCTCTGTGTGTGCATGATTGCATGTATGATCAGTAGATGTAAGACTTGGTTATTCGCTGCCTCAAGCTTACCTCCCAAGTATACACCCAGTTCGAAATCCCGTCGTGCACATACTTCGAGTCGAGCGCTATGACCAGCTGGTGTGCGTTCTCTACATCATTTCCCCATCGTCTTTTCCTTAATGTCTTCCACTTCACTTGTTCCAGCAAGAATTCCAAACCATGTATGGCAGCTAGGAGTTCTGCCCTCTGGTTTGAGCGTTTGCTCTCGCCGTCCATTACTTCATCTACTGACATCTGCAATGACTGAGACGGTTCCACTCCGCTTGTACCACCTATCCCTGCAACAGCGTCTGGTCTACCATTGTTGAAGCACGCCCCGTCTACGAAGACTAGATGATTGTGGCAGCATGCACCTCGGCGATGGAAACAGCAGTGAGGATGATAGGCTTTGCAGTGCTTGCACGTTGTAAATATCTGGTCGGGTTTATCATGTACCTCGAAGGAGGGACAGATCCTGTAGCTTCGAGAGCTAGCGGCTTCAGGATCTACTGGCATCTTCGGTCAGTTCGCTACGGTTGCAACTGTAGAGCTATGGTGCAGGATAGATGGCAGAGTATAGCTGAGATGACTTCTGGAAACTCCGAACAGCGACCATTATTGAAGATTGCTTGAACAAAGGAGCCTCAAGCGGTCATAGCCCGCGCAACTGGATGGTTATACAGTATGTAGGCAGAATAGCAATGCTCTGCTTGCATCAGAGTATATATGCGACCTCTTCTGAGCTGTTCAGTCCCGTTGTGTATAAAGAGCAGATCTTGACGGGGTACCGGTCAATCAGGTCTTGCAGGCTGGCCAGGCTTTGTATCAGTAGCCTTGTGAGAGTTCATTACAATCGCGAAGACCGCCATTTGCTGAACGATGAGGTGGCATACGAGAGATGAAGTTGAGCCGGACGAAAGAGATCATGAGTGAGATTACATGAAGGCTTTCACGTTCGCAACGCGATATAAACAATAGCTAATAACATGTGCTGACTATGGCATAACAACAAAGGACAGAATCATAACTGCTGTACGAAATATTACTAGTGGAATTGTCGAAGGTACTTTCCTTCCGGACTCTCGAGGGCGTAGCTAATTACGAATGATACAGAGATTTTACAGAGACGGTGTCGAAGTGAGGTGTGTTTCGATATGGACAATTGATTAACCCCTCGCGATGGACTTCCGCAGGGGATTCTGTTTGAGTTGATGTTCTGGAAAAGATAGACATTAGCTTGTGTTGCATTCGATAATCGAGAAGAGCATGCTTACTGTGTCACCGGAAGAGAGCTACGTTGTTGAGCAATCTCCTCAACAAGCTATACTGCTGCTTGATCTGTTTCTCCATTTCGAACTGACATACTTGTCTAGGAGGTGTTCCACCAGGTCTCTTGGCTGCATACTCAAAGTATGACAGGCTTGCCAAATGATACTCTTCTATCATCTTCCTCCTTGTCTTCTCATTATCCTTCCAATCTGGAAATTCTGCATCGAAGACTGTGCTCAGATCCCACTGCACGCCTGCTGATCTTCTTGCTTTCTTCGTGATTGGAATACTGAATTGTGTGCTGCCATTATCTTTGCCTTTGCCTTTTCCCTTTCTATCTTTACCGCCTCCGCTTACGAGCTGTACGCGGAGATACCATCCATTCGGTTTGGTATTGTAGATCTCGCGAATGATGAAGTTTCCAACGATATCATGCTGAACACGCGTTGAACGTGGCCCGAAATAGCTGGCATCGCTGGAATACCGAGTAAGAGAGGCAGAGCGGGAGGTAGATGGAGAGACTGTGGATGAGGACGTGGCAGATGCGGATGCGGATGTGGATTCTGAGGATGCGCGAGAGGAGGATGGACGTCTGAAGATGTTCATGATGGATAAGTTACTGTAGATGGCCGAGCGCGATTTGCTTGTTTATAGCAGACTTTTCGCGTTGCAGAATGTATAGGTTCTGATTCAGAGAGGTTTGATTTTACTTTGATGATCGAGGATGAAGATGATATAAGATGAAGATGAGAAGAAAGCAAAGCAAAGCCTGGTTGTTCAGCTTGCGGCTTTTGCAGAACGGCGACCACGTCGAGCTGATTATCACCGCTTAGTCAACCCGCTTAAGCCCGACGCCGCTGATAAAGCCCGGATTAGTCAAGCGCAAGCAGGCCTGAATCAGAATCAATCAAGGGCGGTAGCAGCCAGCCAGCCAGCCAGTCTACACTGTAACGCTCTGCCGCCTATGGCTGCAACTTCAGTGTCCTTGCCATCCAGCCGGGCCGCTCGTAGAAGGGCTTCCGTTTCGTTGTAAGAAAGGAAAATGATTGAATAGCTACAATTGCGAAGTCTCTACAGTTTCCATTCGTTTGAGAACCTACATAAAATTCCTGCAAACCTGCCTCGCCGTAAAGTCTCACTTCTACATTTCGAACTGGACTTCCAATTGACGTCGACTTCCCAATGAACCTAATTTCCTCCTACGTATGTTTCACATTTACAATGCCTCCAAGCTTGTCGATACTCGGTGACCATCTCACCAAGCTTTCTCTTCTCCTCCTTGTACCAGTCGAGGTCCTCCTGCAAGTCGGCTTGCTTCTTCTTTGCTGACTCGACTTGTTCATTGAGTACGTTGGCGGCTTCTCGGCGAGCTGTGTCTCGCTCAAGCGTGACCGCGTCCTTCTCGGTTATCAATGCATCCATCTGTGCCTTGCGAGCATCGCGTTCTGCTTCGAGTGCCTTAGATGTCGCAGAAGTCTGCGCAAGCTGTTGCTTCTGAGCCTCACTATCTATTCAAGAACAAACACAGACAGTGTCAGCCAAGCTTTACTACAAAGAGATGGAATATGGATAGGCGTACCGAGTCGGTTTGCCTCCAACTTGGCATCCTTTGCGATTAGCGCATCTTTCAGTCGCTCCACAGCGTCTGTGTACTCGGCTTGCGTAGCATGTAGCCGTGCGATCTCCCTTTCGTGGACTCGAGCAGCGACGGCGCTCTCTGCTTGTAGTCTCGCAACTGCTGAATTTGCCCGGTCGCTCTCTGCCCGTAATTGTGCAACTGTCGAGTTTGCCCGAGTCAGTTCACTCTGGGCGATATCCCGTTCTGTCTTGAGCTGCAAGCACATGTTTCGCCAGTAGTCTACCTCCTGTACGAGTCCTCCGGCATCAAAGTACTTGTAGAGCTCAGGCTCGCTCATGAGCGCTCCCAATTCGGCAGTGGGCCTTGTCGGTACGTCGAGGATAGGCATTGAGGACGACAACATTACAGTGGTCGCAGAAACATCCGTAGTAGAAGTGGCAGCGACGGATGCAGCATCTGGGTTGTGTCCGGGTTCCAGCGCTGCAGTAGATGATAGGGGTCCTGCCGTATGGACGTATGATACATCGGTCTCAGCGGTAGTATCACTGGAACTGTCGCTTCCTGCGGGGCTTGGACGATCAGTCGCGCTTTACAAGATAGGATAGACCCAGGACAGTTTCGGCACTGACGGGTTGTACAGCCATCCGTGGGCGTCAGAGGCTCCAAATTTGCAAGAAATGTGCTGGATAGACCAGACACGAGCCCGCTGAGGTCAGTGAAGGCGGAGTCTGTTTCTGGATCATGGGTCGTTTCAGATCTTGCTGATTCAGGCGCATAAGGATAGCAGAGGGACATTGTAGGAGTCATAAGAGTTGGTGCAGAGGAAAGAAGAGAATGTGGATAGTCCCCACCGGGCCCGGGCGGTGCCTCTAATTCATGCTGATGCGGGTCTCAGGTACAGATACAGAATAGCAGCTTTTCGTTGATGTTGAAGGTCAGAATACGACTGTCTATCGAGCGCGCTTTTGGCTTGGGCAAAGCATTGCTTAACTTATGTTTCGTCATTTACAAGGGTTGGCTTCTGTTCGACGAGGCTTCTTACAATATCTTGGATGCAGCCGGCTGCAGCGAACGAGCATGCTCTACATCCGCGACTACATGCTGTTACTCTGACCTCGCGAAGGTCGAAGACATGCGGACCAAATCAACCAGGCCAGCCATCGCTTTAAGCGATGCCTATGGACAACGAGCAGACCTACTCTCAGCAACTACGTATCCTTCCTATGACGACGCAAAGAAGGCAGTGGACGATTGGCAGGATCTTATCGGCCAGCGAACGTACATCTCGAAAGAGATCTATCCGCGCAAGAGGGGTTCTCCACCAGAATCTGTGACTTTGATTTGCAAGAGCGCAGAAGAATGTCCCTTTACCTGCAAGATTGAACTGCAGGCTAATGCAAGATAGTACGCTGACCTTATCCCATGGCGCCGCGAACGCTCTTCCAAGGTAGCTAAACCTCTACGCAGCTGCATCTCCTTCGCCGAAGCCGAAATAATTCATACTTGTAACCCTGGAACAGTACCTACAGTCAAGAAGGAATCGTCTTACCCAGCTATCAAAATACCACGATCCTTCGGCCAACACGTCAAAACTCAGCAAGAGCCTACACAAGCCAAACGAACCAAGTCTATCAACACATGGCGTAACAAAGTAGCTTCTTCATCGTCTTCGAGCGGCCCGCCATCCTATAAGACTCGCTGGCCAGATTCTCCAGACAATCAACGGCATTCAGACGATGAGACTTCGATGTCGGAGGAAGTCATAATCAAGCCCTCTTTTGGCATACGCAAAACTATGCGGTCCCGTCCGCCAACCTCGAGAGCGCGCGCTGCAGCAGAACAACTGGTATCTGCTGTTGCGCCTAAAGTCAATGCTGTACAGTATCGTGAGAACGCAAGGGATCAGAGGGCTAGTATAGGTCCAGCACAAGCTGAGCACAGGTCGCGCAAGAAAGGAGCTCCGAAGGTGCCTACTCTCAGTACATCAGTTGAAACTCCGCCCAAATGCAAGCCCAAGCCTAAGCCTGAATCCAAAGCTAGGCCACCGCGTATCATCAGTAGTAGCTCCGAAGATTCTTCTCATAGCAATGCCCCATCAAATAGAAGCAGGTCCAGCACAAGCTCAATTCCAAGCCTGCCCGACGGCCTTGAGGACTTGTTCCAGTCGCCTACTCACAATGGCTCGTGCAACTATCCCGACGAAATACTTAAAGCACAACCTCAGGAGTCCCGCACCCCGTCTGTTGTGCCATCTTATGAGGAAAGGCCTGACAAACCCATAATTCCACCCAAAGTCCCTCAAGGACCTGCTGGATTACTGTCGCCCACTGATTCCATTATCGTGATGAAGAGCCGGCTTCTCTCGCGTACAGCAGCCCATGAGGGTGCAAAGCCAGGCCGACGTCTGGACCAGGATCCTCAGGTTGAGCAATCGAAAGACCCGTCCACAAATGCGAAACAGTCCATCGCGAAAAGAAGACCAGATGACGTAAATATAGACGATAACATAGAAGGCCATGGCAGAGAACATGAAATGCGTTCTGCGAAGCGACACAAGCCAGCTCACACGCCAGAAATCCTCCTAGCCGACAAAAGATACGGAATCGATGCTAGTCTCACAGAATATTTGGCTAACAGAGGCTATCACAACCTTTCAGATATCACTCGCCTAGGTATGCAGGAAGATGATATGGACGATTTCGTCCGAGGTGTATATGCTGAAATGGACCGAGAGGCTCGCATTGGGGCAGAAGACGCTGTCAAGAAGTGCGCACGAGGCATTATGGTCAACAAATTTAAAAGACTTTTTAGCAATTCATCTTGACCGCAAGGCAGCCATGTAGCCGCCAGCTCTTAGACGCGACTCTTCCAATCTTGTCACTCGAAAGGCCTAGCAGCAATATCTAGATTGTGTGCCCATCCATTTGAGTGGCTCCACTTGGCGTCTTCATCTTGCCTTTTGTCCGATACGTTTAAAGCACACAGCTGACACGCATTGCGCATGCTCTGGTCGATTCCATGATATCCAAGCAGATTACGGCTACAAGCACAAGGCGGCCTCCGCCTCGAAGCAAGTCTAAAAGAATCATTATCGATTTGAGCGATGACTATGAAGAACAAGCAGCGCTTCTACGAACAAAAAGCTATACTTCCTATGATGAAGCAAAGAAAGCAATAGATGGTTGGCAAGAACTCGCAGGCCAGCTAACGTATGTCATCAATGAGGAATTCCCCGGAAAACGACCCAAAAGACGCTCGCAGCCAGACGCCGGCACTATAGTATGTAACAGTACAGCAGAGTGTACTTTCAAATGCAAGATCGAAGTACAAGCCGATAAGAAATAGTAAGGCCATGCGCTCAATCCGCTATCCTGACTGATGCATGCTTTCAACCGTTTCAGTCGCATCTTCCTCACTGATACATCACATACTTGTCGGTCTGGAGCAATACCTGCAGAGGCTGAGGACCAAGACCCCGAACCGCCAGAATCGAAGATCCCGCAAGCCTTAAAGAAACACCTAACTTCCCACAATACCCCAAACAAAGCTAAAAGGATCCAATCCATCAATGTATGGCGTAAAGACGTGGCTACCTCATCGTCTCCTTCTGGACCTCTCCCTGTCCAGACAAGCGGGGCCGATCCACCAAACTTACATCAGACTGCGAAGGGCGAAGAGCCAATGCTTGAGACATTGAAGAGTAAAGCTCTATCAGGCTTGAGGGAATCAATGAAGCCTCGAGCTTCTATACCTAACGATCACAATCGTGCAAAGCCAGCCGAAACGGCCGCCGCTCATCCCAATACGAACGAAATGAGAGAGAGTGAAAGTCAAAAAGAAGTGTTGGTGCTCAAAACCGAAGCTGCACAGAAGGACACCCCACCGCAATTGCCTCCCGTCGCTCTCACTAAATCTACCACGGCTGTGAGGACGAAAACCAAGCTAGACCGAAATGTCGCGACTACCGGCGTTGCCGTCCGCCTTGCTGGTTTACACAATATACCTGCTAATGACCGAGACTATAAACGCTCTGTCGACGCTACGCCTGCGTCCGGTCAACAAGCACCTGCTCCACCTCCTGCACCTCGCAAGCATAAAGCCCGTCCACCAGCAGCAGTACCTCAGCCAACATCCTCAGCAGCGAACACAACAATTCCTGTCGCTGCAGTTAAGAGGCCTGACCTTCTGCCTCCAGGCCCGTTACCTCTAGCCCAGCCAGCTGGTCTTCCAGCGGAGCGAGTCGCTGCAGTCGCGACTAAGATTAAAGCTTCCTCCCCGCCAAAGCTATCTGGAAAGAGAACAGTGGATGCTATTGAAATCGATTGCGACAAGCAAGCTGCACCCGTGAACGACAAGCTTCTCTCTCCCAAACGACAAAGAATAGCACGTCCAGAAGCAGTTTTCCTTGCCGACAAGAAGTACGGACTTGATCCTCGCCTCGTAGAGTTTCTAGCTATAGCAGGCATACATAAACTGTCAGATATCCTCAATTTAGGGATGGTGGAATCGGACATGGATGCTTTCCTCAGTGGAGTCTACGCAAGAATGGAAGAGTTCGCTGGAGCTGACAAGATGGATGCTGGAAGAGTAAGGGCGGCTGTGAAGAATTGTGCAGAAGGGATCACGATCGCGAAAGTCAAAGGCCTGTTTCACATCTGATATCTGCAGCCTCGCGAGCTGAGCGATGTATAATAGCATTTGTCATGCAATCAAATGATTTATACATCAAATACAGTCGGCTGAAACAAAGACCGGGACGCTTTTGCATCACGTCCCATTCACGCTCGCGACGTCTGCTTCGCTCATGACTATCAAACTCGCACGTTGCTCGCATCTCGCTAGAAGCATCCGATCTATCTTGTAACCTCGAAGCAACCTTCTTACTCTTGGAGCCGGCGAAGGAGCGAAGTCTTGCACTTGAGCAGGCCTGTGAGGAAGAAAGCAGCAAAATCGCCTTTGCAACACAAAGCCAACTACGATAATCAGTACACCTCAGGCTTTATGCCATGATGAGGTAGCAAAGCAATGCCTATGCGAAGCAATCCATTCCTTGAAGCTGGATTGTGCGACAAGCGTGACCATTTTCATGGAGAAAGAATCTAGATGGCCTACTTTCATGTGAACCTTACGTTCAACTCACTCAAGCACGCCGAGTATACTCTCACCTCGATAGCAGAAGCCCAAGGCTTTCGGATACGACGAGTTATCGGCCCGTTTGGCATCAACTACGAGAATGAAGGTGTCGCGTCTTTCAAGTGCATCAATTGCTCTTTCTTCGTCAGTGTACGAGTTCTGCCCGCCAAAGAAGCTGAATCTCTGCAAACATGGTAAGCAGCGCGAGACATTTTTCACCTTTGATCTCACATTTCAAGCTGAACAAGACAATATTAGGGTGATCTATACAATCAACGATACACACAGTCCCGTGTGCCTCTCCAGAAGGAGAGTGCAGCGCAATGCGAGCGTATCTACTATCGCTTCAGACCAGAGCAGCATAGTTGAGTTGACAGATGACTCGGAAGAGGAAGATTATGATGAATTTGGGAGACCTAGGAGAGAGTATGTACGCAGTCCATCTCTGCCTACGCCAGAGCCAAAGAAGCAGAAGCTCGCTGCACCTTCGTCAACTTCTCATCGTTCCGCAACGCCGAAGCTACCTCCACCCTTCAATAGACACCAAGCTAGTGCACCGATGGCATCTACTTCCTCTTCTTCCTCTTTACGTCCGAAATCTCCCACGCCGGACCCTCACGCATTCTCCGCTTACCTCGAAAACCTTCTGGCTTCCCTGGATCAGCCTCAACCGCCTCTAGACCTCTCTACCCAGCCTTTGTCCACAAACGAGCTCTATGAAGCTGTACATCAACCTCTTGTTGGCTTCGAAGAATCAGGCCTAGACACTCACGGCTTCCTGACTTCCCTAAACAAGGAGCAGCTGGATGACCTGGCGCCTCGATTGATGAGGGCTGTAAGCGTCGTTCAGAGCGTAGCACCCTCATGTCTCATGCGACCATCACAAGAGATGCTAAATAACGGCTCATTCGGTATCTCGCCTGCCATGCTGGAAGCGCAGCCTGTGCCTTCGACGAGCGCAAAGCCTTATCAGCTTAATGGACATACTCTGAACGGGTACGCCCCGAATGCTGTCGACTATGGCGTTAACGACTTTCCTAGCGGGACAGACGGATGGGAGAATGATATGAATGGAGAACTGCCACAGCAAGAGGACGCAAGCGACGACGATGAAGGCGATGATGACGAAGACAACATGCACCAGATGCGAGAAGAAACTATACCGGCAGATGTCCTCGACCGCGAGCTAGCATTAGCTATGCATTCACCGACAGTCTCTCCTCCTCACGATCCTCCGGATCCGCTCACAAATGGGTTTGGCGAAGACGATGCAGCAAATCTCGATTCCTTCTTCGACATCTACCAGATTTTCGCGACGTACGAAGAAGCTGAAAATGCCATCTTATCGAATGGAAGGACAGAGAAGATGCCGCTTAATATACGCTGGAGACCTAACCCACACGCTCGTACGAACCTCAAAGGTGCTTGTTATGAATGCGTCAGACAATGTGGATATGAGATCAGATTGTCGGACGATGCGATGGAGAAGTGGAGAGTTACTTCAATAGATGGACAGCATGAAGCCCAATGCTATCCTTCCTATAGGGGCAAGAAGACTGCTAAGAGCAGCAGGAATAGGATACCTACCAAACCTTCGCAAATACCAGTAAGTCGGTCGGCTGGTGTATAGCGACATTGCTGATGCTAGTATTTTGTAAAGACCAGCAGTCGGAAAGCAGGCAAGAATAAGAAGACTTCCTCCAACCGCTTGTCACCGATATCCTCACGAGCCAGAGAAGTACGATCAAGATCTCGCTCTTCGTCGCCTTCAGTCACCGTTGTCGCTCGTTCGGATGTCTATTTAAGAACAACACGGGTCGAGGGTCCTGCTATCATATCTAGCAACGATTACGCAGACGTTAGTTCCGTGCATTCGTCGCCCAAGAAAGTTACTCCTGCCAAGCGAAAGAAGCCTCAAAAGCTATACGCACATGGATACGGAGATTTCATCGACGAGGATGACCTGAGTATGGGCTACTCTCCGGAGAAACCCATAACTCTGGAGGATGGCACAGATGAAGAGGATTTCAATGCTGCTAGCGCAAAGAAAGCCAAGATCAAGAAAGCTATAGCTGCGAATGGAGATAAAGCGAGGCCTACCAAGCCCTGGCGGACTTCAGCTCGGAAGAAGAATAATTCGACGAAGAGGGCGTCTTTCAAGGAAGAAGTCGCTATACCGGCATCTTCAGCATCTGGATCTGGCTCAGCTTCACCTGTGACCGTCAAGACAGTTTCAGGCAAACCTTATGCCTATGCTCGGAAAAGACTGCCTCCTACTACGAATGGGACTCGCGCAGCCTCCAAGGCTGTCTCGTCCGTTCGTAGTACAAGTAATGATCACGATCCAGGTCATGAGGGCAGTTACACGCCTACACTAAGGTCTTCGGCTCGAAAGCGAAAGAACGCATCGCCTGTCTACAGTCTTCGGAATCGTACTTCTCGAGCTCACCCGGAAGCTAGCCAGGACTATGCACATGAGAGCAATCTAGACGATGCTGCACCTATGGACTTCAGCATGGAAATCGATGCACCTGCGATAACGACTTCGAGGCCGGGACCTGCATCTATCACTCGCAAGGCCGTTACATCCGAAAGCAAGCGCCCTTCTTCGATTACCAAGGCAAAAGCCGTGGCTCCTCTTCCATCATCGTCGAAAACAGACTTACCTATTCCTTCACCGCCAAGTAGCAATATGTCTTTGCTCGAAGCAGACATGGGCGAAGCGCGCTGTCGGTATCTCGCAAAAGGAGGTTATACAAGTGTTCGTCACTTGATGAACGATGGACTGCCTTGTAATGCTGGAGATCTCACTAGGTTCAGATTAGCGCTAGACGATATTGTTCCAGCAGCAAAGCTCAACGAGCTTACAAAGACGGCTGTTAAGGAGACGGTGCGCACGCTTATCTTCGAGATCAGAGTTGGGTCAGCTATAGTCTTCGAATGCGATGGCGAGATGGACGAAGGTGGGACGAGCGAGGATGAGTCAGAGGAAGAAGATCAAGCAAACCCAAAAGCTCCTCTTTCATCGCCCAAGAAGTACAAAAATGTTATCGAAAGCGAAGATGATGATGATGACAGCGACGTCGTAATCGTCTCGCGTCCAATCATCTCCCCTAAAAAGCAAGAACCTGCTCTGGCGCAAATCTCCAAGAGTTCCGACCCGCATAGGAATGAACAGCAGCGGACCATTCATCCTATAACGTCTGCAGCACTTCAAGGGATCTCTAGCGATTCCGACGAGGAGAACGACAGCGATGCCAGTGTCGAGCTTCTTCTTGTCAACAAGAGCAAGAAGTAGACAGACATTTTTCAGTAATGTAACACTAGCGCAACCGTGTCGTTGTCAAACATTTCAGTAGACGCTATGCAGTCTGTTTTTCTCTGGCGCGTCTCTGGAAAAGAAGTCGCGTCACACACTTTGTTGGGGCGCACGGGGTCTCGCCGACCCGGATGTGAAGACGATGCCCTTCAGTTTGGCTTTAAGACGCTTCTTGACCTTCAACCAACTCGCCGAGTCTCAATAGCGTGTTCTCTTTCCCTCCTATCGTTTCGAAGGGATCTGACAATGTCTAGCGAAGCCACAAGATACACACTCAAGGGCGGCTGCCACTGTGGAGCTGTGAAGTTCATTGCAAAGAATGTCGACGTGTCATCTCCTTCCAAATGCTCGTGCTCTATGTGCTCCAAAATCGGCAGGTGAGCCGCCTTGCATACGCATTACCTGCGTGATGCATTGTAGAATGGGCTGACGGTGCTTCTATCAGTATTGGAGTCATTCTGAAGGGCGAAAACGACTTCAGTGTCTTCATGGCAGATGGGAGTGAGAAGGTGCTCAATTACAAGAACTGTCGCACCGAAGGTCCAGAGTCTGCCAAAATCTGGACATTTGGGGCTACCGAAGCAGGAACAGGAGGTGAAGGCCACCAAGTCTATCATCATTTCTGCACAATTTGCGGTCTTCAAACGTTCACTGTCGGACGTCTCGATTTTATGGGAGGTGCATTCGTGGGCATCAACTTGAACTTGGTGGAGAATTGGGATGAGAATGGATTAGATATCAAGGACGTTACGGATGTTAAGAAGATGAGCTATATCAATGGCATCTCAGATTGGGCAGCAAAGAAGGGAGAGCCGTGGCCTAAACAAGCTTGGTAGGGGGGAGGAGACGGCTCTGAGTCGAACGTAGGCATGTAGACGCTTGCAGTATCATTCACAAGTTTTCTTCGGAGTTGCTGTTAACTTGTCCCAGTCCAGCAAATCCACAGTAGATAGCCAACGGGTAGAACTGAGCAGAAGGCGACCGCCAGTAGACGTGACCATATCGTGACCACATGAGATGCAAGAGACGTAAGGGTTGATGTCAAGATTGCCACTTTGTCCTTGTACGAATTGAAGCCAGGTCATTCAATGCCAAGCCAGACATACACCTTGAAAGGCGGCTGCCATTGCGGCGCGGTACGTTTCATCGCAAAGAACGTCGATATCTCATCTCCTACGAAGTGCTGCTGCAGCCTTTGCGCGAAAGTCGGAGGGTGAGTAGTGTGCACGCGGCGCCCGGCAGACGCAAGGCCATAAAATCCCAGTTCTGACCGCTTTTACTGCCAGCATTGAAGTCATTTCGAAAGGCGAGGATGCTCTAAGTCTCGTTCTGGCAGATGGGAAGGAGCAAGTGATGAACTACAAGAACTCGCGAGGCGAAGGTCAAGGCCCAGGCATATCACAAGACATACTCGGGTGCTACACTGTAGGAGCTACCAAAGATGGTTTAAGCGCAGGAGAAGGGCATCAAATCTATCATCACTTCTGCAAGAAATGTGGTGTTCATCCTTTCATCCTAGGTAGACAGGATCAGTTTATGGGAGGTCCGTTCGCCGGTATCATGTTGAACTGTGTAGATAATTGGGAGGAATTGGGTATCGACTTGAAGGACGTTACTGAGATCAACAAGATCACATATGTTAATGGAGCAGTCGACTTTACACCCAAGAAAGGTGAACCCTGGCCGAAACAGGCATGGTGAGAGGCCTGTAATGGTCAGTAATGTATGCTCTGCATCGTATACAGTATAGAGATACCTGTGTGGGGGGCGCGCCTGAACAATAAACACACCCTTCCCAGGTTCCGTGTTTGACTCTCTCGTTTCCTTCGCTTCAAGTACTCGATACAGCATGTCGCCTGAGAAGTATACTTTGAACAGAGGATGTCACTGCGGTGCTATATGTTTCATCGCCAGGAATGTCGACGTGTTGAAGCCTTTCAAGTGCTCGTGCACCATGTGTGCGAAGACTGCGAGGTGAGGTTGCTTAAGGCAGTGAGACATTGAGCTTATGTTGCTATAGCCTTTCGGTGCGCATGATGGGAGAGGACAATCTGAGTGTGATCTTGGAGGATGGAAGCGAGAAGGTTTTGAACTACGCGAATTGCCAAACAGAAGGTCCCAAGAGTCTTGGAGTGTACACCTTCGGAGTGACGAAAAGTGGTACTGGAGGCGAAGGACAGCAAGTCTATCATGTTCATTGCAAGATCTGCGGTGTGCAACCATTCATTCTTGGGCGTCTCGATTTCATGGGAGGTGCATTTGCGGTTCTGAATCTGAACACTGTGGATAACTGGGAAGAAGTAGGATTGGACTTGAAGGATATTAGTGAGATTAGCAAGATCACATACATGGATGGCATCAAGGACTGGGATGTACAGAAGGGAGAGCCGTGGCCCAAGCAGGCGTGGTAACCGAAGTTGATCATAAGCAGCAATTAGGAGTGGTCGTAGGAATGACGTAGATTGGTAGTTTATCCCGACACGGAGTATGCACTGTACGCGTAGATGAAGGCCAACCAAACAAGCGAGCGATCACCAGAGACAAACCCAGGCCAGACAGATGAGGAAGCGCATGGTTTGCAGCGTGAGATGGGATTGTACGGCCATGGAGAGCGAATGCCGCTGCATCCACGCATCGTTGTGACATCTGCATCTGCAGTAGTAGTACCAATCACCTAGTCAGCGAGCTCTATCACAGGAGAGCGAGCGTGTCGCGGCTTGGAACGGTGAAGCGCGAGATGGGGATGGAGAAACGATGTGGAACCCAATGTTTGCGAGTAGTAGATACTAGCATCCACTTGCTACGCCTACAAACCGCAATCCAATCACTCCCCGTCACCCGTCCTGGCTGCTTGTTTGCGCGAAGCTGTGATGGAGCGAGTAGCCGAGCAGTGAGAAGCTGGACATTGTGCTGCCAGCTACACTCCTGGCTACTCCCATCAACACAATCTACAGTCGCTTCATCGCCTGGTCTGGTCTGCTTCCCTATCTTGGTCTCTTCAGGCTCCTTTCTGGTTGTTCTGGCTGGCTGCATCTGTCAACATACCTCTACGCCTCGTTTGGGCTTTGTTGATTCTGTAGTGGTGCCAGTGAGTTGATGTTTTGCTGTCTTTGACTCTGCCCTCCTTCGTCCCCTCCATCATCCGCCCATCTCTCGCCTGTCTTCTCGCTTCCTCTCTCTTCTTCTCGTCAACTCCTGGGCTGGCGGACTAGCAATGCAGCAACTTTGGGTTGGTCGCACTATCGAATACTTGTTCTTGATGGACTTGCGAACATGATGGTAGTCATCGCCAGCGAATGCGAACCTTTGCGAAAGGATGGCCAGGTTGTCGAGGTTTTCGAGGATGCGTTCGCAAACACTCAGCAGCGTTCGCAAGCATGAGCGACATCGACCATACGAAGTATTAGAGCAAAAGCAACCATAGAATCCATCTCTCGCAAGCTATGATATGCAAATCAACACGACGCGACATTCGGCATGCCAGACGATCAGCCAGCGCTGAAAAGATCTGGTTCGCGGCGCATTCCGAACAACATCATCTTGCAAGTTTCATCCATCTGCGCGTTTAGTTACATCAAGATTCCTCGCCCAGGTCGGTTCAGGAATGCCCATATCTGGCTCGGGAACGCGCAAAGACGCTTCACGCCCAGAACATGCAGTCGCAGACGAACAACCAGCATATCTAGCATCCTGACGTAAACAACACACAAAACATACATACCTACATACCATGGATTGAAACCTGGGCTCCTCTATCAAACTCCAAGTTGACGCGGATCTGTCCTTTCTCCTCATATACCATACCATTCCTTCTTTTACACGCTTACCACTCCCTAGAACATAACGACACCCTCTTCATGCCTGCCATATAACGACCTCGACCACAACTTCAACACCGACAGGCCAACCCTAAAGACCTCAAGTCGCGTCTTCCAATTCTCGAGGACCTAATCCCATATCAACATCGTCATCGACACACGCGACTGCACCTCACTACCTTCAATTAGCATTCCCTCGGCACGGTCACACTTTCAAAGTCACCACGCTCGCAAGACACGACCCTGCAAACACATTCAGTTCGCCTGCCTGCCTCAACCTTCGAGCCCATAACAAACATCTACATAGCATTAAGGATAACTCCCTCCATTCGTCTGGTTGTCACTTACTTCCTCCTTCTGGATTTCTTCCTTCTTTCTTGCTGTTGCATCTTTCGCACTACAACAACTCTGGTACATATTCAGTAACGACATCAGTACATACGACAGGGAACTACCGGCGACGACATTACTCCGTCTCTCCTACTCCCTTCCACACCCCACACTCTTTTAACCACTTCCTTGCACCGACAAAGCAGTCGCAAAAGACGGTCAAGCTAATACAAGTTACAATTTGAAATAGAGACGGCCAACACCTTTTCTCTACTTCATACAAACACCCACGATAGCCGTATCCTTCGGCTGCCACACTCATTCTTCTTCAGGAGTACATTTCGACAAAGCTGCCTTCTTCGTGAATATCTCGAGGAGGAGCAACCCCACATTCGTTTAAACACACCATCTACCAGCGAGAGCGGATCTTCATCTTCTAGATTATCACGCTCCTCGACCATTCGATTTCTCTTCCGGATAGTATGAAGGCAACCATTCAGAACAACAACATCAATACAAACGCAGCATCATCATATCTGAATCGTAAACGCCCTTCACCACTTCGTCATTCTCCTGGATCTACATCCTCTTCCTCCTCTTCTTCAAGCTCATCTACGCGTCGAAGATTCACTTCTCCCACTTCTGCAGCCGTAGCTCGAGCATCAGCAGCATCCACTTCCAACTCTTCCTCCTCATCATCTTCCTCTAGTCAAGCTGCAGCCAACTCCCTCTGCGGTCCTTCTCTCACGCGTCAATCTCAGCATCACGTGGCTTTTGGTATGGATATGCAACACCAGCAGCAGCAGCAGTCGGAAGCCAATAGGCGTAAGCAAGCTGCGTTGGAGAGTCAGTTGAATAGCTTGTATGAGCTGGAATACAGACAGGATGTCATTCAGTATATGTATGACCTCGAGGTGAGTTATCGTCATATCTTCCGATCTTACAGTACTCTAACGCTCTTTTGCTGTACACAGAGCACGACAATGGCTTCCGTAGAGCTTATTGACATGCAGCCTGAGCTCCAATGGTACATGCGTCCCTACCTAGTCGATTTCCTCATCGAGATTCACCAACAATATCGTCTTCGACCCGAAACACTCTACTTAGCACTCAACATCGTAGACAGATATGTTTCCAAACGTATCGTCTACAAGAAGCATTATCAGCTCGTTGGATGTGCGGCTTTGTGGATCGCTAGCAAGTTTGAAGATGCAAAAGATAGAGTACCTACGGTCGAGGACCTCTGTGCGGTTTGCTGTTCAGCATATGACCAGTCAGCTTTCATTCAGGTGAATCTTACCTGGCCTTTCACCTTAGATCTCAACCGAGCTCATCGATGATTCTCTTTTGCAGATGGAAGGACATGTTCTATCTACCATCAACTGGTCACTTGGACACCCTACAGCAGAAGCATGGCTCCGAATAGCATGTGCAGAAGGCCCGCATGCCGCCATGGAACCTAAACAAACACAAGATGTTGCGCGCTTCATCATGGAAATCACCCTCTTCCACCGAGCATTCGTATCTGTCAAACCCTCGGACGTAGCTCTTGCTTGTCTCCTCCTTGCGAGATACATGACACAGCCTCAGCAATTGACGAAGGTGGGCTAGTTCTTTCGAAGCGATGAGCGCTGCTGACTCTAGCTGTGCTTTCAGGATGACCAACGACGTGAGGTCGTCAAGATTGCTCAGATGCTGGATCAACACCTAGCAGAACACCTCGAGCAAGTGTCATCCACTGTCGTGAAGAAGTGTCAGTCGACCCGTCAATGCTCTTTGAGCCTTGAAACCACGTACTGACAATGTCAACCGTAACACAGACTCCCCATCCTTCTACTCCCGCGCATCGATCTACGTTCGCGAATGGTATCTCAGCGGAAGACGCTTCAACCTCGCTTCGGCCGATGGTATTTCCGCTCCTGCACATGCTTCTACAAGCACTTCTATCGAAGTCGAGATGGTCACCTCTTCACCAACGTCTTCGAACGGCAGCCAGGATGGCGACTCCGACTTTGACGAGGACGAGGAAGACTATTCCTCCGCGCCCATCACTCCAACAACGTCTGTCGGAAGCATGTCGTCGGATCCGTTCGAGCAAGTGCACCTCAAGCCTGTTGTACCTCAACGGCCTCCTTATCTTCGGAGCCAGACGAGACAACGGCAAGAAGATGCTGCTATGAAGGACGTCCAGCAAGAGCAACAGAGAACATCACAGCCTGCAACGTCGTCGACGCAATGGCAGATGCACGTTATCTCTCCGCAAGAAACAGCGTCCTATTCGACCTACTCTTCATGAAGAATCGTCAATCAGTCACCGCAGTCTTGCAGTGTCGTTTCCATGCATCTCCTTTCAGTAGCTGTTCTCTTCCTTTCATCACAACCTTCAATGCAATCCTTCATTTTATACCAAGCCTATTCGCTTTCTTCCCCTCTATCGTTCCTTGCATTAGCACAGCAAAACAAAAGTAGTACTTTCCTTCATACATCTATAATATACCCAAACACTTCCTCATTTAGTCTCAGTCTCCACTTCGTCATTAATCGTTCTATCCTTTCTCTTACTCCTTCGCCAAAGCAAGATGAAACAATCCTTCTATTCCATCAACCAGCTATCTTTCCCTTTCTCAACCTCCTTCAAATGTTATACATAGTCTATAGCTATTTTCTCGTATGGGCTACCCTTCCCAAACCTAGACGAGATACAGTGTCCATAGAAATCCACTCTCTTTTTAGTCTAGAAGGAAGTCGGAACACCCTTACTGCTTGTTGTGCTTCATATACACTATGGTGCAGCCCGCTGTTTATTCTTTCTAGCCGTATAGCGTTATTTATCCAGATAGCTGGTGAATACATAGAATCTTTTGTTTCTTCCTTCGCTTTCCCAGGCGCATGTACTGTAGACCGATGTCAGAAGCATCGTTTCTCTTTCGAATTAATCACATTCTTTCGAGCTGCGTCTTCTGGTCGCGCCCTGTCTTCCGGCTAACCAAACGTTGTTCAATACAGCTCGCTTGCTGGCTACTCACTGGATATCACAGTCGTTTGCACGTCTATGAGCGCAGATGGCCCACCTTTCCACCTCTGCAGCTTCGACTTCGATGTCTCACTCGACAATCTCGACCTCCTGAGCTCGGAACAGCTTGGTACATTCTGCGGTTTCATATAATACTGCTCTACTGCAAAGTAACTTACAGCTTCTCCCTTCTCTCGTGTCAGCCCTCGTCCACTTTCATCCGGATGCTACAGACGCTGCTGTTTCCAAGGTCCGGCTTTCTTATACATTTCGTCCCTTCTTTCTCTGCTGACTAGAACACATTCTTCAAAGATAGGCAGAGATCATCTTCTGGCGAAGGCGACAGCGCGACCAATTCTTGCTGCATGTTCAAGCTCTTGTGGATGTTGGCAACTCAGAGGATAATGGTTCAGTTACTGTAGTTCAAGAGAGCACACAAGGAATCGAGAATGTTACACGAGACGAAATAGTACAAGAACAGGCAGATCTCACGACGGCCCTTCCTGATGCCGAATCAAACGAAGTTGTGACGGCAGCGAATCCGGTACAGGGGGCGCATCAGCAAGATAGCGAAGCCCAAGATCAAGCGCCGGTCGTTGAAGAAGCAGTCGCGCAAGAAGATCCTGCCGCTCCTGAGCAGTCGACTTCAGCGCTTCCTGCTGCGAAGTCCGCAAGTCCTGTCATCGTGGTGAAGGAGGAACCGGAAGATGACGTCTTTCCTTCTGAGAACGTTACACATATACCAACGCCAGTGCAGCAGCCTTCTACCAAAGGTAAAGAGCGTGAGAGGGAAGTCTCTCGCGAAGAAGGTGAAGCAAGCCCAGAACCAGAGGAGCCGCGTCGCATAGATTTAGAAGGAACGAAGGCACACATTGCTACTCCGCAGATGCAGTCTCTTACGGACAGCGGGAATACTGCCTCTCAGGCGAGTAGGCAGGGACGCAGCCCCCAGCAGCGTAAAAGTCCGCCCAATAGAGCTGTTACGGCTAGTAATTCGCGAAGAGAAGGTTCTAAACAAGCTCAGAACACAAGGAAGCGTCAGCGACGGAGCTCTAGATTGCTCTCGAGGAGCCGTGACCGGCGTGACCAGAGTCGCAGAGATAGCAAGTACCGTCGTAATGATCCGCCGAGGCGCAGAGACTACGAGGGAGGACGAGGGAGGAAGCGTAGACGTGGTAACTCTTCGTCATCATTTTCTTCGCATTCATCGTCCTCCTACTCTGGTTCCTCATCCTCGTATTCAGGCTCATCTTCCTCATACTCATCATCATCCCGAAGTCGCTCTCGCTCGCGCGACAGACGAAGCAGACGAAGAGACCAGTCTTACAGGCATCGTTCTCGGAGTAACCGCGCACCTGCTCGTATACCATCGCCAGAGGGATCGCCAGATCGTCTTGAGATGGCTCGCAGATACAGAGGACAAGTGTCTCAGCCTGAGATGCTGGCTCCTCGAGGTAGATCGGCAAGTAGACCGAATGGACATATTTCCCCGCCTCGACCGATACAGAATAACTATGGCTTCCCTAGTCAATCATCAGCTGGATCGGCTAGTAATGGAGGCTACCACAATGGGACACAGGCTTCGCCAGGTCAGCAGCAACAGTATCAGCAGTCTGTCCCGGCACCGGGACCTTCGAATGAACCCAAAGCGCCCATATCGATTCGGGGCAGAAGCTTGCCTCCTCAGGATATCCTTCCCAATCGTCCAACTCCACCTACGTACACAAGTGCTTCTGTATACAGCTCGCGACCGCAGCCAGCAAAATGGGCACTACCGACCAGACCGGGATTCAACACTCCTTCTTGCTCTCTTTCGTCCTCGAATACGGGTGTAACGCTCGAGCAGATGGGACCTAGCCATATGTACAGGCAGTGATCGCCATCTTCTGCAACTCTGGCTTTCCAGCTCCTTTGCTTACCGGTAATTTCATTTTTCATGCTCTTTTTTGTTTCTAGCATCGCAGACAGACATTTTATCTTGTTGTTGACATGCACATGTCATCTTGCAAATGCATACTACATCCATACGCGTCTGTGACATAGATAGAGCCCCTAAGTTGATGCATCTTCGATCTCGACCGTTACAACGGAACCCTCCTTGACTTTGGCGTGAAATGCATGCTTCTCTGACTTCGCAGGTTGGCTCTGTTCTAACCAATTCTGAAGAACATGGGTTTCTGTGGACGATGCGGTGAGCCCGTCAAGATAGCGACCAGATGCGCCTGCGGTGGAACCAGCAAAAGTAGTCGGGCAGTTGACTGAAACTCTCGAAAACCTGGACTGAGGAGTATTGTATCGCAGCACCGACCAGTAACAAAGTGCTAGGTGACCGCGCTGTAACGCCAGAAAACGACAGATGGTCTCGCCAATATGTCAGCAAGTCGCCAGCAAACACGCCCAAACACGCTCCGAAAACAACGAATGATACAATGCACCATGGCCCGTCTGCTTCGAAAGTGCAAGCAAGCGTGTCGCGAAACAATACGCAGCACCTCAAGCTGCCCGGCGGTGTTGCTCGTGCACCGTCATCATCAGCACGATCACCTGGTATCGTCAGCGCGTTGCCAGTCGAGCAGTTTGAGGAAACTATCAACAGAGCTTTTGGGAGCGTCTTGGACCCTATCAACAAGCGGACAAAGTGGTCTTGCGCAAGCTGTAATGGCCTGTTTGTTCGGGTGAGTCGGCCTGCAAGACCACTCGCCAGAGTATTGACTGATCAGATTCTTACTCTTCACAGGATCAAACAGTCTATCCTGATCCCCGTGCGAAGCAGGATGCCAGCTTGAAGGACAAGCTGTATTGTCCCGGTTGTTTCGCTGACCAGTAAGGCGGATCTCCATACGCTTAAATCTGCCAGATTTACATCTGCTTTACAGCTTCAGTCTTGGTGACTGCGTAACTTGTCATGGCTCGGTTCTGCCTGATGCAGCGACACCATTCATTCAGCGAAAGGACAAGCTATGGCACTCAACCTGCTATTCCTGTCTCTATTGCACCAAAGATCTGTCTAAGTCGCCTCAAGTGGATCTTTACGGGAACCCCTGCTGCGCCAGCTGCTTTGACAATGCAGCTTTCCTCAAATCGCCTACACTCGAGACGGTTCCAGCTCTCTTGTCGGCCGACGAGCGTTCACCACCTCCAACAGCTCAAGATAATATCACACTAAAGGACAAGAACCTCAAATTTATTGCGCCAGGTGCAAACCGGCTTGGACCAGCAGTGAATGAGTTGCGAGCCAAGCTAGAGCGAGCGGTACTTGAAGAAGCTCCAGCATCGAGCCCTTCTCCTACCAAGAGTCACTTCAAAGCTCCCTCTTTCAATCGCACACAATCTGAGCAGCCTTCTCGACCGACCTGGCAAAGGCATCAAAGCTCTAAGTCTCTTACTATTCCTGCTGCGTTCTCGCAGCCTTCATCTCCTGTTCTTCCGACATCTCCAGTAATGCAGACAGAGGCTCCAAAGAGCACGCCTCTGCCTCAAGGACGCTTTCCACGTCCTGAAAGAACAGGCAGAAGCCGATCACTGTTCGATGTACCCTCTATCTCGCAATTGCGACCTGTGGCTGCTGCGCCTCCGCAAGCTATCGTTGACAGTCCTCCTGTCGAGAAGCAACCCTATAATCGCTTTACAGCCCCAGTATCACCAGCCAAGCGACCTTTGCCTGTACCTCCGACTACAGCAAAGGAGACACCAGAGCAGCCGAAGACTCCAACACTATCTGCATCGCATCCACAGAAGGCAGCTAGGGTGGCTCAGGCTCCTGCTGAAGACTCTCGTTGCTCAGGTTGCAATTTACGCCTGTTCCGCGTGGGAGCTAGTAGCAGACTCGACGCTGTGGCCGGGCCGAACAAGATTATTACTATACCATCTTCAAACCAAAGCTATCATGCCCGCTGCTTCACGTGCTCAAGCTGTAAGAAGCAATTCGATGATGGTGTGTTTGTAGAGCTGGAGGATGGCAAGAAAGTGCATGAGAGAGTAGGCATCCCAAGTAATTGAGCTCTCTAGCGTTCCAGCGCTAATGCCTTTGTCTGTAGTGCGCTCCGCCGAAGAAGCTGGACTTCCCAAAAGCTCCTGTTGTAGTAGCGAAGATGCCTGTACCGTCTAAACCACAAGACAGCAAATCCACAGGAGGTGCCTCAAGGCCATTCCGTACCTCTATATCTTCAACAGCTCTGGGACAGCAATATACCTCAGCTGCTCAGATGCAGCCGTTCTCGCCATCAAAGATACAGATAAGACATCCAGCTACATCTGCTGCTCCAAGCAAGCTATCGAAAGCTTCAGAGATCTTTGCGTCGAGAAGTTCAGGCCAACCTTCACCTACCTTCGGCGGAATGTTTCATTGTGCTGGCTGTGGAAGCCCCGGTAGCATGACCGAAACTACACGTAGGCGTTCAGTCCCTATCTATCCCCAAGAAGTGACTAATTCCTCTTTGTCTACAGTCGGACCTGTCGGTACACGCTTCCACCATCGCTGCCTAAAGTGTGCATGCGGAAAGAAGCTAGACAGCGGAGCAAAGAGCTTGGATGTACCACTTCCTGAAGGTGGAACGAAGAGAAAGTTCGCGTGTCGCGATTGCATCGTAAGGTGTCTTCCAGTCAGCCAGGACTTTCGTGCTGATGTTTATTCGACAGGATAAGGATCGCTTGGCAAAGCGCAGTCTTTCAACAGCAACTGGTCTTGCTGCTCTGCGCGCAATCTGATACGCTGGTTCTGAGGGTCTTCGAGTCGTTTCGTACCGCTTCGTTACGCATAATATGTCTCCTCGGTGCTTGCTGTTTAATCGTTGTTACCATACTTGCTGTGCGCTCCTCGTTACTTCTATAATGACTTCAAGTCTTGATCGTATACAAGTACAACCATAGTCGCCCTCTTCACTACTGGTAGAGAGCAAAATATACTCGACTTTGCCGCAGAGGCGTATGTACTGCGATGACGCTCCTTATATTACTAAATACATCTATAACAAAGCAGGAGATGGTGTGACCACTACAAGCCAAGCAGTTTCATAATCCTGCGAGAGAAAGTGATGTCAGCATTGCTGTAGGTCGAAAGGGCAGAATGTCCTTACGCATAGCCAAGAGTGATGATGATAGACGTAGCCAACAAGGAAGCGGGGATCTAATGTCATATTAGCTAATAGTCTTCCGGTCAGAAAGCAGGAGACAGAGCTTACTCCGGCTTTCAAGAAGTCATTAACAGATAAGTATCTATTACCAACCTCATCTTCCAGATTGATAGCCATCAAGTTCGGAAACCCGGATACAGGTAGAGCCATTCCAGCAGAGCAGATCAGAGCAGTTGCCATGATCAATAATCGAGGATGAGATGGTTCGAGAGCTTGTCCGATTTGAGCTGCGATGGGCGCGACTAAGACGGCTGCGATTGAATGAGAGACGAATGTGGCGACTAGTAGAGCTAGTATGCTGAAGATGGCCAAGATGGGCCAGACGTCGAGTCCGTGTACTGCTCGCTCGAGAACAGAGTCGCTATAGCTTGTATCAGTAAAGTCCACTACAAGCATAGCTATGGCCGACTTACAGATCCGCAAGCAGGCCGGACGACAGGACTCCTTTCCCAAGGGCGATACCACCCATAGCCAAAAAGACGATGCTCCATGGCTGCATCGGCTAAGGTCAGAACATACTCAGATCTGGAAGGCAGACTACTTACGAAATTGTCGAAATCCTGCTTCCTCAGAATGCCCGAGCCAAAGAAGATGACCAGTGGAAGAAGTGCGATAATACCCATATCTCCCACCACGAATTCCAGCTGATGTTCTACACAAAGCAGTGCGACCGTAGCCAGCGTGACTATACAGACGAACCATTGGGTTGTTGTGAATTTCTCCTTTGCTGGTCTGACTGTATTTATGGTGATTGTTTTATCCCATTGATATAACCAAATAAGGAGAGCCCAGATTGCGAATATGGAGCATGTAGCTACGGGAAGAGCTATAGCAAACCATTGTGCCCACGATAAAGGTTCGTTCATATAACTTATTGAAATTAAGTTTTGGGGACTTGCGATAGGGCTTGCCATTCCTCCTAAGTTACTTGCTAGTGCTATTCCCAGGACGAGTGCTTTTGAGTATGTAGATCTGCTCGGTAATGTACGTAGAATAGGTTGGATGAGGGAGAAGCATAAAACGGGTGCAGCGACATTACTGATCCACATAGAAGCGAAACACGCTACTCCCATATAAGCCAATAAAACAGTAGAAGGCTTCGTACCAGCTAAAGATAGCACTCGAGAAGCTAGGATCTTGTCGATGTTTTGCTTGGAAAGTGCGCCGGCTAAAGTGAACCCTCCGACGAGAAGAACAATCGTGCCTGTGAACATCTGGCTGAAGATGAATTTGGAAGCTTCGGCCGCTGTGAGGCGTGCATCGCGGCCATCTGTTGAGCGGAGAACGCGAAGAACTACGATGAGGAAGGGGACTAAAAGCGACGTCGCAAAGAGCGGAATGACCTGTCAGCTCAACCGTAATCAGCTTTTCCGCGACATACATAAGTCAAAAAGATATGCAACTCACCTCCATCGCCCAGAAAATACTCGCCAGGACGAGGATAGCCAGACAATTGCGTTCTTCTACTCTGTCGAACGCATTGCTGGACAGTATGGCCACAAAAGCGATGATTGCGATAGCTCCACCAGTACTTTCTTTCGTGATAGCTCTTGGTATCCTGAATCTCCCTACGATAGTCTGGATATGTGTATCTTTATTATCGCCATGCATTTCCTTCTGCATGACTATAGGTTTATCCATCGCTGCTGAGCTTCGATTTCCTCCTGTATCAGCTCCAATTCCACCTCCACCTGACCAACCTTTCCTTTCCAATCCAATCATCTCTCTCCAAATCGTATTTCGTTCCCAAACAACATGCTCTCGTAATTGAATCTTAAGCTGCCGTAAAGCTTCATTCGTATCGCCTCGAGTGGAGACTTTGGCATATAGTGGGATAAGAGACTGTAGTGCATCATCGAGGTGTGTTTGTGTCTCTTGTGTAAATGCATAAGCTTGTGCCAAGGTGCCACTCATATATTTCTTCTGTAAAGACGATTCTGTCACTTTATCGAATTTCTTGAGGATCTTTCGGAATCCAGCTGGGGTAGAAACAGCGCCAGTCAGTATTCTTCTGCCAAATGCTTTTTTCCAGATAGAGAGCAATAAGCCTTACTTTGGTTTAGTGAGATATACTCTTTAAGCTGGCTTAAGTCTCTGAAAAGAGCCTGTATGCGTAGCTTGAATGTAATCCGCATATCGACTGCATGTCTACTATTACTCGACCAAATATCGTTTGCACTACTGCCTCCGAACGACAAGGCTCGACTCTTTCTCCTAATGAAAGGACTTGGAGATATGGGTGCTTGTTGTGAGGATGCATTCCGAGACGAGCTTGGTGTGGGTAGAGGATTGAGTCCGCTTGAGTTTTGCGATTGGGGAGCGGAAGCGGTGTGGTCCGGTGCAGCTGCTTGCATGGTGGATTGTATTTGACTGTCTATCTCGGCAGCCGTCTCTGGAGGTAAGTCATCCCGGTCACGACTGGCTTCTCGCACCAGAACATCTGTCGATGAATCGTCTGAACCTGTTCCAGACCTCTTCCTCCCATGCTGGCGCGTACACGAGCTTGATTGTCTTCTGAGAGTACTTGCTGAATGATCCGACTCGCTTGTCCTGTGCTTGCTCGTTGATGCTGATCCTACTACAGACTTCAAGAGCTTGCTACCTTTCTTGATGAAACCGCCGCCCTCTTCGTCCCCTGACTCTCCCGACTCTTCATCGCTATCATCTACAACATCTCCAAATGCACCCTCCTCATCTACTTGGGCTACATCGTCCCTTATCGAATCGAGTTGCTCAAAGAGTTCAGCTTCTTTCTTCCTGTAAAAAGCATCGATCTTGTGTAGTTCTGCATCGCACAATGCTCTGAAACGAGCTGATAAGTGTTCTGATGAAGTAGTGTCTTCTCCACCCCCGTCAGCGTTGGCTAGTAGACCGCCTTGTTCTTCGTCGCCGTTATCGCGGCTCAGCCTGTACTGTAAGGCATCCTTTTCTGCTTTGTAGACTGCTGATTTGAGTGAGGAGTAGTTGATGTAGCTGTCTTGCCATTCTGCGGGCCAAACGTATCGCTGTCAGCATAGGGAAAACGTGGATAGCCAATGCCATGGCCATGCTCGCCTGAGTTTGCGTTGAAGAGGAGCTGGAAGTATACAGTATCAGCATACTATTCGCAGTATCAATCTCGCTCAACTCACCTGCTGTTCGTACTTCATTTTGACGGATGGCCCAAAGTGACCCGGTCTTCTCGTAGGCTGTTGTCGCTGTCGCTGTCTGTGTCTATGTGTATGTTGTAGTTCTATCGCTTCCTCGTCGTTCATTCACAGCAACTCAAAGGCAGGTTAATGCATCCTTTGTGAGATGGTTGGCATCTGATAATCCTCAATTCAAGGCTCTTCTCTACCCACAGTCTAGTCCAGGATGAGCAGCTCGGACGACCTTTTCGCGCTTTTTTACGAGCCATTGCAGCGGGCAGTGCATACAAGCAGCAGCAGTACAGACAACGACAATACGCCAGACTACCTCGACGACGAACGCGGTCTCGCTGCTTCGTGGAGCGAAGCATTGCACAAGATGTAGGGCAAAGCATGGTCGTTTCCGAGCAATTTACAGGTAGCTAATTGGTATATGAGTACAGCTCCAACAATGCTGCTCAAGACGACGATTTGGACCCCAGCTTCCGCGAGCTCGAACAGCATACTTGGGCCTTGCTACAAGCGCTCTACACCGAACGAACAGCCTCGCCCTCCCTTACATCCTCTACTCTATCTTCCAACACCGACCCATTCTACTACACTCCTCCGTTGACGCTCGTCCAGTCGGCAATTGCAGCCAGTCCTGCACTTTCAGAACTCAGCGTCGTCAAAGATTGGTTGCACAGTACGGCTTACAGCAGGCTACATCCAGCAGAAGTCCGTAAAGGATACCTTACATACACGAAGAACAAGTTGAAGCAGGCTTTGAGAACGGGCAATAAAGACCAGCTGGGGAATCTAGTAGATACCCTGGATCCAGATGCAACGAATAGGAAAGATAGTCAAGGAAAGAGGAAAACATTGGATCCTGAAGATGCAGGATACGAAAAGGCGCTGTTGAGGACATTGTGGGAGTATGTCAGAGTGGGCGAACTCGATCAAGCGCTGGATATGTGTCGCCAATCGGATGCGTCATGGAGAGCAGCTTCTCTATCAGGCGGGAAACTATATTCGAACGACACACTTTTGCGCGCTAGAGCTGCAGTTGCTGCCAATGAAGGCATTGAAAGCATGGATATCCCAGCATCTACAGCGGCATCTACAGACGGCAAGTTAGTACAAGGCAATATCCGACGGAAACTATGGAAGAGCACCTGCCGCGCCATCGCAGAAAGCGAGCATGTGTACAGCTACGAACGCGCTTTATACGGTGCGATCAGCGGACAAACGAAATCAGTCTTGCCCGTTTGCGAGACGTGGGAGGATTATCTCTGGGTACACGTCAATAGTCTACTCGAACAAGAAATCGATAATATTCTCGAAAGAAATGCAAATACAAACTATTTCCTTTCATCATCTTCAGCGGCCTCAGAAGAAATTTCAGCTTCTCCAACTTCAGAGAAAGAACAAGAACAGAAGCAACACAAGTCGGTGCCGCAAGCACTGCAGAATATCTTTAATTCCTTACTAGCGGAGCCGAAGTTGAGACTGGATGCAAGATCCCCCTTTCATGTAGCTCAATCTTGGATCATCTTAAACAAGACAAACGATCTCCTCAATACATTTGTTACGAAACTAGAAGAAAACGCAGAGAGTTTGGATGAGCCGTATGTCGACTTCCCAAATACCTACCAACATGCAGTGCGGCTTAGCTGAATCTTTGGATGGATCTGCAGACAACTCGCACATCTCCTTCGCTTCTTCACTCATCTCATCCTCTTCCTTCGACTCATTAACACTATCTCCTCGAATCCTCTTCCCGAATTGCCCGAAGCGAGTGTTTCATCAATTTTAACATCCTATCTCCGTGTATTACAAGCGCATTCCTGTCCACCTCAAATAATCGCCTTCTACTCCGGCTCCCTCTCACCTTCCGAAGGCATCGAAGCGTATGCGCGATATCTATACACTGAATATCTTTCAACGCCTATCGAAGCACAAGGACGCCCGGCATCAGAAAGATCAGATCGTGTATCTGCTTTATTGTTAGCTAGGGAAGCGGGTGGATTAAGTTTGTCACAGACGGCCAGAAGAGTAGTGGAAATGACGCTTAATGATGTGTATAATGAATTGCCGGATTGGAATAGTGCCAAAGCACACTTTGGATTGGATAGTACCGCAATAGCAGGAGAAGGAGGAGGATTCCCGAATTCGAGAGAGATGGAATTGATTAGATCAATAGAATGGTTGACGTGCGATAAGGAGACTTATTTGGATGCGTTGACTCAGGCAAATGCATTGATGCGATACTTCCTCTGTAAGTTCGCTCTTCACCATATTGATTCTCCTTGGAGTATCACTTACTGACGCCGTGTGATGTCCTACAGGCGCCGGATCACCCCATCTCGCACGCAAGATAGTCCACCAAATCCCACCTGATCTCTTGCCTTCCTCCGCTCAGATAGTCGATCAACCAGCTCCTGAAGACGAGATTTCGGAATATCTAGACTATACGTCTTTCTTTGACGCTCTGCAACTGCATGGACAATTCAGTGAAGTCTGGAGTCGGCGTCCGGGGCCTAGGTATGCTTTCACTTCAATTTGCCTTTGAAGCGAAAGGCTCCCGCTAATTCTGTTTTGATAACGCGCTAGTGCCAAACAATCTGAAAGACTACAATACGCAGCGGGTATTGCGAATCTTACAAATACGCTCTACGACAGTATCGTCGAGCTCTTGACGAGCGAATGGCTCATACTGCCTATCGATACTGCCGATGCTATCGAAAGAAACCTTGATGTTCAACGCCGCTTACTTGAATTACAAAGGATACGAGCTGCTTATATCCCAGAACTCGTCTTCCGATTACATCATGCTTTACTAGATACTGGGAAAGGATACGTTCCAAGGTGCGTTTTCTGCGCATAACGAGCGTTACACTGCGATACTGAATCATCGTCTTGTTGTTGTAGCAACCTGCACAAAGCACTCGAGCTCTCGAATGTCGTAGCCGACGAACGATACAAGCTCTACATTGAATTCATGGGAGATGGACATTCGCAGAGCGAACAAGATAATAGACTGAAAGAATACTTGGGTCTAGTGAGACAGGCAAGTCTGGCCTCTTTAGAGAGGCAGGGAGACGTTTTCGGCGGGAATCTGTGAAACTGCACTCGCACTTGCCAAAAACCGCCGGAGATTCCGTGTTAGCAGTATTTAGGCACCTTTGTTATATAGTGCACTACAAGACAACGGACAACGTCCGTAATCTCAAATGCGCCTCCTCTAGTAGGTCTCCCGAAGCATAGCTGTTCAGACCGTCAGCTTTTCCCCGCTCTTCTGATGTATAGTCGGCAACGGCTTCTGAAGCTTGCTGCAAACGAGACGCAAGGTCCTCCTGTTTCGCCATGATTTCCGCAGCGTGCTTCGAGAAGAGCTTTGATAGCCAGGCTTGATCGACCGATTTATCAATGTAGACGTTGGTCTTCTCGACAGCGAAGAGTACGCCAGCTTGCGGCTGAATATCTGCTGCCAGAGAGTCTAGAGGAAAGAAGCCGGTCAACCCCGTCAAGTGAAGCACAAAGACTAGTAGCAGTATACCTAAAACCGCCAGAGCCTCCTCATACATCTCATTTGCATCTGAAGACGTGCTGTTCTGCAATATGCTCAACCAGACGCGATCGAGAGCTATTGTGCTCTGAACAGATTGACCATCGAAGTAATATTTCGACGCTGTTGCGGCTGCTAGATGACGTATAGACATATCTTCGTCTTGCAATAATCGAACGAGTAGACTGGCGTGCTTGTAATTTCCGATGGCATCGGGACTGAGGTGAGATAAAGCTTGGCAGCTTGACATTCTCGCCGATTGTGACTGAATTAGCGGCATCAGCAAATTTTCTAAAACTTGCGCGAAGAGCTCACCTCCTTTTGCGAATTAGGCAAGATGCCGTCCAACCAGAGCTGCTGCAAAGCCTCCTGATTCTGTTGACGCCACATAAGCCAATCACAGAAGCTTGTTGAAGACCTTCTTACATTGCTTTCGAGACGTGCCAGTAGAGGCAGGATAGCATCCTTCACGAAAGGAGCCCTCGCCCCTCGATATATTCGCCAGACGCGAGGGCTGTCTATGTCCTGCAAAAGCTGAGGTGGGCAGGTCGATAGTACGGCGGCGGCCTTTGCTGCGTTTCCGAGATCCGCGTGCTCCGCTTCCATTATCTGCAGGACACTAGGCAAATGCTGCTGATCGGGGGCGAAGGGCTGATCTTCTAGGTACGCCAACGCTTCGGATCGAGTCGCTACAGTACCCTGCAGTAAATCTGGCAGCGTGACCTGGGAACCTTGATTGAGCAGGAATCGTGCTGCCGTCCGCTGAAAGGTAGCTTCCCTTGCGCATGCATTAGAGCTCGGCACTGTGCGTAGATAGTCCTTAAGAGTGTCGATAATTTCGCTGGACGCGGTGCATGCGGTAGCTAGCATGATGTCGAGGCACGCTGTCCGTACTGCTGGCGAGTTGCCCGGTTTCAAAAAGGGAGTCAAATATCTAATCGATGGGACTGTGATGTGGTATATTCAGCAAGGTTTGATCGACACTTATGCGGGACTAGGCAAACTAGATGTACTCATTTCGGACCGGGGGGCTTCGCCTGCGGTCTTGATCAGCTGGAGCACTTGCAGCAGTTTCCCATGGAGGAAGTTTTCCGTGTCTTCTACACTGAGTGAAGCCAATATAGCGTCGCATGTCATGTATGTCTGGCCTGCAGCTGTGAGACCGGTTATAGCAGCAGCTGCTGCCTCTCTGACCTGCGGAACTCGTTAGTATCGCTGCTATAGAGGCAGCAGTCCAGACCTCACCTTCCATACAGGTGATGCTGAACACGCGTTGACCAAAGGCAGGAAAGGCTTGACTAGCGTATGAGAGGCAGGTCCATTAATCATATGCTGCAACAGAGATAGGAGAAGAAGCGCCGAGAAGACAGACCCAAGCCCAACGCTACTTGTGCTGCCTTGATGTCGGTCCAGCTCTGCGAGGAGTTTTGCATGCAAGCGCTTGTTGTGCGAGAAGAAGCCTTGCAAGGAGGGTCGCTTGTGTATTGGAAGATGCTCTCTCTTTGTACCGAAGACGCGTTGGATTAGTCCTGCGTATAAGAGCAAGCTTGCGTTCCGCACATCCCAGCTAGTGTAATCCTGTACGTAAGCGATACTTCGGTGCTAACTTGTGGAGCGACTTACGCCTCGGCTCCAAAGCCTTCTACAGCCACTACAAAAGCCTGCTCCAAGTACGGTTTTAGAGCTTGAGACAACTTCGCATCCAGGAAGAGTACGCGAAGGATATTGAGCGCGTGAAACCTGGCAGCGTCCGGAGTATCGACATCTTGTTGTACTACAGACAGTAGTTTGTGAAGGGTATAGTCTAGAATTGCAGAACTCGGCGTCGAACCACATAAAGCACCCAGGATCAAATAAGGCAGACCGCCGCTTCGACGCGTCATTGGCCGCTCTTCTAGCAGTATTTTGTCCAGATTAGATTCTACCCATTGTCGAGCTAGAAAAGACGCTGCGATGCTGGCCTTTGAGACGGTACTGCACAGTCTGCCATATGCGTTAGACTGCAATTTAGAGGTATCAGCCATACTTCGGAGTATGAGCAAGCAGTCTCACTATATGAGCAACAGCGCCTCTGTGCTCTATTTCCAAAAGCCAGGTCTCGTATAAAAGGGCATGGTTGGACACTTCACTCTCTGACCATTGCGAATCCTTCGTGAAATGGCATAGCACGGTACAGAGGATGTCTCTATGTAATTGACTCAGCTCAAGGCGTAGTTGTCTGCCAATCGAGGTACTCACCCAACCTCCTTCAAAGCTCTCCAAGCGGCACTCAACACGATACTTTCCGAATCCAGATTGTCTTCAGCGTCTCCTTGGTTGTCTTGAGACAGGTAAGGCCGAGTGACTGTCCAGGTCATATTGACAAGAACAAGACATTGCAGCAGGAGAGCCTTGGGAGCGTTTGGCTCTTCACGCAAGAGAAGACTGAAAAAGCATCAGAATCAGCAGCAAGCATATAATGAGCAATGAGCGTCCCCACTCGATGGCCGACAAACAACCATGCAACGGCTGTGTAGCGGCTGCTTTTGCAAAGTCTTGGCTGGCAAGGGCAAGCTGTTCCTGGCTTAGTTTCACCAGTTCCTGTAGCATGATACCTAAAACCATACAGATACCATTCAGCTCTATGATACAAGGCAGCACGGGTAGGTCGGCACATACTCTCGGAATACTCGGTAGAAATAGCTTCAGGCTTCCTTTCTCCCTTCTTCTGCTGAAGTAACCGAAGGAAGAGCGTACCCGTAACGATCTCTGTATCTCTGCTGCCCTTCAGGTACGTAAATGCCCTGGACCTCAGGCTTGATATCTGCTCTTGTTGTAAGGGACACCTTAGAAAAAGATTGAAGGCCGTCGTCTTGATATCTTCGTACGTAGAGGTAAAACAATGCAGCAGTTTGGCTGAGAAGTCGGATTCGCTGACGATGTGGACTTGAAAAGGCCAGCCGACGGTAGTACGCGAATTGACGGCAGTGGCCTGATAGTCTGGATCGATGCCTTCCCGCAGGAGCATGTCTAGGTATTTCAGAGCGTTGACTTGGCATCGATACGGTTTACCCGTCGCGAGCTGCGCGACTGCCAGTTGTGCCCACCAGGTCAGGAACTGCTCCACTGCCTGACTGTAGGCTAGCAGAGGTACGCCTTCGGGCTCGACAGACGTGCGCAAGCCCTTCTTGACCTGCTTTTCTAGCCTTTCTAGATCTCGGTGAGCAGCACTACTGCTTGTCCTGCAGCGCAGGATGAAGGCTTTCCAACATCCTACCAGACCGGTACTGAAAGTGGCTGAGTCCGAGTCTTGAATGTTGTACGTCCAGAAAGTACGATACAGTGCGAAACGCGAAAGAGGTATGCGCTGAGGTGTCGATTTATCCCCTGGCATGGCAATGAGCAGCTTCATCGCTTCAAGCCGGATCAGAGGATCTGCATGGATTATTGAGGCCTCTAGTAGCGAGAAAACAGAGTCTGGAACCGCGAAAGACGAAGGTTGGGATTGTAAACTGCAACGAAGCAGGTTGAGGTAGGACAGCAGTCTCGTTGACGATTGATGTATAGTCGGCCGAATCGAGCTGGAAAGGTGGCCAAAGAGATCATCGAAGCGTGTAAGAAGAGGAGGGAGTAGATTCTCGAAGACTGTCTGTCTGACATTTGGCGCTTCGTCCAGCAGAAGAGGCTGTAATCGGCTGGCCAGGATGGAGATGTCGCCTACATACCATCTTATTGAAAGCTTGACGAGTATCTTAGAGGCTTGGACAGCGTTGGTCTGCTCGCGTAGCGAGAGTACCAGTTTATCCCAGAGGTTCGGCAGGGTGACTTCTAGTTCTTCATCGCTACATTGGCCTACGATGGCGACTAGGATTTGTATGCTGGCCTTGTTACTAGCAGTGAAAGCTTGTGCCAGCAGACGTAACAAGGCCGGGACGAGATGCCGTGTTCTCGATTCTGAATTTCTGCCCAGAAGCGTGTCCAGCAGAGTCCGACAGTGTATGTTGGGAATATCAGACTGCCAGTAGTCGTAGAGCACATATGCCAGCTTTTCTTGCTCATCTTGTGACAGATCCAACGCTTCGAGATCCAGCAGGTTGGCCAGCGTCTGAAAGGCTTCAGCTTGATCCTGCGCCGAATACCGCGCTTCTGGGCCACTTGACAGTATCTCGAACGTCGCTTTCAAAGCTTCATGCACGTCGAATCCAGGACTGTCCTCTCTGCTGCTGCCAGACCGCTGCTTCTCGACGGCCTTCTTGACATCTTCCCGGAGCTGCCGCAGCTGACCATCTTCGATACTCGCTAACGTCGATGTCTTCTCGCATGACGGTCCAGCAGAACTCGCGGTTGCACCGGATTTATGAATCGCCATATACCAAACCCGCACTTTTCACATATTTCCGGGCTGATGGCTCAAGAGTGTTGAGCAAGCTGCATCGCCTGCACTTAGACGCAGAATGAAGGCCTCCTCCCTTTCGTCTCCATCATTCATCTACCTGTCTTCTCTCTCCTCTCCTATTCTACTCACATCCCAGGCCTATCCATCCAACAGCTGGCCAAGCAACAGAGATGTATCTACCTGGTCTTTCGATCAGTTCAGATATAAGCAAGCGTCTAAGGAAGCGTAGAGGCGGGTCTAGCGGGGGAGGAAGAAGCTCCGGTAAGGTTGCTGCATCCGGGCTAAACACTATTCACTGGATGCTAAAGTGTCGTTACTATAGCTTCCCAGGAAGTAGAGGTAGCGGGTCAGTCAAGTCAAGCAGAAAGTGCGATGCCTTGACGCATACACCAAGCTTTTGGACAGCTGGAGCTGACTCTTTTCGCGTTCATCAGCGCAGCAAGTCTGGCAAGAGCGCAAGCAGTCAGGACAAACCTTCTCCCTATAGCCCTGGATCACCTCCTCCGCGAAATACCGTTGAAGGAGGCTCTGCTACAAGAGGAGCTAGCAACATAGTCGGTGCAAGAAGGTCCTGCAAAATCGCGCCTGGCCATCTCTTCAGCGGCGCTACTGCAGGCGGAGGAACACGAAGCAATGTATATACAACTGGTGGATACACTGGCCGTGGGTACTCGCCCTATTTTCCTTATATTTTCTGGCCTGTTTATTACGACAGCAATCCCGATGTAGGTCCAGTCTTCCCGGAGATCGTAGGTCGTATACTAACCTAGACACTCACAGTATCACGTCTCCCAGATCTACGGGCCTCGACAGAATAATTCCCGACCCGGCGGTGATCTGCAGTCTTACACCCTGCTGCCATTTTGAGGCCTACCCGCTGGGGCTCCCGTCAACGGACAGCGACCGCCTGTCAATAATGCTTTCGCACTCTACGGCGATGCAAACTCGGTGCAAGATCTGGTTCCCATCATAGCTGGAACTTGTGCTGTCACAGCCAATGTCTACGCTGCGAACATCTCCATCACACCCTTTAACGCTGTTCAATACTATCGAGAAAGTAGCTTTGCTCTCTCCTTGGATGGCTACAATAATGCTTTCCCGGATATCGAGATGCCCATCTCAAGCCAAGGCTTTACAGTTCCTGCATTCCAGCAAGCTACTCTACCCTCTGGAGTCAACCAGTCCTACTTCAACTGTCTGAATTCTACGATCGGCAGCTACATTGGCCTCATAGATAGCGACTATGCGACCGATGCTAGTATCATAAGCGCATCTGCGAGCGCCACGGCCGGATATCTGGCTTTGGCCGCTGCTCTCGTCAACTGGATACTCTGACTCAGTCTCTAGAGTTCCTTACAGTATCAGTTTAAACGCGAAGTCTGTGTTGTACTGGTATTGAAGGCTGCGTCTCTCGCAGACTCCCGTCGTAGTCATCGGTCTTCTCGTTTCCTGTCGCTTCACAACGCGGAAGATGTACAATGCCCGGTCTCAGGCTCATCGTCCTCATGTCTCAGACTCTCAGCTAAGTTATGCCAGAGTCTGACAGCCAGCGTCATGCTGTTTTTGCACGTGACTGACTGGATGATGCCGAGTTCGCCACAATTCTGTCTTGGATCTCTTGTCTCTGCTCCAACTGGCGTTGTCTCTCTTCCTTCTACCCATTGACATCTCTTGGTATAACACCAAAGTAACTGCAAGTCACCCTCCCAACCATGTACATTCCTGGCCTTTCCACGAGGGATGGTCCAGCTCAGAAACTCGAGAAGCGTAGAGGAGGCGGAGGAGGAGGTGAGCAGTTTGCATCTGTACATTTTAGACTAGCAACTCATTCCCGGGCAGGCAGAAGCGGCGGCGGTTCTTCTGGCGGCAGCCGAAGCGGGTTAGTCAAGAATGATGATCGGAAAACACCTTATTGACATTTTCCTGTTATCCCTTCCTGTTACATCTTTCTACATACAGTGGTAGCTCTGGAGGTAGCGCTGGAAAGGGCAGCTCTTCATCTTCGAAACCGCCCGCTTACAGTCCTGGGGTAATTTTGGCTTTCTTCTCTTTTCCTCGCACAGATTGCACCATGGCTGACTCGACAATCACTTTAGGGCCCACCACCCCCGTATTCCGTGTCTGGCGGGCGAGCTGTAAGAGGGAGTTCCCAAATTTCCGGAGGAGGGCGACAATATACAGTCGCTAGCGGCCAGCCTTTCGTAGGCGCTACAGCAGGCGGCGGCACTAGAGCGCAAGTCTACAGCGGCAGATCTTATGGAGCAACAGGCTATCGTCCCTACTTTCCCTTCCTTTTCTGGCCCTTAGCGTTTGTACCGCTTTACGGAGGGTGTAAGTCCTTGTTTTCACTTGACCTAACGGGATGAATATCTCTGACCTGTTAATGTATGCGAAAAGACTATGGAAACTCAATTTACGGGCCTGTTGACAACTCTACACGACCTGGAGGGGAATTGCAGACATACACTTTTCTGCCAACCTGGGCGAACTCGACGCCAACCAACGGGCAAACGCCACCTCAGAACAACGCTTTCGCAATCTATGGGGATGCCAGCTCAGTGCAAGATCTCGTTCCGATAGTTGCTGGGACATGCGATGTTGCGCAAAGCGTTTATGGCGCAAATATAACCGCGACGCCTTTCAACGCTGTGCAATACTACAGAGGCAGTAGCTTCATGCTTGCACTGGACGGCTACAATAATTCCCTACCAAACATTGAAGTGTCCAATCCAAGTCAAAACTTTACTGTTCCGGATGCACAGCCCGCACCTCTGCCGTCAGGATACAACCAGACATACTTCAACTGTCTGAATCAGACTATCGGAAGCTACATCGGGCTCCTCGATAGCGACTATGCAACGGATGCGGCTGGCACTCGCTTCTCCTCTGGCTCCCTCGCTGGATCAGCAGCTCTAGTAGCGGTTTTCCTCAACTGGTGTTTGTAATTGTCCTCACCTGTTCCACTTCCTATCTGTTTCAAACAAGCGTAATAATGTAGCATACCCAACCGACAGCGGCACGATGGCAGACTGCGTCTCTGCAGACCGCATCTACTTTACTGCGAATGTGATATAGATTTAGCGAATCGAACAGCCCGCTATGCCCCTTGAGAGTGAGGATTAGGGACTTTACAAGATCGCAGATAGGAATTTTCAAGGGGCGCGGACGACACCATCACTTTGGCACACCTGCTACGACACTCCAATCGGTAACTTCAATTCACATCACGTCGAATCTGCGGCCGATGTTATCTCATTACGGGCGTTGCATTGGCTGCATATGGCTCTTTTGTGCTGGCCGTGGTCGTACGCGCTGCCGACATCAGCTATCAGCAGCCAGTGATTCATGTGCCTGGCTTCACTATGCATTTACGGTCTTCTCTCGAGCCCTCACACGTCATATCAATATCACCTCGTGTGCGATCCGGTACCATACGTTTCATTATCAATTTAGGTGAAGCGATCTCTTCGACGTCTACCGTATGCTTGTTCCTGAGGTCTCAGTCACAACGCGTCATATCTGGATTTACACGTGCCCGATAAAAGATGCCGAATCAGCGAGTCCGCCACAATGCTTGGCTCTGTCCTGGTCTTGATCCAGCATGACAACTTGTCTTTCCTTCTCTCTCCTCTTTACGAGCTTTAATTCTTACGAGTAACGGCCAGAACTTCACAAATCGTCCGCAATGTACATTCCCGGCCTGTCCACAAGAGCAGAACCAGCTTTCAAGCTCGAGAAACGTCAACGAGGCGGCGGAGGAGGTCAGCTACCGTATTCCTGACCTTACATGTAATGGTACTAATCTAATCGTGCAGGTAGAGGAGGCGGAATTGGCAGAACTGGGTGAGCATTACTTACGTAGGTTCACAGGGCAAGGACTGATAAATCGGGTCACAGAGGCAGTTCTGGCGGTTCATCCGCGGGCAGCGGAAGGTCTGCTGCGAATCGTCCGCCAGCGTATTCTCCGGGTTTGCCTTTCGCCAATTTCGCAAATGTGTCAAGTCTTACTAAGTCTCTCGCCTATTCAGGAGCACCACCGCCTCCTTATTCTGTCGCGGGATCAACTCAGGTTAGAGGGACGACAGGTGCAATCGGAGGAGGAAGGTCTTATCAAGTCGCTTCCGGCCCATTCGTGGGAGCAACTGCAGGAGGCGGGACGAGAGCGCAAGTGTACAGCGGAAGAGGATATACTGGTCGGGGCTATGCACCTTTCTTTCCGTTTATGTTCTGGCCTATAGCCTTTGTCCCGCTTTATGGAGCGTGTAAGTCCCCATTTCAGTTGTTCTGACGAGATAACCATATCTAACCTGTTCCTGGCTGTGAGAAGACTATGGAAATTCCATCTACGGGCCGGTCAACAACACCACGCGTCCTGGCGGCGAACTGCAGACATACACCTTTCTACCGACCTGGGCGAGCTCGCAAGTAGCGCCGGTCAACGGGCAAGCCCCTCCGCAGAACAATGGATTTGCCATATATGGCGATGCAAGCTCTGTGCAAGATTTAGTGCCCATCATTGCTGGTACTTGCGATGTCGCATCCGATGTGTACGGAGCAAATATTACGGCCACGCCCTTCAATGCCGTGCAGTATTATCGAGAAAGCAGTGTCATGCTTGCACTCGACGGCTACAACAACTCTCTACCGAATGTCGAAGTCTCGGATCCGAGCCAAAGCTTCACCGTTCCAGATTACGAGCCGGCTCCCCTTCCGTCAGGGTATAATCAGACGTACTTCGATTGTCTCAATCAGACAATAGGCAACTATGTCGGGCTCCTTGACAGCGACTACGCAACGAACGCTGCTGGCACGCAACTCTCGTCCGGCTCCTTGGCAGGATCGGCAGCTTTAATTGCTGTCTTTATCAATCTCTTCCTCTAGTTCGCTACAACCTGTAATACCCGAATTCGTGTTGAGCATCGCTGTAGCATTAGCGCGGGTCAGGATTTAGCCCAGTACAGCAAGTAATAAATTTCTGAATAGTGTAGCATTCTATCTGTAAATATTATAGCTAGTAGTACCCAGGCAGTATCAAGCATTGAAGCGAATGTCTGTATCATGCATCATGTCAGCCTCATCAGCTTGTCTGATATCTATTATAGCATAGCACCTGTCTTGATGTCATCGATGCCTTCGGCGAGCGCTTCGCTACTATTGTGGGGAAACAAGGAGCCTCCTGCGGATTTTATCTCTGTCGAAGCAATGAGCCCGGTGGTTGCTCACGTTGGAAGAGATCCTTACCCAGCATCGTACGGCCCGAAATAATCGATCTTCCAGCCCAGTTCGGCCTACGATCTTCATAGAGTATATCACCAGCATTGTCAGGCGACAGCTGCGCCATCCAGGTGCGCTTCATTCCGCTGTGCACAGCCAGGTTAGGCTAGACCGGGCAATCCATATACAGGGTCACCCACGTTCCAGTAGATTGGATGCTGTGGTAGTGGAGCGAGATGCGCATGGTGTATCGCATCCCCTTTAGCTCGACAACGATGCCATTCCTGGTGAATGATCTAGCCAGAGCCTCTTCCTCGCCTTGGCCGGCCGCTTCATTCTCTTCTTCTTCATCTACCAGCTCTGGCGTATCCTTCTCGCGATCTTTGCCTTTCCTTTGAGCAGCGACAGAAGTCTTGATTGAATAGGTACCGAAATCAGAGATCAAGGTACTTCCGTAGGGAGGCGAGACTCCTTCGAAGCAGGAGTAATACACGGAATGTAGAGGTGTTTGTACGGCCATACGTCGTTCGCCTCGCGGCCAGTCATGCAGGCCTTTGGGGATTGCCTGTTACCGAAGTCACGAAGTCACTGTTATTCACGTCAGATTCGGCGAGCATAAGGGCGTACCCATGAAAGAGTACCAGAGCGACCATGTATCAAAGAGCATTGAAGCCTGAGATCCCAATGCTGCAAAACAGGCTCGAATTAGAGAAAGGAAACGCGGGAAGGACAGGCGCAAGCGTTGCGGGTGTACATATCGCGTAGCATCATGTTCATGAATGACGAAGAAGTTTCTGCGAGATGAAGCAGGATGGAAGTAGTGGGCAAACGAGGGTGGAAACTGCCATCTTTCGTAGGCCGATCTGAAGTCAGGACACAAGTCTGTGTCACAGGAGACGTGATCGCGTACGGGTTGAACAAAGGAGTGTCTCTCAGCGGATCAAGCAGGCCAGGCTTTCCAGCTGTCAGTGCATCTTCTGAGCGCTCGAAGCTTGCTCGCTCGAAGCGATGCCTTAAACAAGTCGAAGGTCAGACTAAGACCAATCTGCAGAGCATCAGCAGTATCTCACAAAGCGAGAAGCGCTGCCATTGACCTTGCTGGCTAACCATCTGCTTCTTGCTGGAGGCAAGACGAGCTGTCATTTGACGTGAAGCCAACGCGAGACAGGTGTATCATCATGTTCTATACGATGTAGTCTAGCAAGGAGCTTGCTGAGCACTAGATTGTCAACAACAGCAGAAGCTGAACGAGAGATTGACGACGACAACATGCAATGCCGAATGTGTGCGCTACAGGATGATGCTGCTACAGATAGTACCATCATATGCTGTCACCGAATCCTGTACTCTGTAGTGTAGCAGCCAATTTGAGGATGGCCCTATCGACATCTCCCTTACTGAAAGGCAGGTTTGCGTCCTCGCCGGGAAAGCGAAGAGGCTGATCGGGAGGAAAGACGTTGCCATTCTCATCCACTACGTCCAAATTGAAGCTTGCATTGTTAGCAGTGTCCTGCAAACTGCGAATGAGATCCGCATTGAGCAGGGCGTTCACCAGCAAACGCTCGGAAGCACGAGCATGGTGAGTCTTGACGCCGGATGTCGCCAATACATTGAGATAGTACAGAGCGTCTATCGGTCGATTTGTAGGTCGATACGGCTCTTTCTCATGAGAGAAGATATATCCGTGCGTAAACATCCCACTTTGTGGAATAAGAGGTCGAGGAGCAGGTTGTAATCGGGAAGGAACGAAGACAAAGTTGGACCTCGGTCGTTTACTTGGTACGGAAGGTAAGTTGGCCAACTGCGACTCGTAGTCCGGCTCGTTGCTATGTACCTGTTCGAGGTGGTGCTTGACGCCTGAACGATATCTGTGTAAGCCTCAGCACGCTATGATGAGTGTGTTCGACCAACCTCCTTTGTGTTTGTACTGCTTCTGACAATTTAGACGTTCTCGATATGGGCAATAATGCACCAAGCCGGGCTGCTGCGGCGGCTGTATCACAGGAGGCGGAAGCGGTCTTCCCTCGACAGCAGACGGCTCGCGCTTCCTTTTGACAGGCATGCGACGACGGTTGACCGTGTCTACATTGTGCTCTTCCGCTGTGACAGACGTCAAGCAATGATATTGTAAGCCGTTCGCATTCTGTTATGAGTCGACAATAAGCGCAAGCTAATGACAGAAATCGTGGGTGACTCACCTTCCACGTCCTTTGACATCCTATTAAGGCGCATCGGAACATCTTGCCATCCTCGCCCAGCTCGTCCAGATCTCGCGACATCGCGCCTCCATATTCATGCTGTCCGGGTATCAACTGACTGATATGCACCTCTCCTTTCTGTCTCATCTCATGTGCATTACGCAGGTGATCTAGCAGATCCCTCGAAGCGGCAAAGCTGACTCCGATAGAGTTGAGCGAAGGATGCTGCCCAGGCGGCCTCTGACCAGCCGTACTAGGATCAGAGTCTAGAACAGCTTGCGCTTTCTTCCACTCTTCCAGATCTTTCTGATGTTTAGCTTGCGCTATCGTGTATTCTTCGTAACTTGGTGTACATCGAGGCGAGTTGCAGCCGTACGGCCTGATGGTAGGATCCTCTGGCACTGCAAGTCGTGCATGCGATAGTCGCGGTTCACCTTCTGGCTTTGTTGTCCCTTCTCGCTGCTGAAACACCGAATTAGGAACTGTCATCAATCAAAACGTCAAGAGACTGCCTGCACCTGTGTATGCGTGTGGTTCTGTGCTGGCTGTGCTTGAGATGTAGATGCGACTGGAGAAGCTGGCATCGAGTTTGCTGCGGCCAGCTGCGAGATGGATGCGCTGGGTGAGCCCAGAGGCAGCGGGAAGCCGCCATCTTCTGCGAGCGCAGGGTCGATAGCTATGTCAGGCATCGCTTTTATTGCGGCATGGATGTGATCTGAGGTAAAAGCACAGAAGCATATGTGACAGATCTATCGTCAGCGACACAGCACACGAATTGCATGACGAGCTGGCTGGAGGACGATTGAGAACAGGAGCAGGATTGCAGCAGGCTGAAGGAACAACGGCAGGCGCAGGATGTTTGCGTAGGTTGAACCAGTTGGTACTCACGAAAGAAGTGCGACCTTGAGACCTTCCGTCTGAGATTGGGAAAAAGGCGGCAGTTTGAGCCTCGAGGCAAAGGTCGAAAACAAAGATCAAAAAACGAGGCAAAAGAATCTCAAAAGGTACCGCTGAAGCAAGAGACAGAGTTAATGATTCGTTACTGGCATGCAAACAGTCTGTGACACTAATGTTACTGTTATCGCGCTTCAAATTCGTCTGCAGTACTATATCGACGGCCCAAAGAGAATGAGTTGCAAGCTGCAACAGATCGACAACGACTTCGTCATAAATGTACACTAGCAGGGTATACACCGATTCGGTCTTTGGCGTACTAGGTCGTGCTCCGTCTGGAGAGCCCGCCGACCGTCGAGCGTATCTCGAAATGAGCTTCCCACTCTTGCTCCCGATCGCGGCTGTAATTGCATTGCCAGAGCTGCAGAGTCAAATTGCCTTGTACTCTGACGGCAGGGGACGGGGCCGGCTGCCTGTCAGACCATCCATGAAAAGCGTCCTTGACAGCCCCCAGCTGTTCACGATTAAGAGGCGCAAGACCTCGACTGCAGAGCGCCAAACATGTGTAAGGGTGGCAAGAGCTTGTCCGGACGAGGTAGTGTTCCAGCTCCCAGTGATCGATCACTGTCCCTCTAAAGAGACCAGCGGATGATTGCCTGCATCGGAATATGGCGGTCCCTGATATTCGAGATAGGCAGCTGTAGTCCGGCATTCGCTGATAGGCTGTCTCCGCTCCAACGGAGAGGAACCTACAGGCGGATTACGCCTGGCAGAGAACCTTTAAAGTTGGGCTGCCAGGCATAAAGGCTGTGACATGCGTCTCACAAGCAAGGTTTTCGAGGCTTGCGTGTACGTGTTGTATGCTTGCACGAGGAGAAGCCACTGTTGCAAACCAGACTCGTACGGAATCGGCTTCATCGCTGCATTACTGAGGGACACGAGCCGCCTTGCTCGTACGTGAGAGGAGTAACAGTAAGCCCCGGGATGTCATACGCATCTTGCTTCTTGTACCAAACGGCAGAACATCTTGAAACTCCACTAGTATTGGGTGTAGCCGCAAAGCACAAGAGGAAGAATGACTCCGAATATGGACGTGCCCAATTGCCTGCATCTTTAAACGTAGTCCTCCATGTGCTAGTGTACCGTAGATATACTGAAGAGCGTGACAGCTAATCTAAGGAAGGCTCGCCGGAAAAGAGAGTGCACTGGGCCTGCGGCTGTGACGGGGCCTCGACAGGCAGGATTTGCGAGTTTTTCGCGCATAACTTTTGCCATACGGCACTGATCATCTGCAACTTCCGAAACCTGAAACAGAGGCAGTCCGAGAGCGGTCGAACAGAACGAGCCAATCATGAGATCCAGCAGGTCTTGGGTCCGGACAGGCAGCACTCCATACTTCGTAGACTCTTCAGTCCATTACTTGCTTGTACCGCACAAACGCTTTCTTGCACGGAAGAGACGAAGGCCAGAGCCGGCGTGACCGGCGCACGTCCGCCTAAATATTCCTTGCTGGAACCGGATTCTTGAACAAGGTCGCAAGGCCAGTCGATGTAGCCTCTGTTTCTTCAACATCTGTTCAAGACATGGCCGCTGTCGCCGGGGCTGCTCCCTCATTTCCTATCCCAGAGACGTCGGTTCCAGAATTCCTTTTTTCGAACCCTTTCAAGCAAGATAGCGTATGGATCCGACAAGGTGCTGCTTGTAACGAAGGTCATTTCATCAAGGAGAAGATTCCAGAGCACAAAGCCGCCTTTGTCAATGCCGAGACAGGTGAAGTTCGCTTGTCAGAAAGCTGAGTTGTCAGGTACTAAATCGGGTCAACAGGAGCATCAATTACTCATGGAAGACTGCGAGCAGATGTGTTACGAGTAGCTTCTGGTCTGCGAAACAAGCTGCAGCTCAAACCGGCTCCCTTTACTCCAGGTCCACGCCAGAATGCTATTCTTTCTCCTGTCATCCTTCTTCATCTCCCCAACTGCATACAGCAGCCTGTTCTGAAGCTTGGGATATGGGCGGCTGGTCTCACCGTAACAACCATCAACTCAGCCCTCAAGCCAGCCGAAGTCGCATACATCGTAAATAACAGTAAACCTGCAGCAATCGTCACTCTAGCAAGTGTAGGCGGTCTGGATGTTATCCTCGATTCTTTCAAGGACATAGAAGATAAAGCTCTTGTCGAGCGCTATCGATCAGGCAACATTTTCACAGTGGATCTGGAAAGCGATGAATACGGATTACATATTCCCTCAAAGCCTAATCAGATAGACAGTCGGGGAGCTAAAGTCAGAGACTGGAAATGGCTGCTGGACACCCCAGCGCAAGGAGAGAGCGTCCCGAAATATGCTGCCGGAGAGGCACAGCGTAGAGCAGCTTTGATTCTCTGGAGTTCAGGAACGTCAGGCAAAAGTAAAGGAGTGATTCTGAGTCATCAAGCCTTGGCAGCATCTGTCCAAGCGCTCTGGTACGGCAATCTCGACTTTAACGATTCGGAGGTACGCTTCATACGCGCGATGGGCATTCTTTCATTCGCTAACTCTGCAATAATAGGTCTTCATCGGCTTCGTCCCCTTTTTCCACGTTTTCGGTCTTTGCAACGTTGAGCTCTTGACAGTTGCAATGGGAGCGACCACAGTCTGTCTTGGCAAATTCAACCCCGTCACCTTCTTGAGTCTAGCTCAGCGGTATTGCGCAACTCATCTGCATATGGCACCTCCCGTGGCTGTCATACTAGCGAAGTCTCCCATGCTTGATGAATACGACTTATCGACCGTCCGAGGCGGAACAAGTGGAGGAGCTCCACTAGGAGCGAGCATCATCGAGAGTGTCTATAAGCGGTTGGGCTTCATGATACGTATGGGATATGGCTTGAGTGAAGCTGCAAGCGTGTCGACCACCGTAGCTGCCAACTGGGAGGAACTCCAGCCCTTCTTGGAATATACGGGCAAAGCTTGTCCAGGCATCGAGCTGAAAGTGATATCAGTCGAGGGCGACGGAAAGAGTAGGTCATCGCTGCAACGTGTTGCAACTCTTTAGCTGAGCTTTCGGTATAGCCTTACGGCAAGGAGAGACTGGCGAACTTCTCATCCGCTCGCCGAGCTTGATGAATTCCTATCTCAACAACCCGACCGCAACAGCGGAAGCTCTCGACAGCGATGGGTGGTTCCATACCGGAGACATCGGTTTCATTCATCCTTCCGGCAACGTAAAGATCACAGATCGACTCAAGGAGGTAATCAAGGTTAAAGGGTTCCAAGTTGCCCCTGCAGAACTGGAAGCCTATCTGTGCGGCCATGAGGCGGTTGCGGACGCTGGAGTTACGGCGATTTACAACGATGATGAAGCAACTGAGCTGCCTCTCGCGTACATCGTCCCCAAGAACACGAAGCTTCTAGAAAACTCAGCCAAAGCAGGCAAAGCATGCCCAGAGACAGTGAAATTCGTCTCCGATGTGATGAGATACATCGAGAGCAAGGTTGTCAGTTATAAATTCATCAAAGGCGGCGTGATCGTGACAGATGCCATTCCAAAGTCTTTGTGAGTGAACCGTAATCAAATCTGGTTCGGAAAATCCTGACGGTCGGTATCTAGATCTGGCAAAATCTTGAGGAAAGACTTCAAGCAGATCAAAGGCTATCCTGTGCAGGTATACGCACCGAAGAAACGCGCAACGCGACAGTCGAAGCTGTAGTGGTCAATAGATGGTGCCAGTCGGTTATCGCACGCATATATGTTGTACAGGCCGAGGGTAGCTTGTCTGCTCTCATCCTTCTCGCATAGAAATTGTGTAGGTTGTACAATGTGTCAGCTATAGCTCAGATTTGGCTGTATTGGGCGACGTTGGAAGGGCAAACTGCTGCAGCTCTTCGATGGAGACAGTTTTCTACTCCACAATGCAGTTAGACCAGATTTGTTAGTCAAAGAACGCAGGACATACCAGGGCTTCATGGTGTGTAGAATCTAGCAAGACTCGGGGGACTATTTTGTCGCCGTAGGTACCTCGAGCATCGAACGCTTCCTTCCATCGCGCAGCGCAGAGACACCTGCTCGCATCGGCGTCAGCTCGTCGACAAACTCAGGCGCTTGAGACGCGGCTTACCACTTGCATCCGCCTTTCAGGCCAGCGAAGTTACTAGCAGCTGGTCCACCGATTATCATGCCGGACTTGCGGGGGGCATCAGGCTCGACGCTCCTTCGGAATTGGCCTCACTTACACTTCTCAAGTCATTGCCTCTCTGTGCAGAGAAGTCAAGGAACTCTTCTGTCACTTCAGCTGCAACTGCATCGTGTGGATTAGAATCAGCCTGAATCGCTGCGAACTTAGCATGATCAGCCTGCCAGTATGAGAGCCATAGTCTTGAAGTCCCGTATCACAATAGCCTAGAGCGCAGAGTCAGACAAGATCGAGCGAGGTAGCAGAAGTAGTCGAATCCACCATTTCTCAGAAAGCCTGTCATAGGATCAGTGGAGGTCTACATCGGTCGTTTCGCATCAGTCTCAGCCTTTAACACCAATGAAGGTCAGACGGTAAGCACAATCTGAAGCTCTTTGCCAAAGACTGCAATGCTCTCATTCAGATTCCGCGTTGCTGTCCTTAAATCATGTGAGACCTGCCATTGATTCGAGGAAGCAGCTTGGTCATGGCGGTGTATTGCTCGCAGCGACTTGCAGTAACTTATGGCTGTTCTTCCAGAAAGCTTGGGAGTCTTCAATGACGAGGATGATCGGGCCGCGTCCAAGCGGTGCACGCAAAGATGCTTGACAAAGAAACAACTTCGCAACGAATGCTCCTTGGCTCTGCTCTCATCACTTCGAACTACTACTGAAGAACTAACAGAAACAACCATCATCCATGACCTCTGACAATCGCGCTGCTCAGGGCCAAGCTCACGGCCATGCTTCATCCGGAGGAGGGTTCCTATCCAAACTGCGAGGCCAAGCAGAAGCTGCTCTCTCCAAGGTTCCTGCCTACAATGAAGTGCAACACATCATGAGACAGCAAGCCGTCACTGCTGATCCCAGGTACGAGACGCGAGAGACTGATTTATGGCTGTGTCCCACCTGACGTCCTATGTTTGGCCATCCTTCTCATTGACTAGGATCTCACCTCATATCCAAAAGATCCAGCTGCTTGTCAAAGGCGCGAAAGGCGTGATCATTGACGAAGAAGCTCTCGCCCGAGGTGAGTCGCACATCCGAGCATGATAGTTTGTCATGCTGATATCGATGATACAGAGTCTAAGAGCTTCTCCAAGAACATCCTCGACCTCGGTAGACAGGAAAGCCCAGTCGCGAGTGCCGATGTAGCCGACTTGCAGGATAACTTGGATCGCCTCGCGTTCCTCGTCTACACAACTGGAGAGGTGAGTCTACCTTCTTCCAGTCTCTCACCAACGCCTTCTGACCTTCAAGCCTGTAGCTCCACGCGGAATACGCCAAAAAGCTCGAAGCCTCCCGAACTACGCTGAAAGAGGTTCGCAACCACGAAAACAGCCTCACCCAGCATCGCGCTCGCAAAGCACAGATCGAGAAGGAGCTAGCCAAGCTATCTGCAAACACCAAGCCTGACAACCATACTCAAAGCAAGATTGCCGATCTTCGCGACGATTTGGACGAGATCGCTGGCCCGAACTCTCCTCTAGCAGCTGCTGAGATCTCTGCTCTCACTTTACGAAGACAGAAAATCTCGCAAGCTTTCAATGCCCAATTCGATGCTCTCGCAGAGCTGGGAGAGAAGCTAGCTATCATTGCAGGTCACGGCAAGGTGTTGGTAGAAGGATGGGACGTATCAGACAAAGCAGGAAAGACCGACTACGTAGATGGAGCTAGAACAGCAGCCGTCCGTTCAAGCGTAGAGACCGCTCTCAATGCTTGGTCCCCTTCCAAAGCTTACATTCCGAAGCCGACCATCAAAACTGGCTCTTCCGGTGTAGCGCCTTCCTTCCATGACTCTCACGCTAGCCAGCTCGCAAGTATTCCTGCCGAGACGGACCCCTTCGCCGACCACCAACAAGCTATGGACTCGTACTATCAGCAACCTGAGACACCTACTGCAACATCTGGCGCTGCTCACACAGGCTACTCCGATAATGGTAGCGTTGCAAGCGGAAACACAGGTTATGCCGCCGCTTCGGTACCTATTGCTTCTGGATCGGGCAGTGCTGGCACCGTCCCAAGTACACACTCTACATCACCCTTCGTACAGCAGCTTAATACAGCTCCAGTCACTTCCTTGCCAGGTGTTTCAGCTCCAGAAGTCCCAGCTCGAACGGCTTCTGCTAGCTCTGGCGGACTTCAAGTCAGTCCGGAAGGCGTACACGACTCCGCTCCTACTTCTAGCGTTGGAGCATCAGCACCTGGCCTGCACTCGACCAGCAGCGGTCACAGTCTCCCGACTGTAGCTGAGACTGGCGCGCCCATATCCGGAACAGGCGGTCCTTCGAGCGGTGTCCTACGACCTCCCTCAGGAGCTCCATCTGGAGCACTCAGCAAGGAAGAGGAAGCCAGAGCAGATACTAACAGACGATTCGAGCAGTATTCCCAGGGTCAGCAGCAAGCAGGTGCTTCTGACCTCGACAGACAGTTCAGCATCAGCGGAAGAAACGATAGAGGAGAGCAGCTTCCCGCTTATGCTGGTGCTGGTGATGGCGCTCCTGTGCCACCTGAGAAACTGGCCTAAGATATAGTACCTGTTCGATGGCACGAACGGCAGTAACGACATTGAAACACGACTCTCTACGCATGTTGTATTCTCTTCTCTGCTTGTAGCTTTAGGTGATGCGTGAAAGGGTGTCTTTCCCTTTGAAGCGCCCTCAACTAGCGAAAGGCTTTGTTGCTCTTATGTCTGAATCACTGAACAGCGAACTGTACTACAGATGCAGAGACTCCGTGCACTAACTGGACCGAAGAGGCCTCCCTCACAGGCTGAGGGAGTGGCATCAGCTGACAAGTCAGACAAGTCTACGAACCTCAAAAAGTACTTCGTACAGACAGGTCCCGCCATACAGCTCTCGCACCGACTAGAGTGCCTACGCGTCCGCAGCTATCCTGTACCGAGGGGCCAGGCCTGGCAGAGATGCGATATACTCATCGCAATACCAGGAGAGCCAGGCTTGACGAGGTACGATGAGATCCAATTCCAACCTCCAGTAGACAGAATGTTCTGTGCCATGGATCACAACGTAGTAGCCATATGGAAGTGTCTGGGCCACATGCAGATGGGAGGCATCAAGATCCCTTGTCGGACAATAGATCTGTAAGTCCGTCTGAGCTTCGGCAGCTCTATGAGACGACTGAGTTTCGGTGCACAGTTGCGAGAACTGTGTCGTCGATGGCATGAAGCGCTATCGAGATGCTCATCCGAGGACGGTGTTAACTTTGAAAGGTGTATGCTAGTGTTCCCTTTGTCCGGCAACAAGTAGAAAGGTTGACTGAAAGGCAGGAGGGCAGAACAAAGGCAGTAGCCCTCAAGTCGTCTTGCGTTTGAGATCTTCGAGCTAGACTTAGGCTGCCACCGACCAAATGTCCGCCAAAATCAGACAGTGGGGCCTGACAGAACTGCCTAGCATCGATGAGTGGTCCTATGACAAGCTCCGACAGAAGCTGTGGCCCTCCCGGCATCAGCGTATCGTGTCCAGCTTGGAGTCCTTGCAGCGGATAGCTTCTAGCACCCGTGAATGGACGAGCTTTCCCCAGCCGCCCAGCTTGGGCAAAGTCGAATACCATAAAGGCAGAGTTTCCAGCGGTTGGCCCTGCAGTATCCAGGCGACCGGAATCTGCAGTCACCAAGCGCACTGGGAGTGCCAGCCCGCCAGTCGAACGCAGATGACTAGACACTTGTGAGTGCCGGCCAGAGTTGGGGGACAACGCTGACGAAGCCTTGCAGCTGCCATGACCATATAGCTCTTGCCATATTGGCACAAGAAGACCAGACTTCCGTAGCGAAACAGTCGTAACGCTTTCGAAAGGAGTGTTGACCGGGCCTGTGAATGAGCCGGCGTACTGCAGCCAGTAGAGGCTTGCAGCAGGCTGAACTGACTGCACAACCGTAGGGTATTTCAGGTTTCTGGTGTACGTGTGGCGCGTTTATTGAGTATGTCCACCAATACAGCTACGATTCGCAAGCAGTTCTCGTAATCCGCCTGTGTCGGCTCGTCCTGCTTCCATCGTGCGTCTTCCAGGAGCTGCTCGTATAGCTGTATGAGGGGCAGCAAAGCTTTCGGCACTATTGCTTGCTCCCCAACCAAGCTTGGATAGTGCTTTGCTAGCGGAGATGCATGTTTGGACCTTGTCGGAATGGGTGATGTCGAATCGGACGGAGTCGGCAAAAGGGTATCTAAGACCTTGAGAGTGTCCAAGATAGCGGATCGAAAGTGTACACCGGCATAGTCGCTGCCTAGTGCGCCCCAGCCAGGCAGCGTTCTTCCCTTAGGGCTTGTAGCGTTGACTATCATGGCACAGCGACTGTACTCGGAAGCTACCAAGCGATAAAGATTCTAACGAGAGACTACTGTTAGCTATGACATACTTAAACGGACATTGCAAGTCTTGTTTACCTTGTTCAGTTCATCCGAGCCTAGAGGGAGGTAGCCTTTGGGTATACTGGCCAGCACTCTTCGAACACTGTACAGTCTACTGAAGAAGATGACGACGCTTGCGAGAGCTACACTGAGGTAGGCTCCAGCCAGGATCCAAGTATCTGCGAATCTGACCGGCCCGCGACTTGCGCTGAGGACTTGCTGCGCAATATCGTAGCCAGAGGAGAGTAAGACCACCGAGATGAGTACTACGAGACCGTAGAGACTCGACTGATACAGATAGTATGCGAACCGCGACGACTGGTGCGTCCTTGCGAAGGTATTGACTGGCATCTTCAAACTGCGAGGGAGCTCTACCGGGGCATGCAGTATGTCATTGTATCAACTTGCGAGTCCAGCAGAATGAGCTTATGGCTGAGCCAAGGCAATTGATCAACAGTCGAGTTGGTCGGGAGGAGTGCTGTTCGCACGAATTTTAACAGATGAAATCGTTACAGATACCCTGATGGTTGCTACAGCATGTACACTGAAGACTTCTGAATGTGTATGAAACTAGCCTAGTATGTTATCCGGATCAGATGCCTATCGCTTGCTGGAATGTTCTCAAGTCGGCTTCTTGTTATGCGGCCTTTCCACGACGTATCGCAGTGAAGGCAGGTCCTAGTATGCGTGTAGCGAACCACGGTGTCGCGCTCACTGATAGTGCCAAGCGGACAGGCAGCAGCGCTTTCACGACTACGTACGCAGCCACGCCGTCCATGACGTTACGTATGCTTACGCCAGAGACGGTCTCGCTGATCTTGCCTCGTATGCCTGCATTGATACCTTTCATGCCTTGCCGGAGAGCATTGGCGCCCTCTTCCTCGACGATTTCCTTCTCTTTTCCGCGCAGTTGCTGCACTTTGTGGAAGCCCATGATGCCTGTAGGATGAAATATCAGCTACAGGCCTTGGAAGAGGTGTAGGTTGGCCTGACCGTATTTCGACCCCACTCGCGCTACTGTCCTTGCGGCCGTATCAATCCATTCGGTCAAAACATCTTCAACACGTTGCCCACCGACGGAAGGCACAAAACTTGGTATGATCGTCTTGCCAGCCGTTCCCACCATCGGTCCCCCGAGAAAGCTTGCGGAGAGATCAGTCCATTGAAAGAAGTCTGGCATGACGGTAGGCTTAGCAAAGCAATAGCTTTGGAATGTATACGGTCATGTACAGTATAAAGGGACTGAAAGGTTTATCAGCTATGCTTTGAGGAGACCTCGATGACGCCCTTACATAGGGGCACGACAGCCGTTACTTCATGCAGGATTAGAAAGGCCATGACATGCCGGCCACTGATTCAAGAGGTTCAGACGCAGAAAGATAGGAAATATTGGAGGGGAACTCGCGGTTTCTGCTTCATCTCATCCAAAGCTCGTCCGAATCTTGAGCGTCGCGGGGGAGGTACATTAGGATTAGGCGTCGCAGTTTGCGCCTGCGTACTGTTCCAGCGAGCATGCATACGTCTCCTTAAAAGCTGCCATCGCGCAGAAGATGTCGCGAAGAGCATTGAAAGCTCAGCGAGAAGATAACGACAAGTTGGACAGCTACCAAAACCTGGCGACTCAACGAGGCAATGGCCTACATCTCACCACATGCGTACACATTTAAGACTGTGATGAGCCAGATCTATGGCGAAGACCTGCTCTCAAAAGCTACAACTTGGGAACCGCCTGCTCTGAGCGAGGGCAGCAGTCGCTACCTGTGGACAGACGCTTTTGGAGTTATCAACTTCATCACTTTGGCCAAGATAGAGGATGATCCTACCTACCTGGACCTGGCGAAAGCGCTGATTCGAGCAGTTCATGATACCCTTGGAAAGACGCGCGACGGATCAAGACGGCTGAAGGGTGCCACGGATGAGCACGTACTGAATGGAGGCTTGCGGATAGGCAAGAAGGACGAGACTGGACCTCATGCAGATGGCCAGTGAGTTCGTATGCTGTTGCGCATATCTCCACTGCTGACTAAAATGTCTGCTTTCACTGCAGATACCACCATTACTTGACGTGCGTATCCGGATTTGTCTTATGTCGTACATACCAGCCGACGGGAGGCGCAGACTATGGATGTTTGCCCTCAATCGGTTCTCCGCGGCTGCCAAAGAACCCGAGTACAATAATCTGGCTATCGAACTAGCGAAAGCAATACATCCTCACTTTGTTGCTCGACGCGATACAGAGACGCCGAAAGGTATGCCGTACGGCTCAATAGCTTGGATGATGCGAGCCTTGACTGACGGAAGACACACACAGTGTTCTGGAAACTCAGTATGGATCTAGAGGATGGTCCTCTGGTCGAGTCAGAGGGGAACTTGGATCCCGTTGACGGTTATACTATCTTCAAGCTACTGCAAAAGACGGCAATACAGCAAGGAACAGGCTCTTCCGACACCCTAACCAATGAGATTGCCACGTACTGGAAGATCGTCGAACAGAAACATCTCAGCTATCATAGCGCCGATACCTTAGACCTCGGCATGGCGCTGTGGATCAGTCACTGGCTTCAGGGTGAAGAGACTTGGGCAACCGAGCTATCTAAGAAGGCCTTCACATGTTTGAGTGAGTCCTGCTGTCTTGATGAAACGAATTCGCACGCGCTGATATGGTCGTGGCTTTTGGTCGTAATACAACGACAGACCAGCTGCAGCGAACAGGCTACTTTTCGCAACCAAAGTCAGACAAGCTAGCATTCAGAGACTTTGGTACTGCTCTCGGTCTTCGCTGCTATGACTACCGCTCCTCGAGCGCCGTCTGGGAAGCATTCGCAGACCAAATTGCGGATTTCTGGAACAGAGATGAGGATCTCGAAGAGGAAACGCCTGAAGAGCTTAAAGCAATCACATTGGCCATGTATAGCGCTAGCTTAGAACCGGGAGGTAGGCTTAGTGTTCGCCTTTAACTTCGGTATTCGGCTGATGTTGCCATGTTCTCCAGCATTTCGCAAAGGTTTCTTGTAGCCTTAGACGAATCGGAAAGCCTCCCGAGTCTTATACTTCAGCTCTCAGGTCGCAAACCGCTAACGCAAGACAAAGGGAGAATACCCTGCAAGCTATGCTGATGACCGCTGCAAATCTTGCATTCGTCCAACACATCATGCATATACTTGGCAAGAGACGAGGTAGTACACAGTCGGAACATCAGCCATTGCTGCCTGGCGCAAGCAACGCTTCCAGTCGTCAAAGATCCGCTTCTATCCCCAGCAGTGCGAGCCGGTCTCGCACAGCTTCAATCGCTACAACCTCATCTAACAGGGCCACTGGCTACAACAATGCACCAAGAAAGGCATCGGTAGCGTCGACTGCGAGCAACATTTCCTCTGTCAGTTCCGGGCCAAAGGGTCGGACCAGCTCCAGCTTCAACCGCTGGGTTGGTACGTCTTCAGGGAGGATCTCAGATACTAAGATGGACATGGCTCCGAAGGGGCTGCATAGACCCAACATTGAGAATGTCAAGAAGCTAGTTCATCATCCGGCCCGCGACAAAGACAAGGCCAAGTTCAAGATCCGCTACGATGCGCACGCAAGAACGCTTGCTTATGTTTCTACCACGGCTGAATCCCTAGAGGCGCGTACTGCAAAGACGGATGTTATGCGTCAGCCATTGGATATGGTCTTACAACAAGTGGATCGCATAGAGAAAGACACTCTTGATCTATTCGCTAATAGGAAGCCAGGCGGTAGCTATACTACGAAGGACCAACTGGATTCTATGCTCGGTCGACTAGAGATCCTAATCACGAAGACCGCCAAATCGGCATCGACTCTCGACGGGTTGGCCGCGTATCACCATAGACAAGGCGGAGCCAGGATCGACACACCTCTTCCTATGTCACTTGTCTACTGAGCTCCTTAGCTGGTCTTCCTCCGAATAGCCTATGCCGATACAAGCTACGTTCACGTAAAGAGGGTGCTTACAGCATCTCGACATCGCATTCAGGATTGTTTCACTGGATGAAGCAACCCAAGGAGTCTGCGTCAGAAAGCATCGTCGACAGTATGGGCGGAACTTTGTCTGAGAACTCAGCTGATGGAAGTGTCTGCGCATCATACAGGCCGTGTACGAAAACTAAAATGCACTGTACCTGATCGGCATTCTCTAGGACGTTTAAGATAACAAGCCCAACTCAAGAACGTCACCCCAAGCATTGCCGAGTGCCAAGCCTGGGGCTCAAATGAACTTTTTCTTCTCTGCTAAGACTGCTATCACTCTATCGTTGAGATTCTGAGCACCTTTCTAGATGATACAGCAGCCAAGGGAACTTGCTGCTGATATGCTCCTGCTGCCGAGCGTATATTCCATACGAAATATGCCCTTGGCTGCAAGAAGCGCCATGCAATAGTCTTCACCCACTAATCATCGCTCTCCTTTCTTACTCATACTTTGTCTTTACATACAAACATGGAAAATACGGCTCGCATCGTCGAAGAGACCTCGCCAACCTCGGTTATTGGGGCTGAAAAGAAGGTCTACGAAGCTGCATCTGAAGACAAGATCGTCCGAGCCGACAGCGAAGTCACAACTATGCCTGAAACAACAGCATCATGGAGACGCCTTCTCTGGGAGACTCTGAAAGAGCCGGGCAGCGCCTTGCAAATCATTATAGCAGCTGCCATCGCTTTGGCACTCGCAATCGGCATATCTCAAGCTACAGATGTGCCTGATGCTGCCGTTACGATCCTCATTATTCCTGGAAACCTTTGGCTGCGCGCTCTGACTGCAGTCGGTGAGGCGCCATCGAATTTGCACTACGAGAGTCTATGTACTCATGTACCGACCAGTCTTACCCCTCATCATCTGCTCCATGATTATGGCCGTCCAGAAACTGCGGGAGGTCAGCAAAACTGGCCCCCGATTGGCCAGGTACACAGGTACGCCAAGTCCAGTATACAAGACATGTCATCTACGAGCTTACTGTCGTCCATTCTTTATGGGACAGTCGGATACTACCTCCTGACTACGCTCCTAGCCATTGCTACCTCTACCCTACTAACCGGTCTTGTCTGGCGCAACATATTTGTTGAGATGTCTGGTGAAGCTCTTGTCGTCTCGGAAGCAGATGCGAAGGTAGTGGCGGACCGAACGGCAGTTGACATCGAGGATGTCGTGACGGATATGTTCAACTCGTTTGTAGCGAGAAACATTGTACAGGCTCTGGCAGAGAACTCCCTCTTGGCTGTCCTCATCATCTCAATAATCGTTGGCTATCTTATTAAGAACGAGGATTCAGTCCTTCTCAAGCTCGTCAAAGAAGTGGAGGTCATGATTACCATCGTTATCAGCTTCCTGATCAAGGTGAGCTAGCACACTGATGGGAGTGTAGCGAGCGCTCACATCTATGTACTTCGATCAGCTGGCGCCTATCGGAGTCTTCTTCCTCATCCTGTCAAACATGATGCGTTTGGACATCGCCGAAATCGGCGAAAATCTTGGCTATCTTATCGGGGGCACGTTGGCAAATATGAGTATTCATATGCTTGTCCTTATGCCAGCCCTCTTCTTCGCCGTCACCCGCAAGAATCCGTATTCTTACATGATCAAGAGTGGTTCCGCTCTCATGACAGCTTGGGGAACAGCTTCTTCTGCTGCAACAATGCCTATCACTCTCAGAGAAGCTAGAAAACGTGGAAATCCTGCTATTATTACAAAGGTGAGTCTAACCTTATTGATGTGACAACGTTCGATATGGTGGAGTTGAGTCGTCACCAGTTTGCCATTCCGCTAGGTACTCTAGTCAATGTAAGTTCAAGCTTCCACTGCTCTCTCGCGTGGTGCCTGATCTCATTCTTACGTTTTCAGATGGACGGAACAGCCATCTACTTCCCGCTCGTCGTCACTTTTCTGGCCGCTACCCAAGGCATCACCCTTAATGCCGCAAACTATGTCGTGCTCGTTCTCCTCAGCACTTTGGCCAGTATCGGTACCACACCTATACCTTCGTCGTCCCTTGTTCTGGTCGTAATGGTAAGACTGACTTTGCTGCCCAGCTGTTTGTTCGTACAGAATTGACATCCTCTCATCACTGTAGATTGCAACTTCGATTGACGTACCTATTACCGGCGTCTATGGCCTGGTGACTGCAATCGACTGGTTTTTGGATCGATTCAGAACCATGCTCAATGTCAATGGAGACTTAATGGGAGCCGCTATTATCGCTAAACTCACAAAGATCAAAGACGACAATGACGACGCTAGCGAGGATCCTGAGCACATTATGCACCAGGGCGAAGAAGAATTGCGAAGACGACAAGAGGTGTGAAGACTCGAAGGCTACTTTGGAGGGCCTGCTCCTGCGCAGGTCGTTGGAGAACGCTCTTTCGACAACACTGTCATCAAAGCCTGTCAATGATGTATGATGTGTTCAAGGGCCGGGTTGTGTATCACACATATTTTCGAGCTAACAAGGTGTATACAAATGCAAGGAGACTCTCCGCGATACCCTTTGGGGTGAGCACTCAATGAGCACGCTCATAAGCCCTCGTTCCTGACACACGTACCAGCAACCGAACGTGTAAAGCCCTTTGATAGCCGCACAGCCATTACCATCAGTGTTCGACGCTGGTCTCGGATGACTCTCTGCTCCAGTCTTCACGATGCCACCGCAGGCAGATTCAAGAGCAAACATCGCACGCCGTCGAGTTCCTCTCTCGACAACAGCGTATGCCGAAATCCTGAGGTTTGTGAAGTCTCGTAATGGTCAAACCACTCTGTCGGTCAGATGGTATCCTGCTCACTTTGCATACAAATGGCTCGGCGATACGTCCGCGACCGGCAATGCTGTGGTACTGAGAGAATCACAGTCTTCGATGACTCCTACAACGCCTACGCTCCACCCGTTCTCAAGGTCACCACTATCTACCGAGATTTTGACGAGGATGAGCAAGCTCGGAATTGCGATAGTTATCACGAGCCGATTTCGGTGACAGAGATGGAAACCTTAGAACGGCGTTGACACAGTGCAATCTGTATTCAGCTTGATATGAGTGGAGAGAGTCACGCTGTTATACGAGCTAGGACTGCCGTAATGAGCGGCTGATCCCAGCGACCACTGTACGTCTGATTCCCTGTTGCCGTCATGTGAGGTCCATCGATGTAGGTGACAAAGGCAAACAAAGGCGAGACTTGATCTCGTACGGCCTTGTTCGCCTTGACTCTCGTTCAACTTCATCCAACTACATCAAGACTTAACAACCATGAACTCACTACCTGACGAACGTGCTAATATCGGAGTGCGTAGAGGTCCTCCTCGTCCTGCAACCAAGTACAGGTTCGGCAAGATTCGTGCGGTCGCTCCTGCCGGACGATACAAGACCAGAGTCGATATTGACTGGTATGCTGAGATGGACTCCGAGGGCGGAGCATGGGAACTGTTTCAGGGACGTGAGGGCCTCTTCAGAGAGGGTAATCTACCACTTCCCAATGACTGCATCAGGAACCGTCATCGATCACCTGTTATACTCCGCATCAGCACCTACTTACGGTATGAACCTGATGAAGATGCTTGGGATATAGATGATCAGTATCATGCGGTGGCCTCAGAACAGCGGCCTGGAAGACGCCTTGTGCTAGTTTAGTGAAGGGTTGTCGCGTTGTAGCATCTGCAGCAATCTGCTAGAAACGCTTTCAAAACTTCAGCTCTGCAGGTCACAAGGAGGGAACGATGCCGCGTTTTTTGCAAAGATCCGAGGTCTTGTCTTCAGGCCGGTCTTTGCTCCTACATCAGTACCATTCTAGAACACGGCGCAGAAAGCTACCGCAAACACTGGTGTAGCCAGAGCACCTCCAACGGCGCCGAGAGATGTTCATGGCTTTAGAAAGCTCGTTAGGGTCCGCGATCTTACTCCTCAACAAGTCATTATCGATATCTAGTGGCATCGCCCTTTCGATGATTACGAGCTGGCTATTGATTCAAGTGACTCGGGAGGAAATGGCAGCTTGTCGAACGCCAGATCCCGCCCTACTATACCTTCAGGAATAGTAGACTACCGAAGGGACTCATCATACTGTGGACCGAGAGCTTCACAACGTATGATCGAACAAGTGGGAGTGGCCGTATGGAGGGAGTCAGAAAATTTGACGGATCCGTAAGATGCAGACGTGTGGGCACATCCTTTTTGGAGGTCTGACGTTTCCCCATGCTTCTTCGATTGTTTGGGGTAACGCATAACTCTGAGCGCTTCGATATCTCAATTACCATTGCACACGTAATGGTATTACAGCAGAATGCAGTCGTATGCGCAGGAGGATGCTTGTCGGAAATTGATTGCCAATCGACAGAGTCTGGTGCGCTAGAAACGTCATAGGTACAAGTAGACTTCCCGTATGAGTAAGCTTGCATGGAGTGTGAGAGAGTCAACATCTTACTCCTTTGTAGGACCCTAGGCACCGCCATAACATCAGTAACGCTCTTCGAGGTGGGAAAGCGCTCCTTGCCTAGATCTGTTGCTTGTCTCTTGACTCTTACATCCGAACCACATCCCAAATCACCGTCATCATGCCTAGTAGCACTCGACCGACTGCCAACATGAAGCACCCCAGGGCTCCTGCTAGTCAACCTCCAGCTGTTTATCGGTTTGAGGAGGTCATGAAGGTGCTGGCAGCGGGTTCCAATTGGTATAACCTCAAGATTAAGTGGGCTGATCCCGCACACGACCCGAAAACGGCTGGAGACAATTATGATGTTTGGGCCGGACCCCATACCTCTGGAAAAGCCACCGTACCGAGTGACATATTCCGAAAATCTGGCTGTACCAAAGGAACTGAGATCCTGCTCAAGCGAACCTACGACCAGTATGACTTCGACAGCAAGGAGTGGCTCCCATCGGATACGTTCACTGTTCCTAAGAAGCGGAGCAAATGAAGAGTTGTCGCCATGTCGGTGATCTCATACTACTTGTCGTAGTGATGACGGAGCCATGAGTTGTAGTTTGCCTTTCTGCCATTCAAATCGGCTTAAGGTACAGCCAGATTGCGTCTACAGTCATCGAACAGCTTCGCTGTCTTGCGTTGAGAGCATCAACTCATTTGTTGCTCGACAGCAAGACTCGACTCCGATTTCCAGCTCTGTGACAAAAACGAGGCTTTTAATAATGAGTTGAAGCGGAGTCTGGCCTTACAATGCAAAATCAAGCAGGTTGACGAATATCCAGTGTCGAGAGCAGCTTCTGTCCACGACGACAAGTTTCAGATATGGCAGGATCACCGAAATCTCGAAAATATCCCGTAGTATCGTAAAAGCCTGCATAGAATAGGGGCCAGAGGAATGGGATCGCCGCCAGGCCATTGTCGAGTTTGCGGGGAGACCGTCAAGACGGGTGAAGGAATGGAGGATATTCACGACGAGAAGAGCGAAGGGTATCGAAGTCGGTGCCGGCGTGATGTGTACGGTCACCACGAAGCAAGGCTCGGGACCTAGAATTAAGTACCAATTTCACCCTTCAAGATCCACATCTTAGGCAGATGTAAGGCGAGTAAGTTAGTGCATCCTTTGGTGGAGGTATTACTACTACAAGAGAATTTTGCTGTCGTATAGCTGCTGTTGATACAATCGTGTCGCAGAATGCGTACTCTAACCGGTACTTCGAAGAACTGATGATAGATAATAATCAGTATGCATACAGAAAAAGGAAGAAGGATGGCAATTGCGAATCCCTACCTAAAACCACGCTATCGCCTCTTAGGAAGAGCTTGGAAATAAATCGGTCTACGAACGCCAGAATACCTCAGCGAGCGTTCTGACTTGAGTTAGGGTATACATACCCTTGTTGACTGGCTTCTTGCCCTTGCCCTTCGGGATTTCAGTCCACATTTCTGCGTTGAACATACAAGGTTAGCCCACGAGTCCAGCCAATACTGGTACTGTAGTCAATCCCCACCTTTGCAGTTCTCGAGCACCAGGTTAGAATGTCTATCGAACGCCTTGCATCTCGCTAGGATCTTCCTGCCGTTTCGCAGAGCGACGAGTATCTGGGAATGGTTCTTTACGGATTGCTGGAGAACGGAAAGGGGGCCATTGTTGATTTCTGCGGTAACACAAAGCCATAAGATAGCCTTCCGACAGATTAGATGCTCTACACACCATGCTCTTGCATCTGCCGTATCTTTTCTTCATCGAGCTCGCTGTTTGGTACATTCAAGTATTGACTGTATAGCAGCGAGCATACATCAGCGTTAAACACTATCTTATATTTCTGGTTGATGGATGGTATACCTCATGTTGAATTCGCTGTTTCCACGAGTTAGAGCTGTCTCAAGCTGTTTCAAGCTTCTTGATCTTTCGCCAAAAAAGCTAGAAATCTAGACTTGACATTTACGATGCTTCGTACAGCTACACGCGCGCCGACATCACTCTTGAACAGCAGTAGTTCAGCTCGTACTGCAGTCGCAAAGACAGCTCTCAAACCTGGTATGTTGCGACAAGACCTTCCCTGGCCATGCTTTCAAGAATTCTGGAAGAAGCTTAGACCGCTTTACGAAGCTATATATGTGCAGTTTAGACTAACATATGGCTGTTCTTTCACCTCTCTTCATTCATTGTCCTCCCCAGTCTCCTGCACAAGAAGCTTGTCGACTTCGCGAAATGCGATTATCGAGCCTGCAGTCCGCATCAGCGGTGTAAGGAGAGCTGCTCTTCCAGGTATATCTATACGTTATGGTCCTACAAAGCAATTCGCTGAACAAACTTGCGAACAGCCCGTCGATGGCTGCTACAGCAAAACTCGTATGCCACAGAGGCCCGAGGAAAATTCTCTAGAGCGAAGCCCGTAGGCCGCATTCGATCTACAGACAGCTGCGAAGATCTTACACTGATGCCGTGTGATCTTCTAGCACATGAACATCGGAACCATCGGGCACGTCGACCACGGCAAGACTACACTCACAGCAGCCATTACGAAAACAATGGCAGAAGCGAATGGAAGCAACAAATTCGTCGACTACAACATGATTGATAAAGCACCTGAAGAACGTGCTAGAGGAATCACCATCTCTGCGGCTCACGTGGAGTACGAGACGGATAAAAGACATTATGCACACGTCGACTGTCCGGGACATCAGGATTTCATCAAGAATATGTGGGTATTGCTCTCAGCTTCTCTGTTGATGCAGATAGCTGATAAGCTATGGGGCTGCAGGGTCGTCGGTGCTTCCCAAATGGACGGAGCTATCATTGTCGTTGCCGCAACAGATGGATCTATGCCTCAAACACGAGAACATCTTCTTCTGGCCCGTCAAGTGGGTATTCAGAAGCTCGTGATCTTCATCAACAAAGTGGATGCCGTCGATGATCCTGAAATGTTGGAGCTTGTCGAGATGGAGATGCGAGACTTACTCGCTACTTATGGTTTCGATGGTGAAAACACACCTATCATCAAAGGAAGTGCTTTGAATGCCTTGAATGGCACAAAACCAGAAATTGGCGTAGAAAGCATCAAGCTCCTCATGAAGTCTGTCGATGACTGGTTGGACCAGCCTACACGAGCACTAGACAAGCCTTTCTTGATGCCTGTCGAAGATGTCTTCTCTATCCCTGGTCGAGGAACAGTCGTGACAGGCCGAGTCGAGCGCGGAACAATCACAAAAGGCGCAGAATTGGAGCTCATCGGTCTCGGAAGCAAAGAAAAGACGACGTTGACGGGTATTGAAATGTTTCATAAAGAACTGGATAGAGGAGAGGCGGGAGATAACATGGGTGCCCTCCTCAGAGGTATAAAGAGAGAACAGATAAAGAGAGGTATGGTTCTGGCTCAACCGGGCTCTATCAAACCTGTCAAGAAATTCTTGGCGTCCCTGTATATCCTTACAAAGGACGAAGGTGGACGATACACTCCGTGCGCTCATACTTCTCCCTCTTTCAAGGCAACAATACCCTAACTGACTCTTATTCTGTTTGCAGATTCATGAACAACTACAGGCCACAGCTCTTCATCCGCACATCCGACGTGACAGTCGCTCTAACTTTCCCACCAGGCGTCGAAGGTCGTGATGAAAAAGTCGTCATGCCAGGCGAGAATGTCGAGCTTGAGGGAGAGCTCGTGCATGAGATTGCTCTAGAAGAAGGTTCTAGATTCACACTGCGTGAAGGTGGTAAAACTATCGGAACGGGATTGGTCACGCGCATCATGGGGTAAAGAGACGAAATTCGATCCTGGATCAGCAGTAATCACCTAGACTTTTGTATCATAAGCCCTTCTTTATCTTCTCCTTCTTTCGTTCCTATACAGTCGTCGTTCACTTCCCTCTTTCGTCGTTAGCACACTGCATCATGATCCGCAATATAACGAACACCCTCCTCATAGTATTTGAACAATGAGTTAGTCAGTGACTGCACCTCATGTTGCACTTTAATTCAGAATGTTCTGTTATGTCGACCCTCTTGCGTGATTTGTTGCGCTGCGTAATGGAGCCCAGCAGCTCCCTCGTAAGTAAGTCCCGACTGCGTAGGCCTCTAGCTAGCCTTGTTTCAACGTCCAAATTGGTCAGTACGCTCAGATGAGTCTTCATGGTGCCCAGAAAGCTGAAATGTAGCTAGTAAATCGCATTGCAGGACAGCAATAAACCGGCTGGTAGTGAAAGCAGGAGAGAGACGAGAACGGTACAACCCGAGTGAGATGAACGAAGATGTGCGATAGATTTATATTGTCTACTCGTCGGTCTCGACTACTTGCGTTGTCGTGCCCTGCGAAAATCACATCGATAAGTTGGAGTGACCATACTGATTGTCACGAGGGAAGCCCACCTTGAAGCTCGTAATGCCTGGTACGTGGGATGCGACTACGTAAAGCTTCTCCTTTGCGTTCTCCTCGTCGTTACGCTTGCCTGCATTCAATCAAGCGGTCAGCATTCCGCCCAGGAATTGTCGTTTGTCTAGCGAATGCAACCCACGGGACAGTCGAACTCTGATTCTCCTGGGGACGCTCTTGATACCCAATTGCCAGATAGCAGCGTTCAATGAAGGGTCTATTCTGATGTCTTTTGTGCCCATTGCTTTTTCTGCAAACTTCTTGACCTCTTTGACGGCTGTTGGCGCGCGGTGCTTGAAGCCTAGCGACTTTGTGCGCTTGTGTAGGTTGACCGTCATCTCGTAGGATACGACCTCGTTGAGCGCCTGCAGAATCGACATAACACATCCCATCCGTCAGAATTGCTGATTCTTTCGTTTGAGCTCTCCCATATCTAGCTTGCACGCACTGAGCGCTGCTTCTTCTCCTTCTTCTGTCCACGAGCCATCTCTTGAATGTATATGGGATGTTCTTGATGTCGGGTGTCCGGGCAAGCGCTCTCTCGAAGGGGTCGGCCCAACTTTTTCTTCAAAAGATCAACCTCGCCTTCCGCACGGTTTAGGGGAAAGTTTCAACAAAATCCTGCAAAATGCTGCTATCTGCACGACAACAGCAAGAAGATAGGACATAATGCATGCTTATGTCTCACCTACACAAAACTGCTTGCATTTCGAGGCGAAAGAATCGGCAAAGGAAGGCCAATTCCAGATATACAGACTAGTATCACTCGAGACTAGCACGAACCTGTGCAACGATGTGCGATTTCCTCGTCGTTACACCACCTCTTGCCCTCTCCGAGACATGCACTATAACCGTAACTCGCCAAATTCCTAATATCTGAACACGTAGCAGACTTGGCAAACATCTTGGGCTCTACTGTCTGATTCCTGTACCGGGACATGCCAGTCTGGCTGCAATTTTTACATGTCTGGCTGCTATCATACTTCCGCTACAACGCTCGCATTTCATGAAACTTCAGTCTTAAGCCTTGACATCTGACGAGCTGATGATAGTAGCGAAAGCATCTCCCAGCTCTTTGATGACCATCTGACAACACAGCATCAATTTAAGTAAAAGTTTCGCGAAGATGCGACGAACCTCTGTCACTTCCTTTCCTGACGCTCCTGGAATGTCTCTGTCGCCAATAGCATCCCTTGCGATGATTACGTCGTAGCCTTTCTGACTTGCTTCTCTAGCAGTCGTAGACACACACACATGTGACATATACCTGTTGGCCAAAGTCAGCCGGGTTTCAGCCCGCAAAGACGGCCCAACGCACCCCGTCAAGACCAACTTCTTCTTTCCCAACTTCTGCAATCTACTATCCAAATCCGTCTCTGCAAAACTTCCTGGAAACTTCTTTGATACACTAAATTCATTCTCGTCATTTTTACCATTTGGCAATAATTCTTTGAATTCTTGGGCGAGTTCAGAACCCGGTGTGAAGACGGGTGTGCCCTCAGGAACACTGTGTGTAATATGTACAATGTGCCCGCCGTTGTTGCGATACTTCTCGACTAGGCTCGCGATTGCCGGACGAGAAGTGTCGATGTCCGTCACGGCTAGATGGCCTTGAGCGTATTCATTCTGGGCTGCGAAATTGATGTAAGACTGTCATTGTTTGCTTCAACCTTGCGTGAAGGGTATGGCTTACCATCGATGATGCAGAGCACAGAATCGCACACAGATGCTGTAGAATCCGGGATTCCAGCGAGCTGACGGAAGGAGGCTGCCATATTGCTTTGTGGTCTGAAGACAAGGAGCAAAACGAAGCAAAGAGCCAAGTTGCAGATCGATATCGCAATAAGCGGCTGTCGTTACTTCCCCGCGCCGCTCATTTAGGTCACATGACAGCTCGACAGGTAGCGGACATTGTCTGACCATAAGTTAGGCAGTCAGTCGAAAACTCGGGAGTCTGAAGGCTTCTGCTGTTGATAATTGTTGTTGATTCAGAGCTAGGAAACCAAGAGAACGGCTGTGCCTTCGTAGGTACAACGCGAGACATAGTTTAGATCTACTAATCCTGATAGAGCAGTCTGATAGCGATTCCGGATTTGACATGCCTGATAAGTCACAAGTAGGCTGTCATACCATATATCTGGCTTCAGAATCGTAGATAATGTTGAGGGCCGAGTACGCAGGCAAGCGCTCAAATTTATGACAGCCAGAGAACAATACGCTGACAGCTGCCTGACTCGAGTATGGGTTATGTTCGAGCTGATGGATTGTTCGTCCAAGGACTTATTGATGGAGATTTGTCCTTGCACACCTGATACAGTATGAAATGCTCGGCCTGGAACGTTTGTGCGGGCTGGGAAATCGCTGCCTGTCTGCCATCTTCCGTACGACATGTAGATAAGGATATTGCTAGTGAGGAACAGTTGTGCTTTGGGTGCGTTGGCGATGCGATATCCTCAAGACGACGACCTGACAGAGGGACCCAGCGAGTGCCGGCCAGCAGGTACATATACGAGAGCTTCGCAATGCTTCTTGTAGCGTTATAGAACAGCAATAGATCCGCTAATCATGCTTGTCCCTTCGCTTGACCGAGCGGCCAGACCTCCTCCCATCTTTGTCGAATCTCTTTCGAGCGCATCAAGCAGTAGCAATAGCGACGACGACGAGCACTACGACGTCGACGTTGATTCTGGCGGTGATTCCTCGCAATTCCTGCTGGCCTCGCCGTTCGTTGCTGGTAGCAGTTGCTGGAGCAAAAGCGACCCAATCTCTCCCTCATCACCGGCAACTGCGACTATGACAAGCGCAAACACAAAGTCTGTGACTTTTGATGGCGATGCTGGGAGAAGAACATACGATGCGACATCAAGTAGTGGTACTGGTACTTCTTCCAGATTGACACGACCTGCGATGTCAGATAGCCTGAATCATGCTGCTGGACCGGCGACGACTTCAGCGAAACCAGCTGGCTCCATACCCTTACCCTCCCCATCTGCTGTACACATCAACAATGCTCTTGAGGAATCACTGCGACGGGCTGAAGAGGAGAGACAGCGAAGATCGTTTGAACGCCGGCTTCTGCGCAGGAAGCAGCGACGGCGGGAGTACAACAACAATGCAGTCACTCCTAATGCTCTAATTGAAGAAGATGAAGAAAGAGCCGAGATCCATCTTCCAGCACAACCGCCTGAACAAGCGATCCTAGACTCTGCAGACGAGATAGGATCCAACGAGGATGACTATGATGAGGAGGACGACTATTCAGATGATTCAGAAGAAAACGAGAGAAACCTTACTCGACAACTCGCAGAAACAGCAGTCTCTGTACGAGAAATGTCGAGAGAATTAGGCCGAGCACGTGTCAAGTCATCCATACAATCCGTCCTCATCGTCACCAAAGCTAGAGATAATCAGCTTATTCGCTTAACAAGAGAACTGGCGCTTTACTTGATGAAGACGCCGAGACATGGGAGATCGAGGGGGATAACAGTCTATGTGGATGCACAACTGCGCAAGAGTAAGCGATTTGACGCTGCTGGGATGGAGAGGGAGAATCCAGAACTATTCAGACCGGATAAACATCATCATCACCATTCTCATGCTGGGACAGGGGGATCCCATCAACGTCGTAATTCCCGAAAATCATCGACTTCCGCATCTTCTCTTAATATACTAGGCATGGCAGGAGCTTCTTCAGACAGGCTCAGTGCCTCTGTAGCTTCTTCAGGGGCATCTACACCTGCGCTCGTTAACGCCCATTCTGGTGCACTATCGAATGGAAAACCACTTACAAGGCTCACTGAAGCGCTCGTGAGTCGGCAACTGGATAGACAGCTAGAGAAGGAGAAAGCAAGAAGGAGCGGGACGTCAATCAATCAACAGGCTTCCAAGGACTCGGAGGGACAAAGTGGTGCGAATACCCCGCTTTCGCCTTCTTCGGCAGTGAATGGAGAGGAACAAGGTCTACTTCGATACTGGACTGCAGAAATGTGTTCAAAGAGCCCACATCTCTTCGATCTGGTGGTGACGGTAAGCGGTCCGTCCTCGTCTGTTTGTCCTCTACCGAAGCTGATGCATCGAATATACTATCATTCTATTTCAGCTCGGAGGTGACGGTACTGTACTATTTACTTCGTGGCTATTCCAACATGTCGTTCCACCTGTCATACCCTTCGCACTTGGCTCTCTGGGTTTCCTTACGAATTTCGATTTCAGCAACCATGTCCGCGTGATGGAATCTGCCATAAACGATGGTGTCCGTGTGAATCTTCGTATGAGATTCACCGCCACGATCTATCGAGCCGTTAATCAAGACGACGTCGAAGGCCGTCGAAGAGTCATAAGAAGCGGTGAGACTGGTCAAATCTTCATGGAGAAACTCAAATCTGGTGGATGGGACGCTATTGAGTCGGGTGGGCAGCAGGCTCACCAGAATTGTAGTCCGTACAACTCGGCTAGGGATAGAGAGGTCACTTGCTCGGTCACGAGACCCGCGGAAAGCTTTGAGGTCCTCAATGACCTTGTCGTTGATAGAGGGCCCAGTCCTTATGTTAGCTTGCTGGAGCTGTTCGGTGAGTATCTGCGCCGTATAAATGGTAAAGGGAGGTCATAGCTGACATCCTTTGCAGGCGACGAGCATCACATGACGACAGTACAAGCTGACGGACTCTGCGTCGCTACACCCACTGGTTCCACTGCGTACTCGGTATGTTCAGCGGGTGACTCAACTATTGCAAAACTGTACTGACGCGCTTGCCTCTACAGCTATCAGCAGGCGGCTCGCTTGTACATCCTGAAATACCAACACTTCTTATTACACCCATTTGTCCGCACACACTTTCCTTCCGGCCGATGCTACTGCCAGACAGCATGGAGCTCCGCATTTGCGTCCCTTACAATTCTCGGTCTACAGCTTGGGCGTCCTTCGATGGTCGCGGAAGAGTCGAGATCAGGCGTGAGTCGCAGTAATGCACTATAGAATGCACCTGCTGGAGATTGACTGATTCTGTGCTCGATTCATACAGAGGGAGATCATATCAAAGTTACAGCTTCACAATATCCTTTCCCTACAGTTTGTGCCGATAAGCAAAGCACAGACTGGTTCCAGGCTATACAGCGGACTCTAAAGTGGAATGAAAGACAACGCCAAAAGTCGTTCGTTGTTGTCGAACAAGCGCGCGAAGATCCTCAAGATGCTACGGCACGAGACACAAGTTCTGCTCAACAACAAGTCAAGACCACGGAGAAGCCTGGTGAGCTCTAGTCTCTGATATCTTTAGCCAAAGATGGTATTACTGACCTCATCTTCGATTGTAGATTCAGTCTCCAGCCTGAAAGCCAAAGCGGAAGACGACGAAGATGATGGCTCCTTTGACATCGACGACATACCTATACCAGGCTCTTCGACTAGCACGTCCGCTCCCCCTCCCTCCCACAATGAGCGTCAAAGTGGTGCACCCGTCATTGGCACCTCTTCCGGTGCAATAGCTCAAGAAGCTACCGACAACAACGACTTACATCCGGACGCAGAGCATCATGATCCTCGTCATCTACGGCAATATGACATTCCCATGCGGACAGAAGGGAAGCAGAGAAGTCCACGTTTGAGAACGCCTAAGAACCTTACGCATCCGCCTTTACCGAGACATACAAGCGAGAGAACTCCGACGAGTAGAGATAGAAGAGCAAACTCTTCTGCTAGAGAAGGAGATAAAGTGAAAGCATTCGTAGTCTTTGGAGCAGACTCAAGCGATGCTGAAACAACCGCGAGCGAGGATAACTGAAAACCTGGTTGGGATAGGCGAGATCAACCGTGATGGAGTTGTTGTATGCATAACTACGTATCTTCGTTAGAATGAGAAGCAAGCAGATGTCTGAAATCAATGTCGATAGTGGAAAGCCTGATTGGGGAAACACGCTTACAGTTCTCCTCCCTACGCTTCTCGTGTATGTTGACGAGCCTGTCCGTTTGTACGATTGACACTATTGCTACACATTTTTGCACCAAGACGGCTAAAAACATCATAACGAAGTGTCTGCACTATACCAGGTTTCTTGAACCTTGGAGACTTCTTAGGCCATATTCAAGCTCTCGAGTTTGGCTTTTAGAGCTTCAGGCGTTGCTTCTTGAATTTCTGCGTTACTTGCTCCATTAACATAAAGCAGAGCTTCAGCGGGCGTCTGAGTGTGATCAATCATATCCGCAGTGATTTTCGCTTCCTGTGCTTCTTGTAGCGTTTCTTCCTGTCCATCACTCCATCTCACCGTAACACTTCCATCTTCGTTTCCGAAATAAGCAGCTTTGGCCATTCCTACGAAGAGACCGACTTCTACGACTCCTGTGAGCATCTTGATCTTCACTAAGAGGGATTCGGGCTCTCGCATGTGCGCTTCATCGAATACGGCATCGATGATGAAATTGCTGTTGTCGGTCACTACGGGACCAGCTTTGGCTTTTCCCATCCGGAGTGTTGGCTGTATACACCCTGGCATTCTCTCCAAATTCGCTAGGACTGTTATACAACGGGCCGTCAGCTTGCCAATCTCAGCGGTATTCGAAAAATTGAAGCCAACCTTTCGAGTATGCGAACATGGGTACCTCGATGGGTATCCCTTTCGTCCAGTTCTGGCCTAGTAGCTGACTGTTCTTCCTGTGATCCGCTACAAGCACGAACTCATCTGCGGCCTCAGCGAGGACCTGTTGACGAAGTCAGCGATATGATCGCGCCCCTCTTGCGGATCTTCTACATGCCTTTTCGCGTAAATGGCAACCGCCCCCTCCCTTGATGCAATTCAATGCGAGGTCACATTCATCCGCCCCGTCAATTGTCACATCGATTGAAGGGAACTGGTCTGCAGGAATTTAGACAGCGATTTGTCAAATACCACTCTGTTGTAGTGATATATGAGTTCACGTACCGACATCTCCAAGGTTCAAACTGGCACTGACTATCAGCTCTTTAGACTGGAAGCCAGTCGGGATGAACTAGCGGACAGGCGGCATTAGCTCTCGAGTACCTTGACATTATGTATCCTTGCATATACTCACCCATCTCCTCTTATTTGCTTCGTGTCCTTGCGCTAATATCCTATCTACGACATATGGCACCGTCGAGCCCGATCCTATCCCAATCACCCTATGATGCGGTTTGACATGCACATCTACAGCTCTATACGCTGCTAATCTCTTCGCATGTTCGATTGGTGATAGAGGTTTCTTGGAAGCGTCTTGGGCGGATGATTTGACTTCTTGGATTACTTTGGCGGAGGCTAGTTGGGCGGGCGAAAGAGGAGTAGGAAGTGAAGCTAGTGGGAGTGATGAAGATGGAGAATCTGGTTGTAATTGTAGTTGTGAAGAAGAAGAAGCCGATGTCCCGCTTTCATTTTCATTGTGAATATTGGGCGCATTGGTCATCTTACTCAGCTTGCTACTACCTCGTCTTAATCTTGTAGTATTGCCAGTCCTCAAGAATCCTCCTTCGCCCATCGTAGCGTCTTCTTCTTCCGTAGCCTCTTCAATCTCGCCATGACCTTCTGTTGCTCGCTGGCCAGTACTTTTATTCAAGTTCTTGATTGATGTAAGAGCTTGTAAACTGTTGGTAGTGCTGCTGCCATTCGAGAAAGAAGACCGTTGTGCTCCAAAAGAGCCTTTGCGCGATGATGGCTTGGACGACTCTGGCGAGTTCGCACCAGAAGATAAAGGTGTGATGGGCAACTTCTGCAGAGCATCCAGCGCTGGCGAAGGCACTGCGAACACTAACATGTCAGCCCTATTTTCAGCCGACTTGCTCGAACAAGATCTGCAGGAGCTGACTTGTCACAGTCGTTGCTTGCCAAGAGCGTAAGGAGTCAATCTGGTATTGTGGATTGAAGACTTTGATCTGGCAGTGTGGTTGTGATGTAAAGTGCAAATTGCTTCTAAGCGAAGAAGCCGGGCGGGACAATGCGAGATCGACCAGTCAAGCACTTCATCCAGCAGCAGAGCACAGTATTTAGACTAGTATCTACATATGCAACACACATATATTGTACCGAAAGCTTGGCTTGCAACTTGTTCAAGCATGTCAGTCAGATGTGCCCCTATTTTAGAGGCATCGCGTGTAACAAGTCCTGTCAAGCCTCAGCCTGATCAGTCATTGGTCAGGCGTCGTTGTTTTGGTATGTTCAGCAGGGGAAGCTTGCCAGCAAGATATATTGCAGTGAATTGAATGAAGAAGACAGCAAGGAAACGAATAACGGAGAGACTGCTAAGAAATGAGAGACGTGACAGCACAAAGAAGGTGAGGATGTAATCATAACGAAGGACTATGCGGCCATGATCTGCGAGCGTGATCACAAGGTCATCAGCTGGATCCAGGGAATAGAAGGCAATTTAAGCGACCCACCTCTCTGACGAACGCCTTGTAGTCTATACTTCCATCATTGCCCACTTTGACACCAGCAAGTAGCTCATCCACTTCCTGATCCGACAACTTCTCGCCCAAGCTCGTGAGGACGTATCTTAGTTCGCCGACACCAATGTAGCCAGTCTGATCCTTGTCAAAGACTGCGAAACCGCGGATGAACTCTTCTGTGGAATGTGTATGACCAGCGAATAGAGGAGGAAAGTGGGAGAATGAAGGAAGGAAGGTTATGGGCGCGTGCGGGTCAGTGACAATAACATCAGTCTTGAATCGCCATCAGGGGAGCCCACCCTCTGATCCAGCGCTCTTGAATCCATCAGGACGGTGTAAGATCTGAGTAAACGAGTCGTAATCGACTGCACGTCCATCCATCCATCCACCATCAATCAGTATCGCCCTGTTGACGCGTTGTTCGTTTCGAGGTTTGCCTAAACTCACTGTCCTTTGGGTTGCTGCTTGCGAGCTCAGCTACTTCTGCTTGTGTAGGATTCTGTCCCAATGCTCGTAGGACATCTCCCAGCGATTCTCGAGGAATACTGCCTGTCCCTCGCTTGTCGAAGAGCGCAAAGGCTTCGCGGATCTCTGCGTCTTGGGACTGGCAAGTACTATTCGTCAGAGAATGTTGCGAATGTATACCGTAGTCTCGCTCCACACTGACCATCTTGTCTTGAAATTGCTGTTGATTGATGGTCAAGGCTTGGAATCGATTTGAAACACCTTGTCTTGTCGTCTCGCAAACTCGCTAGAATGCAATCCCAGACATCAATGTGCGCCTGTGCATGCTTCAAACGCATCACAACAACGACAGCAACCACTTCTTCCACCGCACGCCGGGCATTCTACTCGACAGCAGCAGCTTCTTCAGCAACTTCAAGCAGTTCGAGCAGCAGCAATACGCCCTTGCTTGACGCTTTTCGCAGTCAGGATGGACCGCTTCTATCAAACTTTGAGCATGTCCCAGAAGGTCGTATGCGGCAAGGAATGCTGGCGACTCAGAAAATGGCAGCGTTGGCAGCTGGTGCTTCTCCAGGTGTGCACCGTCTAGAGAAAGCTAGGATCAAGACACGACTGACGAGAGTATGGCATAATAGACAGACTCCTGAGATCACATAGAGGACCTGCTGCAGACAGTGCGCTGGCCGGCGCCCTGCACGAGAAAAAGACGTATGAAATCGCACCTCTTGAAGACCCTCTCGTCGCATTCATGACCAACCTGATGATGCGAGATGGCAAGAAAGCTACTGCCCGTAAACACGTTTCTACCGTCTTAGAGACACTGCGCAAGAAATCCTCTTCTCCTCCTCTTCCCATTTTAAAAGAAGCTATACGGTTAGCGAGTCCGCATATTCGGATAGCGCAGCAGAAGAACAGAGCAAAGAATGTATCTGTGCCGCTTTCGCTGGGAGAGAGACAGAGAGTACACAGAGCTATCAGATGGATTCTGGATGCATCGGATAAGAGGAATAACCCAAATGCTGGAGGAAGTAAAGTGTTTGGAGAGAGAGTCGCACTGGAGATAGAGGCTGTATTGAATGGGTCGAGCGAGGTGCTTAAGAAGAAGGAGCAGCTGCACACCATGGCGACTGTCAACAGAGCAAACGTAAAGAGGTGAAAATGAGTTGTACTAATATCATCTACTCTAAGTAATACTATAATTTCGGTTTCTTCCCATGTTGTGCTAGTCATTGCTGCTGCTGCGATTTATCAGCAGGAGCAGGCCACACACTCCTGCCCTCATCGACTGCTTTCCTTAGTTGCTCCATGACTTCTCTTGGCTGAGGTGCTCCAAACACTGCTGTTCCTGCGACTATCACATTGCTTCCTGCCTCTGCACAGGGCTTTATCGTTTTCGGTCCGACTCCTCCGTCGACTTGGATGTCTATGCTTGGGAAGCGGGCGCGCAGGTCGGATACCTGTCAATCACTATTTCATCAGCCTTCCAAGCAATCTACCTCAAGGAGATTTGGTCCCACCTTCGGCACACACTCCTCCATGAATTTCTGACCGCCTGCACCGGGATGCACAGTCATGACAAGCAGCATATCCGCCTTCTCTCCAATACTATCCGTGATAGCAGTAGAAGGGGTTTGAGGAGAGATCGCTACACCGCATTTCATGTTGTGCGAATGAATGAGATCGATGACTTCCAGCGCTTTCTCTGTTACCGTGCAGTTTTTAAGCTTATGTAGGATCGAAAGCGTGGAAGAGGATGCTCACCTGGACCTGTAGCTTCCAGATGGAAAGTGTATGATTTGCCGCCAGCTTCAGCGACGTCTTTCACCCACTGTATACTCCCTCATCAGCTCTCGAACGTGCAAGCAACGAGTTTAGATAGCATAGACGCACCCGCGCTGGATCAGAAACCATCATATGGCAGTCCATAAAGCATCCAGTCACGCTTGCTGCAACGCTCTTCAGAACCGGTGCGCCTGCCAAGGATAGTTTCAGCTGGAGATCTAGGGAAAGAGTAAGAGTATGAAGTGGATGTACCGATAGTGATGTTAGGAACGAAGTGACTGAGAGAGTATGGAATGGATTGTACAGTCAGAAACGCAGAAGCTAGACGTTATCGCCGTCGACAGCCTACCCGTCCATCACGTCTGAGACAGCCAATACAAGCCATATCAGCTACCTTGTACTGTATAGGATTCCAACTAGATTACTGCAGTCCGCGCACCCATATGCAGCCAGTCTGCGCCGTCCTTGATGATGCGCGTGCATTCTGCTGCGAGCTTGCCAAAGTCGCTGGCTAAGACTGATGGTGCTATCTTGGTTGCTGGAGTAGTCATGGTCGTTCGCTGTCTCTTAGTATTCTCTTGGAATTGAGCGAAAAGCAAGCGAGCAAGGCAGCGTCATGGAACTTCTAGGCTTTCGGGCTTCGCTTTAGACTACATATGCAAATTGATTAGGCCCTCGATACAGGAGCCAGTGACCAGAAGAGAAGATGAAACAGCTACACCTACTGGCTGAACTTGGCTGAACCTAGTTCAGCCAGCTACTCGCGACGAAGCTTTCAGGCTTCAGCACCTTCTGACCAAAATGGACGACTTGAATGCTAGCCGTTCTAGCAGGAAACAGTAGCTCGAGCATGCGTCAGCCCCAGTCCCTACACCACACTGCACACGCTCGTACAGGCGTGACGAGATGCCCGGCTGAGACGGTGTTTCGCGCAACTTCTGGCGACTTCGCGGGCCCTAGCATCCCGTAGTCGCAGACCGGATCTCATCACCAACAGTCCATCTCATCTCCATTTCATGTAACTATGTCTCTCATCTGAAGCTAGTCAGTAGCGTCGCCGGGATTGGCTGCAAGCGGTCCGTGTAACGACCTCACAACTCTGTCCTTACGAGATACCGCAACTTGGTCTCTCTCTACGAATACGAGCCGTTTCGGGCTGAAGAAAAGAGATGTGTCACCGAAGCGGATCTCATACATCTCATCTCATCTGCTACGGACCGTCCTGCCAATCACCGAGTAGGATGAGATCCTGAAACAGAGGGACCCTTTCAAGACCCTACCCTAGCCCGAAGCTACACCTTTTAGAAAGATGCTGAGTGAGCTTGACGTAGTACTCCCACACACTGCAGCTTGCATTCCGATACTTCATCCTTTCTCTGAAAAGCCCGAACTCGAGGAAGCCTTCAAGCAGCCTGTCAGCCAGCTTCAGTGCCTCTTTCGCTTGTGAAAATCCTCCACAGCTACTTCTGCAAGCTCCGCTGCTTCGCCTACACACAATCACCATCAGATCGTATACACAAAAGCTATCTATCTACCGTCATCGTCCTCTCTCTGTCTGGTTGTCGGACTCCTGACATTCCATCCCAAGCTTCACTCGTCACTGCTCTACCTCTCCTACTTCACCTTCGATTCGACCTGCTAAGCTCCTTGGATAACCATCTCCTACTTGTACTCGCGTCTCTTCCGTGCCGGACAAGTTTGGTCAGAGGCAGGTCAGGTCGAACGGACCGTCTTGGTCTTCTAGCGCCTCCCGAATTCAACAGCATACAAGTGATCGATCTCATATCTCGTAAAACCCACTAATTGCGAAGAAACGGAGTGTGAGACAAGGCCCTATCTAGAAGGCGTTACAAAGGGGTCGGATACCTCGCCCTTGAAACAGGTTGGCTGTCTCACAGGGCCGGCAGCACTCTCTCTTCGACCTCTCACGTCCTTGAAACGCCTCGTCACATCATCTAGAAGATAGAAGACGCACATTTCAGACAACTTTAGACGCTCTCAGCTGTATCATCGCTGCGACTCTCTCCTCTGCTTCACTTCACAAGGTCTATCCTGCACCGCTTTTGCGTGAGCAAGGGCTGGTCTAACGCCCCCCGTACAGTCTAGCTTCATTCAGGAGCAATCTCATCATGGCTCAGCTACTACCACCTCTCCGTCCAAGGCAGGCTGCAGCCTCTTCTAGTCTACGTGATAGTGAGTTGCCTATCTATCTGCGCCCATTCAATCCCTTTGCTCACGATCCTGTACAATGCACCTTGCAGGCTGTCTCACTCCTCCTGCTATCAGATCTAGCAGTCAGCCTTCCGATCCTCGCCAACTCAAGCTTCCCAGCCTCCGTACGCTCGATCTGCTTCCCTTAGGCGCGCAAGCTCGTGTAAGGGAGCTTGATGGTCAATCGCGCTCCTCATCTATTGCCATGGCTAGCGATTCGCACGACTCTCTACTTGGATCGCCAGAAGAAGTCAAGCCCAAGAACCTTGCCGTGCCGGTCGCGGTCGCGGGTGATTATGGTTCAGATCTTCGAGCTCCACACAACATGCGGCGAAGCTATGGAGTCAGTCGTCATCTATCAGTTAGCAGCTCTGCAAGCGATGCCATGTCAATCGACCATGTTTCGCCCGAAGGAGATGAAGGCTACGATTCAGCAGTCTCGCATGGCTCTGGAATGGCCTTCTCATCTGCGTCTGCATCTGCATACCCTGAATCTAGCTATACCGCGCGACTCCTCACACCACCAAATGAGCCTCTGAAAGCAAGCAACGGCAAACTATCTAGCATCCTCAATCACGATATCCCTGATTCGCTAGCTATCCTATCGGATGTGGCGGGTACAGCCGATCGTGATGCACGCTATGAACTGGAGAGGAGAAGAGCTGGTACTATGCCAAGCGCTTTTCATGCGCTAAAGGGATCAGGAAGCTATCGGTATCGCGATTACCATCCTGACCAAGCGCATGAACGATATAGACAGCAGCCAAGCCAGCACGATTCGTATTCACACGCTCGTCTTCGTTCGCTTTCAGATCAAGACGCCAGGCTATATGCGGCGAGAGGGCATCCCCAGCAACATAGACCGATCTCTCCTCCTAGAAGCTATACCCATAGACATCCCTCAAAAGGAAGTATCAGCGGCATGCCTTCCGTTTTACAAAAGCCCTATTCTCGTGCACAACCCTATCCTCCCTCCCATCGACCGAACCAACAGCGTCCTCCTCATCCTCCTTCACAAGCTATCTATCAACGACCCGATCAAGTCATAAAGCTGAAAAGCTTTCCTGACTTCGATCGTTCATTCATCTATCGGGCATCCGTTCCTCAAGGTTCAAATGCTAGACCTGCTCCACCTAATCCTCCAAAACTACAGCTACCGAATCTGTCCAATCAAAAGAGAGCTAGTCAGGAAAGCCTCATGTCAGGAGCGGGAGACAGGGTTTTGCAACAGCCAAAACAGCCCAATACCATTGCAGTAAGTTTGCCCTCTCAACGAGATTCTATGATTAACTGCTAAAAATGTGCTGCACACCCACAGCTACCCTCTATCGATGATGCAAATATGCCCACGGTGGACAGACCTTTCTCCTGCCCAGGCTGTGATCGCACTTTCACGCGTCGCTATGACCGGAATAGACATGCTCGCAAGCATACTGGCGAGAAACCGTATCCTTGCGGTAATCCAGACTGCAGTGAAGGCTTCGGTCGACCAGATGCCCTTCAGTAAGTCACCATATATCATTCGTGAGGTAATCGATCATGAGCGCTGACTTAGTCTGCGACCTTCATAGACGACACTATAGATCGCATCCAGAATGCGAAGCCTTCAAAGATCGATCTAGAAGAACGAGTGTATCCTCATCCACGGGAAGTGAACCACGCGTGTCCCTTGACCAAGATCGCATGATGATGGATTAGAAGATCGGACGACTATTACTATTTTCTATGCGACGCGTCAAACACTGTATCTGACAACTAGAAAACTATTTGTAACTATGACATGAGACTGCTAAAATGGACACGGCAAGCCACAAACAACAATGATCCTGCTCACAGTTCGGATGGGAGAGCGTATAATGCGGGTTGGTTGTCCCGACCTGACGTCTAATCCCTGACTTGCATTTACTCCAAGCTATATCCCGACCGCTGGCTCACAGCGCCGAGCTGGCCAGCTTGCAGTCTTCAGCAATATATGTTTACCCAGAATGAGCAACAGCATATCCAATGTCTGGTATGCATGCATTATAGATGGAACGCATCAGCTGGACCACCGCGTCTCTTCCAGACATCATCGATACCCATATCGAGTTTGCTGCGAGCAGTACTACCTTAGCTACTGCAAATCATCTTATGCATAGACACTCACCCATTATCCTGCATCTTGATCATAGGCTCTTCTCCCTCTTTCGGATTCCGGAAGATGACGTTCTTTTCCTACTGATAGATTCAGCATGGTGTATCTTCAGCCTGCCTCAAAGTCAGTACTTACTATGCCCAGCGTCAGGTGAATACCAGCTGGATCGAAGGCGTAATCGTACAACGGCTTGTTATCGAGAATGTTCTGGATATTGCTTGCGACGATCTCTGCTTGGACCATCCCACTGCATACGGCTATTAGCCAATCTCTCTCATAGTTCATAGCCGAAGCGCGCTTACGGTCTAGCTGCCTTGGGTGCGCCGGAATGAGCAATATCTCCGACCACAAATACGTTTGGCAAAGCATCATCGGCAATTTGCATAGTCTTCTTGATGTTGATGAAGCCTGAAGCATCTATTGACTGTTTTGATAGATCTTCAACAAGGCCAGACTGCGGGACTTGGCCAGTGCAGACGATCTTCCAGCAATTATTTAGATCAGCCCCGAATTGTAAGTATGAACTGGGCAACTTACAGCAAAGTTTGATGGTATCTTCTTTCCATTCTGAAGCTCTACGTCGAAGGTACTCCCATCAGTCGGGAAGCCATCTTGAGGTACTTTGACTCTTGATCCAAGCTCCAATTCTATACCAAGTTCTTTCGCCCTCTCAGCGATGATGTTGTGTAGCCCTTCATGGAAGCGATTCATGATCTTCTGTCTACTATGCACCAGCGTAACTGATTTCTGAGGGTAAACTTCCTTGATATCGGTTGCCATCTGTACGCCCACCGCCCCTCCACCGATAACGACGATCTTATCGCTCTGTTCGATTTGCTGTGCATGTTTCGTGAGATATTCCACGCCATCCAGCTTTTCTGAGCCAGGTAAAGATCCAGGAGGAACCAACTTCGTTCCCGTAGCAATGACCAGGAATTCATAAGGCACTTGCTGACTGTTCCTTCCATCTAGAGAGACGTTCCTATCTAGATGAACAGCTTCTCTCGATAGATGAGTGACTCTAGCTTGTATGACACTTCCGCTTCCAGGAGGACTGGCGGCGAATGTACCAGGTGTGTAAGGGATGAAAGCTTTGCGAATATCGATGTTTTTAGTGGTTACAGCAAATCTAGGGAATGCGAAGAGATGTTGGAAATGCGAGTTCTTCTCGATCAACAGCACGCGGAACCGCTGATGAAACGCTTCGGCCAAGGTTTGAGCAGTCTTGATGCCTGCATAGGACAGTCAGCTCTTATCAACATCGCATGAAAAGGTCTCACGCACCGACGTAGCTCCCTCCGATAACGACGATGTATGGTAGAGGCATGATGTCTTGAGATTCAGTGTGATGGCTCGAAGATGTTGTCCAGAAGAAAGCAGCGAGGATTGCGAGCAGAGCAACGATAAAACCTGCGAACAAGCTGCTGCGCATCCAAAGGTTGAGTCAGATCGAGTCCAAAGATCAGTATTTTTATCAGATTAGAAACGGGTCGTCCGGCGGAAATCATGTGGGTCCGGACGAAGGTGATCAGAGAATGTGCAAACGACATAATTGAGAGAGGCCAGAAAATAAAGACATACTTATTACTAAAGACTATGCTCTGATGCGAATATATAGCAGGGGGAAACCTCTATAACATGACAGGTGAAGCGACCGAAGCTACCGCGCGATCTTAAGACTCACCAGGAGTACCCACCCTATCGATGACAACATAATATACATGAAAATAACGACATGTTGGCCAGGATGCCATTACGGAGCTGCATAAAGTAGGCAAAGCAACAATTAGCTATTCGCCACGCTTGAGGATCAGGCAGTCAGTATATTGACTCACCATGCAATACAAAAAGATTCGGCAACCCAACGATCCTTGCGCCCAACTTCTTCGCCAACAACCCAAATGCCTCCGTCTCCAACTGATGATCAAACACCCACGCAGGGAAAACAGCTCCCATTCTATGTGCTTCCGCTCTGACAAGCGCAGCTACGCCTCCTATTCCATCCAATTCAATCTGGCGACCGATATACGCTGGTGAAGAGGTATTGAGCCGTTGATCTGATTTATCGAGATAGTCGGCGGAAGAGAAGACTTGTGGGAACTCGTCGATATGTCGTGGGTGATAGCGGGATGAAGTCGAAGAAGCTGACGAGGAAGAGGAAGAAGAGGAAGAGAGGGATGACATTGAAGAAGCAGACTCGAGGTCTGATGGTATGTATGACGTGTATTGGTCTGCTAGATGGAGTCTCTGCATATGCTGGAAGATATTGCCTTCGATGAGTAAAGCATCTTCTGCCAATGTAGCTTTATGAACGAGCGATTCAGGCGTTTCTGCCCAATTATTCATGTCGAAGCCGTGTAGCGAGCCATCAGGCCGCCTCTTCATTGCATTCGGTACGATGATGTCGTTCAATGGCGTATCTGAAGGAACCACTTGTCGACGTGGCATCTTCGGTCCTGGAGGGTAGTAGGGTGATGCGCGAGCTTGCGGCTGTGAGAGGGAAGTTGTAGGATCGGACACGCCTGCGCCGCCGTAGAGCAGAAGATCTTGGAATAAAGTAGGTGAGAATTCTGAGATGTCGCTGTCGAGCCAGAGTACCCAGTCAACGGATGGCTCGAGAGTTGCTGTGAGGAGGTACGTTCGCGCGCGCGCCATGACGGTCCTAGAACAAGACTTAGCATACTTTCAGATAGACATAATATAGGTTGTTGCTCACCGCCGTTGCGCTTGCAGAAGGTAGGCATGCCTTGAAGCGCCAGATGGCATTTCAACCTTGAAGTCCTTATGCAGTAAAGACACATGTCTGAACCTCCTCTGCTTATCGTTCATTCGCTCAGACACTAGATTCCGTAACACTTCGCCAGTATCATCATCTTCATCTCCTACTAGGAAGCCTAGGGAAGTGTTGGCTGATGGGTGCGTCATGTTGTCGATAAGGTCGAAGAAGCGGGGGAGGTCTCCTGCTGCATTTCGCAAGGGCGCAAGAATGAGTAGATGCAGCTCATTTGATGATGCTGGGTTGTTGAAGGACGTAAAATGTGGTGCTGCGTTGTCAAGGAGAGCTGGAATTGCTGGGGAGAAATCTTGGATGGTTACTGCTGGGTCGATGGCGAGGGAAGAGTAGGAAGAGGAGGAGGGGAGTGTTTGATGTTGTTCCACTTTCACAAGTGAAGGGTCTGCGAGTGTGATGGGCCGCCGCGTCCATCCAGAGTCTTGTAGAGCTTTCTCGGAGTATATAGGGGTCCGCTGGATGAGGCCAATGGCCAGTGCGATGATGCAAGCCAAGCCTATGAGTGCCAGCACAAACATAGCGAGCTGTATCACTACTATGAATGCCCAGCACCAGCGGCTCCTGCTGGAAGAAGACTGCCTCCCGCTGTCGCTCGAGCTGCTACTGCTACTGCCTGGGCCAGGACTGGAGGAGGTTGAGATTGACTGCCTGGGAGACGACAGGGATGATGAAGGATGCAGGAAGAAGTTGTACTTCTCCCTAATACTGTCCATACTGCCACCCCGTATGTGCTGCGGCTCTGGCTGGTGAAGGGGGAGGTAGCCATTTTCAGTCGCGCCGCTGCTGCTACTGCCAGATGGCCCAGCGAGACCAGCTGCAGAGACTGGAGTATACGAGTATGGCAGTCTTCGTGAGATGCTGTAGATGCTCTGGACGATGGACCTCAACGAGCTGCTCGCGCTCCCGTCGTTGTTGTTTCGCCGCTCCCACAAGGTCTGCTGCGAGTCTGAGCTCGAGACTGACGACGAGCGTTTCATCAGAGCCATGATGGGCACTCTACGACGTCGTTATTCTGTCGCCTTTCTTGCTGTTTTCTCCCTTTTTTCGATGGATTTCGTTGACTTCACGGTGAAAGCTCAAGCCCAAGCTTGCGAGAGGCCAACAATTTGTAACAGGGCGGTGCACTACTCTCGAAGTACCAAGAGTCAAGGCGATAGTAGTGATGATGCCGATGGTCAAGAAGCAAGACCAAATGTTAAACAACTTCAAAGCTCTGCCTCTGCTCGCGCGACCTGTACAGCTGGTCTGGTTGCTATGATATGCTCGGTACACCGCATTCCACGCTCGAAGCACATGCACACTCAAATCTACCAAGTCGGTAGTGGAAACACTCAATCGAGATAAAAGCAACATTCACTCCTTCATACTCCTCCCACCGTATCGCTGCTGCTGTTTGTGGTGCTGGTTCCATGACAAAAAGCCATTGAGACGCCCAAACTGACAATGAAGGGCCATCAGTACTACGTCTGGTATCAGGCATACGTCCGTCGCAACATCTCTACCCTTATCCATCATGTGAATACCTTGCAGAAGTCTAAATCGTCAAGAAACTTGGCATGTCCCGTCTGGGAAAGGAACTGATGTCACACTTTCCCGCCGGTGTCGGTTCGAAACTATGTAGAAGATGATACAGCTGTTGATGGATTGGATACATCATACATGCAGGTATAGACCGGCGTCTTGAGAGCCTAGCTGTGGTGCAGATTCTTCGTACTTGGGCCGAAGATTGGAGAAGCGAGCTGTCGCACTTAGTCGATAACTTATGCGCTCTTCTAAATGATCACATGGCTGAAGTATGTACAAGCCCTGAAGTGATCCGCAATACTATCCAGCGAGCAACGGGTACAATGTCTTGGCTGCCGAAGGAAGGTGCTCGCCCAGTCTGAGCAATTCATATCTACAGAGGGCTTCTCAGCGACCTACGCGCACGTAGCACCATCTCTGCCTTTGTTTCGCTGACCACGCTTGTCAGTCAGAGCGGTGCTAATGTTGCAGGAGTCATTCACGAGCGAGCAGCGGAGTACACCCCTCTCTTCTGCAGATTCCAGAGACAAATTCCAGACGAGTGAGTCGGTCGCTAGGAGCGTCAGTAACTCTCACGAACGCACTGACGATCCTTTCGTGGTCTGTACCTTTGATCGAACTCCCAGCACTTCCACGATGTCGCATGTCCCCAAGCTCCAAGCCAAGCTCATGGCCAATAGACTGGGCCATAAAGCTCACAGCATGAAGGCACAGTCTCTCCGTCCGCTAGCCAAGATGACTCTGCAGTCCAACAACGCGAGATTCGGGTGGCCTAGTCCGAAGAATCTCCTCAAAGCGCCCGCGAACAAGTATGCCGCTCACCTAGGGAAGTTGAAGCCTCTACCTGCGTCTTTGCAGAAGCAGTATATCAAAACCAATTCCAACAACGTCCTCCTTATAATCTGCTCAGGCGACCCAGACAAGGTCGATGTTGGGCGAGCAGCCACTATGGCATCTGCAAGAGTCAAGAGCGCATCCCTCTACCACATCAAGTATGACGCTGCAGCATCTGGAGTCAACGAACAGCCTTATAACGATAAAGGCATGCTTGGCGCTGTGAATCGAGTGATGGACGCCGTCAAAGCATTAGAAAGTGGGAAACTCAAAACTGCTATTCTGCATAAGCAGGGATCTTCTGGGTTGGCTCCGGCTGGCACGCTCGAAGACTTCGTTCCTGGCTTCAAGCGAGTTGTGGTCTTCGCTATCGAAAGCTACTTTGAGGTTCAAACACACAGACTTTCTCGCAAGATTTACGGAGGTACAGACTATGGTGCGCTTGTACTTTTCGATGCTCTTACTGGGAAGAAAACAACAACGGTCTCCGAAGGTGTACGCGTACCTTGGCCTTTCATCAAGGCAGCTCTTACCAAAGGTGGGAGTATACAAGAAGGAGGTGATGTGACTGTTGGAAGCGAGATGGCATTCCGTATCGAAGGCTTTGACGGTAAAAGCTGGCAGCATCTCATTGCGGGACCAGATAATACGAGAAGGGAGATCCTCCTCAGGGCAGCGGCTCGACTGCCTCCTGTCTGAGCAGCGAGCAGCCATACGTTATTGCAAGCAATCGTGTTGTACCGTGCCTTGACTTCGGCTCTTTCCCGAGAACGAGGCTCGACCTCCTGAGAACTGCCTGCAGTACTTCTATCTCTTCTAGACGATTGACCGTACTGCTTGCGACATCACGACCCACCCACTGAGGCCTAATCAGGCATCTGCCTGTCACCTGATCTCGCATAACGTAACTTCAGGCACGGCCAAGCAAAAGGGTTTCCAGAAATCATTCCCGGCCTGTTCGTTCGCTCTTCTTTCTTTGCCAGTATCTGAAACGTAACCATGCGAAGACTGTCTGACTCCCTACTCGCCTGTTTGGCTTTTCCCATCTCAGCTGGAATAAAGCTTGCTTCTGCCCAAGGTGGGTCGGCTCTTTGAACCGCAGGCGATTTCGACTCATCAAGAAGCATCCAAATCACAGCTCAGAATGGTACTGACCTAGCTTTCGGACCCATCAACTTTGCCGGCTACGATAATTATGTGTACCGAGATGGAACCACTGCCGTCCAAGCTGTTCTTTCGAGGTCCGTACAGCGCACATGCATCGATGCAGGCTGACGAAGCGATCCCAGCAATCCCTCTGTACCCGGCCAGTCGCGCTCCCGATTTCTTCTGGCTTTTCCACGAGGAAACACTAATGTTGCAGTCTTCTTCGAGCCGCTCAATGGAACGCTCGCTACCACTTTCGACAACACTACCTTCGCAACTGTTACTGGCGAAAATGATCAAGTCGGCTTCACTGGCCAGCTCAACATGTCTGCGGACGCTATGGTCGGCAAAGCTCTGATTGGGAGTGTGCGGACTTTACGTGATTATATCGAAGGTAATGGTACAGAGAACGCTATCTTCAACTATACTCTTGGCCCGTACAACGATAGCTCTGTCACGCTTGTTCGGAACTGGATCAATGGCTCGACTGTGCAGTACTTCAGCCTTGAAGCAGTGAACAACTTCAACATCAGCGTAACACCAAATGCGAACGTTACGCTTCCTCCTGAGATCATGCTCTCTCGACCCGATGTCTCGAGAAACGGTACTCTCGCCTTTACATGCACTTTCAACTATACAAACACGACACAGACCTTCATTGGACTAGGAGGAGATCAGTTGTTCTTGCCAGATGCACCTGCCTCTGCCAACAACTCCGATCTTCTTGACCAGACACTCGAAGCTATCGCCGGATCTGGAGCTGCAATCGCAAATCAGACGGCTTTTCTATCGTATGAGGACGTCTTCTTTGCAGGAGGGTGGCGGTTCTTGACGTATTTCGGCCGCGATACGCTGTTATCATTGCGCTTGTTACTCCCGACTTTGACATCGGAAGCCAGCGAGGGCATTTTGAGGGCCGTAATCGAAAGAACACGCACAGAAGGAGTACTAGGACAGTTGTGTCATGAAGAGACAGTGGTGAGTAATCTTTGTCTAGGTTCGAGCATAGCGAGATTCATCTCGCTCAGATACCGCTTCCCATTCTTGTGCCTCTATTCACAGGGCGATTATGCATCTTTCGTCAACATTAACAATAACCAGTCATATCTGGGAGATACACCGTCATACAACTATGTCATGGTCGACACCGATTTCCTTCTTCTACCCGTCCTGGCCGATTACTTCCTCTCGAGCCCGCAAGGTCAAGGCAGAGCTGAGACATTCCTGAATATCACTTCAAACTTAAATGAAGGCACTCTTGGAAGTCTACTTCGGCTCAATGTCGATCACGTCATGAACCTCACGGCACCATTTGTTCAGAACCAAACAGTCGAGAATCTGATTCGCATCCGCGATCCAACAGTAGGCAATTGGAGAGACTCGAATACTGGATTAGGCTACGGCAAATTTCCATTCGACATCAATACGGCCTTCGTTCCAGCTGCACTCCGTGCGATTGCTGCTTTATCGGATGCTGGCTTGATTCCTTCCAACTATTCGGAGACGGCGACTACAGCTGCTGAAGTATGGGAGACTTCTGCATATCCTTTCTTCGAAGTTACCATTGACTCTGCTACGGCCCAAACGAGATTGGCCAACTATATTCAGCAAGCGAATCTGACGAACGCAACTATCGAAGGAAGTGGATCGCTGAGTGGAAGTGCAAGCCCCAATGCAGGCTATGCTAATGCGTCACAGATCATCGGGGGACAACAAGGCGAATCTACTTTCTATGCACTCTCTCTACTTGAGAACGGAACAGCCGTCGAAGTCTTGAATTCAGATTTAGGTTTCGTCTTGGAGTATGGCAATAACGTCTCGGCCAGCATCATACAGGCTACGATCGAGGCTTTGCAGCCATATCCAAGAGGATTGTTGACAACTGTAGGAATGGTGGTAGCCAATGCTGCTTACGATCCAAATACAACAAATATTGAGGTGAGCTATATCTCGGATCCTGTCGCACAAGGCGCTTGTCGTCCTGCCAGAAACTGACCAAGCGATGCCTGTCCTAGACTTTCGACAATCGTCAGTATCATGGAGCCGTCTCCTGGAGTTGGCAGAGCGGTATGATGGCAAAGGGAATCGCCAAACAGCTATCTCTGGCCGGAGTCTCCAACAACACCTCTCTCGATCCGCCTCCGGCTAACGCTACGATCCCAACCTGGGCCAACGACGCGAGCCTTGTAGCAGCTCTACAGCAAGCTGAGATCAGACTATGGGATTCTATCCAAGGTGCCGCGAGCGTGCTTTATACGGAAGTCTGGAGCCCGCTTTATGATTCTGCCACGAATACTTTCACGATTGGTGATCTGGGTGCTATCTCACCTACTGGAACAGAGGGTGAGTAGAGTGCACATAGAGATAGTCGTACATCCGGCTGAGCATTAGCGATGTCAGGCGATGCTATCCAGTTGTGGTCATATGGATTCCTGGGCTTGGTGGACCCAAGAACTCGAAGACCTGTCGCAGCGGGGTTCTGAGTAATTCACAAGAATGATATACAGCGGTCCGCAGGTAGGAAAGAATGGCCGCCTAGAGAACCAATTCCGAAGCAGCCGTATCCTCCTAGCCAAAGAAAAAAAAAAAATGGCAGTATTGAGTTTAGCCTTACGAAGCAAGAGAGCGGAGAACGAATGACCCTCTGTGTATCTATAGTATGAGCGCTTCTCTGCGTGTATCTTCGTATATAGTCCCATTTAGGCTATCTTTGCAGCCGCTCCATGTATAAAGAGTTTAAGCGCTCTGGCTGTACAAGTGTACAGTATCATATGAGGATATTGGTCGTCTTGTCACTGTCATATTGGAGCGTGACTGTTCAAGCGATACGTTCCAATATTGCATTTTGCTTATCCGTAGCATAATTGTGACAACAGCCTACTTCTTGACGATGATGCGAAATATTTGATAGTACAGAGTCTATTCGTAATCGTTCTCTTCAGTCTTCTTCCCGAGAAGGCGGCGGTCCGCAAGGCTGCAACATTTTCTGAATGACAACCCGCATCACCTTCTGACCCATGTCAGCTATCGCGAGGCTTTAGGCGTACCTCGCACATCTCAAACTTTGCGCGTCCAATAGATTCTCCATCCGCTATCGCTACATAGCTTAATAGAGCAGGATGACCGATGACTGAAGCGTAGGTATCGCGGTGCTGGTGCGTTATCCATTCGCTAGAAACATCGTAGAGACATCAGGATGTTGTAAAAGTATGATATGAGGAGATGCGCGCACTGCTTGGAGATATCAGGGTGCCCAGTACCCGTATATCGAGAATGCACTGCGAGCAAACGACAATCAGAGAGTGCTTGATGGTGCGACGAGCTTGATGTGACCAACAGTTCTCGAGCTGTGTATTCTGCGTATAGCGAAGTTCGGACATGCTTGGGATTTCGAGTCGTAGTGTAAGAGAAAGCCGAGCAAAACGTTGATAAGGTATTACGAAAGCTATTATTTTTGATTCCATCTTGTATGCAGGAGAAGTATACGTATAACGAGGTTTGTACTGGCTATAACAACAAATCGCTTCCCAGCTCCTCATCAAGCGTATAAAGTCCATATAATTATCGTGGTCTGTCTAGCAGCACGCCGCTCTCCATCCCTTCTGTTCATTATTTCCCAACTTCTTCCCAACCTGTATAGAATCATTCGGCCCTCCTTTCCTAACGTTTCCAATTCTCGCATTTGCTCCTCCCCCAATCCCAGTTCCTTCACTATCATCAAGTTCATCTTGCCATTTCCATCTTGCATTTATTCTTTTTACTAAATACTCAAATATCTCATCTATGTTCTCGCCGGACTTCGCAGAAGCAGTGAAGTGTTTTATCCCATCTCGTGCACCGAATATATCTTTAGAAGGTAGTTCGTCGTGATCTTCAGAGATAGCGTCGTGTTCTTCTTCGTCGTTGGGGAGATCGTCTTCGTGGAAAGGAACATGGCCATTCATGTGTATATCGCCCTCATTCTCGGAGTTGTACTCTTCTTCTTCTTCTTCGATAGCTTGTTCGGTCCCATGCGGCCCAACGGGTATTCCATCAGGTGTATAATCCGGCCCAGCGAACGATTCCTTATCTTTCTTTCCTTTTGACGTACTTCCTTCTGCTACTGCATCGTCCGTATCTGCACTTGACGAAGAGACTTTTGACCCATTCAACCATGTCGAAGTCGATTGCGCCAAGCTAGACGAAGGTGTATGATATATCGAAGGATTCCTGACACTCGACGCTATCGTAGTGTCTCGTCGATCGGGCAGGATGTCTAATGAACGTCTTTTTGGATCATTTCGTTTGGATTTGCGGGATTTGGAAGAGGAACATGTGCGTGATTTGCTGAGAGAGGAAGAAGAAGGGTCGTCGGAGCGTAATTCGTGCTCTTGTTGGATCTTTGCTGTTTTGACGTCTGAGCCGGCTGTTAAGATGGCAGCAATGCAGTACCGCAGGGTCAGCATATTTACAGCATACACGGTACCAGATGCAAAGTAGTCATGGAAACTCACAAGGCACAGCTGACGGCTGGGCACTCTTCTTGACTTTACTTTCTTTTTCAAGCGGCGGACACAGTTCCTCCAACAATTTCTTCACCTCATCCAGATTCACGTTCTTATTGCCCTCTTCGTTTCCATCATTCTTACCCCCTCCTTCTTCTGACACAGCATAATCGTGCGATTGTACTAAATCACTTTTATTGCCCACGCATACGAAAGGGAAACTTTGTTCTTGTCCTTCTGGAACGGGACATCTTTCGAGGAAGGATGTATACCATGACTTGATCTTGTGTAACGAGTCGGGAGAGTTCAGTGCGTAGACTAGGATGCAGGCATCTGCGCCTGAACCGATATCAAAGATGCGATGTCAGCGGGGAGACTGGGGAAGGGGAGGAGGAGAGCAAGGATGTTACCTCTGTAGAACGCAGCTCCTAGGGCCTGTGATAATCGAGTAGCATCAGTACATCGCACCCTATTCGATCGGAACGACACCGAATCGATGTAGGCCTACCTGGAAGCGTTCTTGGCCAGCTACACTCACACGAGAGTTCATCCATTAGATTGTGATAGGCTCTGACAGCTTATGCGGGCCCACCTGTGTCCCAGAGCTGCAGCGCGACCGTGGACCCATCTTGCAGTTCCACTTTCTTAGTGACAAAGTCTGCGCCGATAGTCGCTATGTATGCTTGTGAGAAGTGGCCTTTTGCATATCTATTCCTTAGGGATGTCTTGCCTGCGATGCATTCAGGTCAGAATTGATTGCAATCCCCAAGCTTAAGTCATGATATATGCTCGCACCCGTCGAAGCTGATCCTATAATGACTATCTTTGCTGTCCTTGTGGTAGGTGTAGTCACTCCTGGCCGCGGTGGGCCTTCTGCCATTGTACGGATAGACTGCAGTGAGTAGCGGACCAAGCTTGGCTCTGCATCACATTCATCGCCATCAAAGTGCAATACATCCTTAGGATAGGGAATGGATAGGATTGCTATTTCCACACAAATACTAGATAACTATTTGAAGAGCAGAGTGTCCTGGGAAGAGCTCTCAACGCGCCGCACTCTGTCTGACCTCGCCCAAAGCTCGTCGAGCGGGAGCAGCCTTTCCCTGAGCAACGCTGAAGGCGGTAGGATAGCTCCCTACCTTGATTTAGGAGGTCTATAGCGTGCATACATCCACTATCAATGCTCTACTGGTCTCGCTGCTCTTGGAACTCTTCGACTCGCATGATCTTCAGGCCTGAGCCATCCTCACCCAGTTAGCCCTTCCTCCAGCTAGCAGAACCATCTCCATCCTACATCACACCTTGTCACCATTCTTCTTTCTCTGCATGCTACGCCGTCTCATCTCATCTCCATCATGCAGTCTCCGAGCTATTCGGCACCAAGCTCTCTTGACCGGCTCGCAAGAAGGTCCTCGAAGGTTGTCATCTTGATCTTGATCTTCATCTGATAGGCAACTCAACTCTACAGCTGCACTGACCTGCTCGTACTCGCTTGACCTGCCGGTCTTCTGCACCTCGATCACTCACGTGACCTGTTCCTAAAGGGGTTCTGGGTCAGGCATCTTCCTGCGTCTTCTCGGGGAGAACGCTCTGCATGAATGATCAAGGCCTGTTCTTATGGGACGACTCTTCCCAATCTTGTGCTTCTTCTTCTTCTCCCAACTGTCAAGCTGAAACGATGTCCCTTCCAGTTCCTCCAGAAGCACTCGCAAATCCAGCAGCCTACCTCGCACGCTTCACAGATGGTCCAACATCATCTGCTAAGAAGATGGCTGTTGCGAATGCTGTGGTGGCAGCTGGTATCTCAATCATCACGGTAGCTGGAGTGGTGCTCAGAAGGAAGAATGGCACTCTGAGATGCATCTACTTGGTTAGCGTTGATCTTTTGATGAAATTTCAAGATGGTGCTAATGTGGAGATGCAGGACGGAGCGCTCACTCGACCTGACGCGCAGATCATCGTACCTGTCGTATGGGCACTCTTCGCTCTAGGCAAGCTCGCAGACCTCTCAGTGTTCGCAGACTCACTGATGAGTGTATATAGTCCTCGTGCCCCTCCACATCACGCTCACCCAAGTAGACACAGCCTACCACGGCTGGCTAGTTTTCGAGATTCTGTGGTATTGCAGCCAATTCATCACCGCGCTCGCCGCAACCTTCATCATCCTAGCCTGGTTATCCCGCGTTCCCAACATCCGTCGCTACATCGAAAGATTCCTCAAAAACCGTACTATCAAGACTTCTTCTTCCGTCATACTTTATTTCTTCTTCTTGGCCCTGTTTCTGGGAACTTTCGTAGCGAGTACGCTTCCTGGTGCTTCTTTGACGAATAAAGGACAGAAAGTACTACAAGATGATTTGCAGAAACTATTGCCGATCATACAAGCGTTGGTGCAGAGAGGAGATACATCCGTCATGCCTGAGCTGGAGAGGATAGGAAAAGAGATCGACGAGACTTCAAAGAAGGTATCGGGAAAATTGGTACAGATCGCAGGTGCTATTTTCGGCATTTGGTCCATCATATGGATAGCTGTGAGTCAGCTCCTCCCATGCGCTCTATTTCCTGTGAAGGTAGACGATCGACCAACTGAATCATTGCGTGTGATGCAGTGCATCATATATTCCGCCCAGCGCTTGCGCCAATCTATAGAGATCTGCATCGATTCCTTACCAGCTGAAGAAAGACTCGCAAAAGCACGCCAGAACTTGTCTCATCAGCTCCTTCGCAATCCCGGTAACAGTGCCAGCAATGGAAGAATCAACAAGAGCGAGATTAGTATCAACATGATCCTGGAAGAAATGATGGAGGAAGAGGAAGGACCACTCAGATCTACACTGACTTCTTCGTCTTCTCCTGCTGTTGATGGTCCGATCCACATCGAACACTCGAGTCCCAACAGCAAGAATTCCAACGAGTCGCAATCGACAATCAAATCCTCAAAGATCAGGTCCCTCTCCTCGTTCCCATCCCTCCTACCAACAGCAAGCCTGTCCAAATCATCTCTTCCTCTTCCTGAAAATTCAGATCGACCTTTTGCCCTCATTCTGGAAAGGAATGAAACTACTCTATACCCTCGAGATTTCCAAGTCGTACTAGATGGGAATGTCAATTCTCAAGAAAAAGCTCGCGTACGTTTGATTGAACCTTCTCACGTAGAAGAAATCGGACTGACTATGCTGGATAATTCGTTTAGCGCCTTCGAAGACTCCTCAGAACAGATGCATACCTCACTTCTGTATTCCTTTCTGGTCTATTGTTGACATTGGCAAATGCAATCTTTCTAGCGAGCGGAGCATTCAAAATCACTCCTGGAAGTGGGGATCCAAAGACTGTCTTTTTGATCTATTATGCTTGGGCAAGGTGTGTCTCTTCTTCAAGAACCGTTTTATTGGATGAGATGCTGACGAGCTTGACTTGTCGAAGCTATGCTTTCCTTCTGCCTGCTATTCCAGCAAGCGTCAACTTCTTCCTTCAGTCATTCAAGGAGAAATCATCCTATCCGAAACGACGCACCACCAAGAAAGCTTCGTCATCCTCTTCCAAAGCTTCTCCTGCTAAGCAATCGCGACCTCATACCCATCCTCTCTTCAACAACCCAAATGGGACTATAGATAATGACGTGCCCCTGATTGAGATTAGACAAGTAGAGATACCTGATCCTGCTACGGCTACACACTCGAGGCCTTCGACTGCACAGACTGCTGTTGCGGTGCACGATATTACATTTGGTGCAGCAGGAAAGAAAAGTAGTGAAAGTAGCAAGATGTCGGAGGAGAGCATGACGTGATAGAAACACAAACCGCTGCTCTAGAGGTGGGATTACTATGAAGCTTTGGCTTGGCTGAAGAAACGCCGACACCAAGATACCGACGTTGAATGAAGCAGGAGGGTGGAAGGGCACGTTCAGTGCGACTAGCTGTTTTGTTGCGTTGTATGCAATGAGATCGTGGCTCTACTTGACCTATGTCTCGCGTTCGCTACCATCTCGTGCTTGTATCGACCCACCCCTAATTTCGGACGCCTTGCATTGACGGACGCCTGACCAGCTGTTGCTGGAGGTCGCAAGGCGCCAGTTGCAATGAGCAGCAGTAACGATCGAGGAATCATCAGCCGCGATATGGCAGTAGGCGCGGCGCAGCAGCTCAAACAGCCGCAAGAACGACCCACTTCATCGACAACGACGACGGCTGAAGGGCACCATCTTCATCATCATCAGCATCAAGAGACGTCGACTGAAGATACTATCGCTGATTTTAAAGACAAGAAAGCACATGGAGCAGCGTGCGTGCAACCTTACGGAGAAGAGAGACCCGGTTGTTGACGTGTTTTATCGTTCCTTTCCTTCCCCATCTCTCCTACATATATTCACTCTTATGGTGTTACAACTGCAGCATACACTCTTTCGACCCGGATGCAACGCCTGAACAGAAACGCGCTCAAGCTCTCAAAGGCGCAGCAGACAAGCTTGCACCGATCTCTGCAAAGCTTCGGCATGAAGGAGGGACAGGTGCATCACCTCCACATAGTGTTGGCAAACGTATGCGAAGCAATAGCTGACTTGGTCCTTGTTTCGGTGAATCGCAGAAGTCGCAACTGATATAGGAGGACGCAACGTTGTTCCTACAGTCTCAATCAACGATGTCATTTCATCATCACAAGAAACATCATCTGGCCCTTCAGCAGGAGGAAAGGCGGATACACAAGCTGCAGGCCAGGCCGCCATGCCTGGTGGTCTATCCCAAGAAGTAGCAGCTGCTATACCTGAATGGTACAAGATTGGTTGGAGAGCACAGAATCAAGCATTGCTTGAATCAGGAGGCGATCTGCAAGAAGCGCGACAGAGAGACCTCTTGGCGGAATTCATCAATGAAAGCTATTACGGGCATTGGTATAACAAGTAGGTCTTTCGTCCACAGCTGATCTTGTGATATTAGCTGAAGAAATTGCGACTTGGTAACAGCGCGGCTATCATCTTCTTCGCAGTCTTTTCCTCACACTTCGTCACGGTCTTCGGAATGGGCAAAGGCTGGCTCATCATTATTCTGGCCGTCTGTTCAACATACTATCAAACCTCCATTACTCGCGTTCGGCAGCGCGCACGCGACGATGTGACCCGCGAAGTCTCGAAACAACGGCTTTTCACGGACGTCGAGTCTGTTGAATGGATGAACAGTTTCATGTCTCGGTTCTGGTTGATCTACGAGCCTGTCCTCTCAGCAGTGATCGTCGCAAGTGTCGATCAAACACTCTCTTTCTCAGCTCCACCAGGCGTAGACAGTATGCGAATGACGCACTTCACACTCGGCACGAAAGCACCTCGTATAGATTTCATTCGCACGCATCCAGGTACAGAGCCGGATGTAGTCGTCATGGATTGGAAGATCTCTTTCACACCTAACGATATACTCGATTTAACGACGAGACAAGCGGCAGATAAAGTCAATCCGAAAGTCGTCCTGACGATCAAGTTTGGAAAAGGAAAAGTTAGATTATCAAAGGATATTGTTGTGGAGGATGTAGCGTTTGCGGGTGTCATGAGGATAAGACTCAAGCTTATGAACAACTTCCCGCATGTTCAGACGGTGGACCTCAGGTGAGTCCGCCTGGTGCATTGCTGAATATCGCTGACAACTGTGTCAGCTTCCTGGAGAAACCCCTCATTGACTTTGTGGCCAAGCCTATAGGTGCGTTTGCCTGATGCCAGCTTTGCCTTTCTGACATGTAGACTGACGAGATTTGTTTGACAGGCTTCGACATTAACATGATTCCCGGCTTGGAAAACTTCATCGATAATCAGCTGCATGCGACGCTTGGACCGATGATGTACGATCCGAATGTATTTACTATCAACCTGGAGCAGCTGCTGTCGAGCGCACCTATCGGTAAGCCGCTCTTCTCGCCTCTGTCAGAAAATATCATAAGAGGTGTTCTCATCCAGACACGGCTATCGGTGTGCTGCAAATCACGCTATACAACGCTAGAGGCTTGAAAGGCGTCAAGTTAGGAGGCGGTAATCCCGATCCTTACATCAGCTTCGGTCTAGGTAAGCGAGCAGATCTGGCGAAGACTAAGATCAAGCACAGCAGGTAGGCCTGTCCTTCCTTGTTTCTTGGTATGCTCCAGCAGTTCAGCTGAATATGTGGATTCAGCATCAACCCCCACTGGAACGAAAGCAAGTTCCTCCTTGTCAACTCCCTCAACGACCCTCTCAATCTAGCAGTGATGGACTACAATCAGCATCGCAAAGACGGAGAGCTAGGCGCCGCAATATTTGACTTGAAGACACTAGTAGAAGATCCCGAGCAAGAAGAAATCACTGCGCCCGTACTGCTAGGAGGAAAGTCGAGAGGTACCCTCAAATTCGATTTGCGATTCTTCCCGATCATGACACCGAAGAAGCTGGCAGATGGATCTGAAGAAGCTTTGCCGGAGTCAAGTAAGTGCATCAATGAGTGGGTCAACGCGATAAAGCTGATTATGTTATCGAAGAAACGGGTGTAGTGCGCATCAACCTACATCAAGGCAAAGATTTGGATACTCGCCGCACTGGATCAGAGTGCAATGTCTATGCACGCATCTACCTACGAGGACAAGCTATCGCCAAGACGCTCGTCTTCAAGCGGAACCATTCACCTATGTGGGAAGCGCATACCGAGTTCCTCGCAACTTCACGACACGACGCCGTTATTGGTGTAAAAGTAATCGACAGCAAAGGGTTCGCAGTAGATCCTACCATAGGCTACGTCAACGTCAAACTGGACGACGTGCTAGAAGCGAATGCAAAAGGCCAAGATTGGTTCCCTTTGAGCGGATGCGCAAGTGGTAAAATTCGCATGACGGCTAGCTTTAGACCAGTCGCTATGGCGGGTGCTGTCAACTCTGCTGGAGACTTCCGACCTCCTATTGGTATTGTTCGTATCTGGATTAAGCGCGCTGTAGACCTCAAGAACGTCGAGGCCTTGACGGGTGCGTGATTACCTCGTTAGCGCTCATAGCGTGTCGATGATCTCTGATTCCTTTTGTACTCAGGCGGTAAATCCGATCCTTACATCCAAGTGAAGAGCCGTGGGCAAGTCGTTGCGCGAACGCTGGTCTTCGACAACAATCTAGATCCTGAGTTCGATGAGATAGTTTACGCACCTGTGCATTCGTAAGTCCTATCATCGATTCTATGGAAGGGTCTACAGCAGATGCTGACCTGACTTTCCGTATAGCCTGGCGGAATACCTGGTCCTCGAAGCTATGGACTACCAGCATTCTGGCAAGGACCGACCTTTAGGCCGTACATACTTGCAAATCCGAAATGTCGCAGCTGAAGGAACAGATAAGAAAGAGCAGCCCTTCGTATCAACAGGAACCGTCAGCCGCACATCCAATCTCGAAGCCGATAATGGAAAGTCTCTGAAGGGTAATCTGGTTTATGAAGCCATCTTCTATCCGGCGTTGAACCTGCGTGGAGTAGCTTTCGCGCCTGCTCCAATGTCACCGCTCAACACGGTCATGCCTCCGCCTGGCGAAGATGACGATGACGACAATGCATCTATTATTGACCCAGAGGACGATGCCAGAACCGTGTTTGGCGGAGACGACGAGCTATCGCAGCAGATGAATGCTGAAGCGCCTGCAAATGGCAATATCGCCTCCTCTACACCTGGAACTCTCAGCAGAGTAGAAACAAGAACTGGCTCACCCTACACTGGCCAGCATACGAAGAACGCCCTATCGACAGCTAGCGTCGGTACAGCAGGTACCAGTGCAAGCGTAACCGACGGCATTACTATGACTCGAGACGAAGTGCTGCAGTATCGTAAGTACCACGATTGACTGTGACTGCTCATCGCTGATTAAGAGCCTATGACAGCGTCTGGTGTTCTAGTCTTCAACATAGTATCCGGTCAATTGGCGAAGAAGGGCACCAGGTTAGAAGTCCTCTTCGATGACGGATACTGGCCAGCTTGTAGGTAATCATTCCCTGGGGCCATCGGGTAAAGTACTAACGGGAAATACAGACTCGACCGAGACTGCACGGTCTACCCATAATACGTGGGACGAAGTCGGAGAAGCCTTCATACGAGAACTAGGCTATTCGAGAATCATACTCAAACTCAATGCAGCCGACAGAGAGAATCGCGAAGATATCCAAGCTATCTTCCGCACAAGTCTTCCTGAATTCCTCGACCAGTGTTTAGTATGCCTTTCCTATACTACACAGATTGTTCAACAGCTGACTGATCTTATGTGCAGGACAAACCGGCAGAATTCGTCCTCACTGACGACATGGGCGGTCACAAGAGCACTGTAACCATCTCGGCCAAATATGTTCCTGTACCAATAACTCTTGAGATGCGCGAAACCGTCAACAGTAAGCCACAAGACCGAGACAAAGATATTATTGCTGATTTCCGTACGTAGACACGGGTGTACTTCGGGTTGATCTGCTGGAGGGCAGCGGGCTCAAATCTGCCGACAGAAACGGAAAGAGCGATCCTTACTGCTCATTCTCGTTGAACGGCACAAAGGTACACAAGAGTAGTGTGCAGAAGAGGACCCTGAACCCCAAGTGGCATGAGGTATGTCTGCAATTCTGGGCTGGTCGAGGTCCGACGCTTACAGCCTTTGGTCGGCCCAGAACTTCGAGGTAACGATTCCGTCGCGCGTTTCAGCCAAGTTTCAAGTCGATGGTAAGGCTTACTACCAGGTACATGATTGGCGGCTAAAGAGACTCCACAGTGCTCGATTGGGATCGTGTCGGAAGCTCGGATAAGCTTGGGCGAGGATCGATCGACTTGGTCAATATCGAGCCGTTTCAGGCGACTCCAGTAACGGTTCCTATCTTTGACCCTGATGGTCAGCAACATGGTCAGATCACTGTTCGACTCGTGTTCCGGCCAGAGGTAGGTCATAGAATGTTCAGCACCAGTCTCGGACGTGACTGACAAGCTTTCACTCTATAGTTCATAACGAGAGCAAGAGCCGCGACAAGCACTTTCGTCGGCGGTATAGCAGGTGGTGCAGCTCACGGAGCTGGCAGCGTCATCGGTGGTGGGGCACATTTGGTCGGAAAGGTGAGGATCTCAAAAGCCCGACCAAGTATCCAAGACCAAAAACTAAAAGGCTCCACAGGGCGGCAAACTGGCCTTTGGAGGAGCTACCTTTGTAGCTGGGGGCGCAGGCGCAGTCGGGAAGGGCGTCTTCACCGGTGTGCGGTCGGCCATCCCCGGTCACCATAGGCGTACCTCCCGAGCTTCAGTCATCGATGACGAGGCAGAGTATGGCTATGCGCTGCAATCGACTCCTCAAAATGGCGACAACGTCGAGTATTTCAAAGCACCTGGCGGCGTCAACGGCGCAATAGCTAGCTCACCCTTAGCGGGCAGCGGCAATCCCGACTTTGGGACTCTGCACATCACAGTAGGCGACCTCGCGGGGGCGCCAGAGAAGGAGAAGGTCTATTTTGCCCTCAAATTGGGAAGCAAGACGGTCGACAAGTCGCATACGATCAAAGGGTCAGCAGGTGTACATGACGTATTCACGGTCAAGACCTTGCCTGAAGCGACGGCGCTCACCTTGATCCTGCTTGAGAAGCGAACACTTGGGAAGGATCGAGAACTCGGGCAAGGCAGTCTGGACATCTGGCAGCACATCTCGCCGGGAGTCACGAATGCTGCAGATGTGACAGTCGCCGTAGGTGTGGCTCAAGTCAAACTGCACTTGGCCTGGACTAGTTTAGCGAGTGAAGCGCCTGGTACTCCTGCGCGAGTGTCAAACTTATCGCAAGCTCGAACATCGAGCCCTAATTCGCCTGCATCGATCAAGTCAAGGTCGCGGTTCTCCATGCATCGCAAGAAGCACGAATCCGATAACCGCGAGGAGTAGTTTGGCGCAAGTAACCACGTATGTGTACTATTCTTGTAAACTCTATCGGACTTTGGGGTTGTGTTGTGGTATTTGGAAGACTGGACGGACATTTAAAGGACAACGCGATCTAGCCTGGTATGTTCCGTTGACCATCCTATTGAGTCATCTGTTGGCGCCCTTGCGTTGAAGACCCGTCGGTACTGCTCAAGATGGGTTTCCAGTCCAGGCCGGCGCATCGCCAGCTCTTTGGGTATACTGCATTTCAGAAGATTTCTTGCTCTGGATATACATACTTTAGCTGTTGTCCAGCCTAAGTGACATTTAGAGAATGTTACCTTCCCTTCGAGAGCCAATTGAGCGAAACCACCACCAAGGATACATTGTTCAAGCAGGTATCGACTTGACGATCGCTCGCTGTATCTGGTATGACATAGATAAAGGGATACTCCAGCAGAAGCCCCGTAATAGTAATCATCCTTCGCCTTGCTTGTTGCGCCGAAAGGCCTGGACAGACTTCGTTTAGGGCCAGGTAGGCAACAGGTTGAGTGCACTTCCTCTTGATATGCTGAAGTATGGCCTCTATGTAATCGGGCTCCTGCTAGAGACTGTTAGCTGATTATCGGATCGCTTGCAACATGACTCGCTCACGTCACCGATATTCAAGTCTACAGCATCGATGTACAATGGCTCCGGTAGAGATCCCTTATTGAGAAGGGTGCGATTGATAACAAATGTCTGTTCGGAGTATGCCTCGTGCAAAAGGAAGACATCTTCCGCTCCGCTCGCCTGTCGACTCGGGCTTAGCATTCTTTTGCATATCAGCGAGTACATATGCATACAGAAACGAGAAGGTCGTGGACTGTATTCAGGAGCTCGGACGGGATGCAGAAGCAGTCAACCAGGTATGCTTGCCTGGGTTGTAAGTCAGCCAACATGACAGTTGGACACCTTCTCAGCCGTACCGTATGCCACTCGCAACATTCTCTACCTCACCCAGGAAGGTACTGCATGCTTTGTGGGACACCTTCAAGAGCTTCGACAAATCTCGGCAGACATCGTTCGCAGTCCGGTTTTGCATAGATCGTGAATGAGAGTACTCCAGAGAAACATTAGAAAGACATTTAAAGGCCTTAGCAAAGGTTGAGCAAAGTGGGATATCGGATGCGAAGCAAGAGGTCCGGAAAGTCAAGCTGCAACTCTGTCTAACACTCCGTATGGTATATATACAGCGCACTGCTTGTGTCTGCAATGTCACACGCGCTTTTTCGCCATATAGCTTTTCCACCAAAATCCTCCTCGATCTTGCCAGAGATTCTCCCTCATCCATGCATCCTCGAACATTGCCAAAGTCTCGTCGTTGGCGACTTCACGCGATACTTCCGCTTGACCCAAAGTTTTGGCCAGTCTCGAAGCTTTTGCTATGTCTTTGCTGGAAGTCCCGTCCCGCAGAGGCACGACAAATCGTTTGATGCCAAGATTCGCTAAATTACCCATCAACCATATGTCATCTACGAGATGAGCACTAGTGTTCATCATCTTGTTGAGATCTAGCAGGTTCTGTCGAGCAGAAGCTAGATCTTTGCCAAAGAAGGCCGGCCTGAGAACATACCCCTCATTCGCAGTAAGAACAGAGACTTGTAAAGGCTTGCTGAGCTCCCATGCTTTTAGAGCGTGCTTCATCGGCGGCGGATGCTTTACGTTCCAGTGTAGACTGCTGTGCACGCGCCAGCCCCGGAAGCCTAGGGAAGCGTTTGCATACTGTGGCTTGCGAGAATACTTTACCAATGTTGATACCAGGCTCTCCGTGTATTTGTGATCGTCGTCTGGAAGAGCTGGTCAGTAGCGGCTGAATCCCCACCGAGTTGTAACGCACCAACTATAATGACAGGTCGATCCAGATCTCCTGCTTGTAGTAGCTCTTCCATAACATAAACAAATTTCGAGCTTGGGCCGATGTCGTCCACGAAATATACCTTGACTAGAGGGTCATTAATGCACTTGGCCAGTCGCCCTCTGTCATTGCGGTCGGCTATGCGTTTTGTGAACGTAGCTTCTTCGGCTAGCGGTAGGTATACGCGGATCTCCTGCATGTGGCCTCGCTGTTTCAGCAGGGTATTCAGCGTCCACCAGAGCTCGTCGCGGCCGTGTTTGTAGCGGTAATAGCTTGACGCCAGAGACACGATGGGCAGTAGCTCGACGGTTGGGTGTGCAGGAGCGAAGAAGCTGGATACGATCAGTGTTGTCGGCCTTGGAAGGGGCTTGACGAGCGTATGGTAGGCTGCGATCAGGCCAAAGGCGGTTGCTGCAAAGGCTGCCCATTTGAGGAGTGGTCTGATTGTCGGCATTGGTTGTTGTCGATGTTCTGACGCAGTGCTGATTTCGATTGAAGTGTAGCGAACATTGAAGGAGCACAAAGGGCCGCCAAAGAGCAGGTAACGACCCGGGGAACAGGATCGGTAACAGCATTTGATCAGTAGAGGTCAGGATCGCTATCCAGTCGCCGTAGCGATGCCCCTTCTGGTTGACGGGGGACGGCTGGAGGATTAGATTGACTGGTCTTAAGGTATATGAGCCCGAACGAAGACACGCAACACACAAACATGAGTCATGTTATTAGAAGATATACAGATAACCCTAGCCAGCTCGGAATTAGGATGATCAGGGTAAAGGTCAGTCAGATCGCAGGTATTGCATCAGAAAATTTCGTCAGAAACCAGACAGTAGCGAGGTGACATCGAGGTGCATGTAAAGATAGCCAGACAGACTGCAAGTGCTTCTATGTATTTTATGCGGAGGGTCTCTTTCGGGTCGAGCTGATTTTGATCGAGTTCAAGTTTGTATCTTCCAATTTTTCCCAAAGGACCGCCGGGAGGGCCAGGCTTAGAGAAGCGACGACTGTTGCAGGAACCTCGAGTATACCATCAAACGGTGAGTAGAGCATTTGCATCTACATAGTAACATTGCCGTTCAGATTGCTGACGCCAACTCTGTGCGAAATCTAGGCATTCCTAGGTGAGCTTCAAGAGAAGAAGGCCCATCGCAAGAGGCTAGGACCGACTAGCAGTAACAAGCAACAGAAGCTGACTGTGTTATCTTCTTCTACATCTTCTGTTCATCTATTCTCTGGCTGCTCTCTACTTGGATCTATCGATACTCGACAAACGACAAATTCGACATACAATGCAATCTACGCATGCATCAATCTTGCACTGACTATACATATAACGACATACTACTACTGCAAATGCAATAACATCAATGATGTCATCAAACGGCGTACCAACCATGCTCAAACGTACTGTAAATCTATTGGTACCCAACTCGCTCAACCATACGAAACGACTGTTCTACGGCTCTATTGCTATTGCTACAACTACCACACGCTTCTTGTGATGCTGTCAATATATGCTGTGACCGAAACTTCGACTTTCTTGGATACTTTGGCTCGATCCTGCGAAAATCGAATATCTTCTACAGTACAAGATGGGTTTCCGATACAATAACGTGTTGCATAAAAACCATTTCCGTAAGGATTGGCAAAGACGTGTGAAGGTCGCCTTAGACCAAGCGGGCCAGAAAAAGAGCCGCCGTGTTGCCCGCCAACAGAAGGCCGCAAAGCTAGGATCCAGGTGAGCTAGACAACCTCAAGAGAGGTATATGAGGTGTATTCAGAGCCTTTGCTGTGCGCAGACCCACCGGCCTGCTCCGACCTGCCGTACGATGCCCTTCGATCCGATACAACATGAAGATCAGGGAAGGACGAGGATTCACCCTTGAGGAGCTTAAGGCTGCTGGTGTCAGACCAAAGGAGGCATTGTCAATCGGTATTGCCGTAGACCACCGAGCAAAGAGCAGGAGCGAGGAGAGATTCAACCGAAACGTCGAGCGTCTGCAAGCCTACAAGGCGAGACTAGTCGTCTTCCCCAAGAACAGCAAGAAGCCTAAGAAGGGAGACGCATCTGTATGTCGTTGCGCGCCTGTAGGATCTGGCTCTTGTGCTAAGAATCTATTCCAGGGCGACGCACTCACCGCCGAGAAGGTCAAGAACGTTTCCGCCGCTTTCCCTCTACCTGCCTACGTTGCCGAGAAGCCCCGTGCTATCACAAGCGAAGAGAAGGAGTTCAACGCATACACCACCCTACGAAAAGAGCGCACCGATGCCCGCTTCGTCGGTGTCCGAGCAAAGAGAGCTCAAGCAAAGGCAGACGCAGAGGCTGCCAAGGCTGGTAAATAGACTGTCTAACCTCCTTGTACTACAAGACAGTTCTGTTTCTCCGGCTTTCTTTCCTGGTTTGCTTGCGCTGGAGATGGTGGAAAGCAAGAGCGGACCTTTTGTTGCAGGAGAGCTTGTTTGTTCACGGTCGTTGGCGAGTAGTATGAGCATTCCCCTCATCACCTCTTCTCTATCATTCTACCCCCATCTCGCCACACTATCGCATCCATGTCGATCCTTTCGCAAACTGCTTTCTCTCTGTTTTTCCCGTTGTACACCGCAATCTACGGGTTTTCACACTATATATGCTGAGCTAGTCACGCCTGCGTCTCACGTGCGATGTCAGCAGACCTTGATATCCAATCAGCTGATCATCTACCCGACAGATAGTAGCATCAGCTGACGGTTCATCTACCATATAGTATCATCATCTGACGCTCTGTGGATCTGCTGAGTGGTCATGCGTGTATATCAACTGATGTTCTGCATTCAGGTAGGAGGATCGTGACAGCCCATCGCGCCTCAGGCGTCAGCGACAGTCGGAGAAGTCTGAACAACGATATAGCTAAGGTGTTGCAGCTCGCGTGCCACCAAGTCAATGTCGTTTCTTTTTTTTTTGCTCGCATCGAAGGCTGCACATACTTCTCCATCAATACACTCGACTTGCGATAAGGAAATCAGCAGGCAGCCTTGTCAATACGCAGCTTCTGATTTCAGTATATCTTCGGTCTCGTTATCAGCAGTACGCTGGATGCTGGAGGACTTCGCCCGTACGCAATGCACTCCGATTTTCGAGAATAAGGGTTAGGCTACATTGCGTAAGCCCTCAATGGTGCAGATAGTTAGGCCCTGTATAGCAATTGCTCTGCCTGTATCCAATAAACTTCAGGATTCAATGAACCGCACTGCTGAGTCTAGGCCTCAAGGAACAGATCGTCCCGAAGCGTCGAGGGCAGTCTTCATTGCAGGTTCGATAGTCTGTGGATGGCGTCCGGGCTGGGCTGTCAAGACATTGGCAGAAAGCGGACTAAGGAAGTAGAGATAATGGGTCTGGACTTCGCGGAAGATGAATATGGGTTTGGGACGCGATGGAAAGAGGTCTTGCTTTCTGAGTGCAGCCTGATAGTGTACAGGCGGATACGATAGCGCGAACGGTATCTCTCTGGCGTTCCAGAAGCGTCGTAACGTGGCTGTCACAGACATGAAGAGAGACTGATGGTCCAGGCCTCGAAGAGCGCAAATGCAACATCCAAACAATGCAGGCAGCTCTTTGTCTTCTCGAAGCCATGCGTCTTTCCAGAATGCTTCGACGAAACCGTAATGCGCTTGTGGAAGGAATGGCTGAAGAGAGGCGGAGCTCCTTCCTCTGTCTCGTCAGATTTTTGTGGGGACGTCTTGAGAGTGCACTTTTTCAAAATTTGCGCGAGGCGGAATTTACATTTTCAAGGAAGAGTGCGATCGATCAATTTTGGATCGTCGTAACCACAAAATCTTAGGCATTTCATTCGGAGGTTCATGTCATCCTCTTAGGCTTTTTTGGCGTAAATTGATTGTTTAAGTAAAATAGGTCGAGATCATTGAGTGGAATGAGAGCGGGACGGATGCATCTAGACAGTGATGTGATGGAAAGTCAGTCCGCAGTCAGATAAGCGTATCCAACGTACAGGCCGCGCAGCTTTCGACGTTCATACAGCCTGCAATAGGGCGTGCCGTGCATATGCCCACACGAAACCGATGCTTCTCACAAAAAGAGAAAAAGAGGGCGCTCGCGACCAGCATAATCCGGTCATCCGGCAGCACAGTTCTGATGCACCTCATCTCACCATTGTCAAGTCTAGTGATACGCGCCAATTTTAGGCTCCCCATGCCTTGCTATTCCACTGCGCCGCTTGCGGGCTTTCTGCAACTCAGGTAGAGGGTCTGCCTGCGTGCCCACATTCGGCAGAAAGCATACTTGTATCCCGTTTGAGTAGATGCTAGGGAAAGCCTTCCAAGTGGACCCGAGCACAAGTACCAAGCAAGCACCAGATGCGTAGGCAGTGCGTAATAAGCATAAGCTGGGGTGTCATTATTGTAGCCTTGTATGTGTAACTTAGGGAGATCGAACCGAGACATGTAATTTCCCGGCGCCTTTTGCAGTCATCGGGCGCAGGTCCCATATGCGATAGCGCCCTTTTCGCCAATATCCGCATCATGCAGAACAAATCGATACTTTGGAGCCCCAAGAAAGAGGTTACGATACTCTGCCGAGAGACGGTGGTGGAAAGTTAGGCACGCCTTCCCGAGTGGAGCGCTCCATGCCAGCCATGATGCAGCTTGCCGTCACCAGCAGGCTGAGAATTCTTCAATGACACCGAGCGGCTTAGCGTACGACTCAAGATCCTCCTTCTCCTCTGCTGCGGGCGCTGTTCCAAGCACAGCCGGACATCTCGCAACTTCAAGCCTGAAGCTTGTTCGTTCGGGAGGCAGCGATCTCGTCAGCTGAAGCACTGCACCTGCACCGTGCAACTTGAGGGTTTCTTCATCAGCTACCAACGTCTCTCAGCGTTAGCAACAAGGGCATTCTCAGTAGAATTGCCGGCTGTAACGGCGGTAGACGAGACAAGCAGCCATATCGACGTGGCATTTCGACGTGGCATTTCGAAGAGAGCGTGACTGCCCTACCACGACAGCAGACGAGGAAGCAGGCTACAACGCCTTTCAGCAGCTCTGTGCGAGTCTTACGACGGTCAAGGTTCGGTTGGACGGCTTCAAGCTTCTTCTTAACATCGTTGGAGGCATTCCTTCACACTGGTTGGATCCGCGTGGTTGCAAGGAAGTAATCGAAGGGCTCTTCATTCGAACTTCGAGGCGTTATACGGTAGAGGTGCTTTGGCCGACATATATTGCATTTCGAGGCAGCTCTGTGCGATCAATCAGGAATATCAGGGCTTGCCTGTTGAGGGAGAGACACAGCTGTCTTGGAGATCAAGAAGAGGCAGTGCAAGCAGACTTGGGCGGTTTGAGCGTCGCGGACAAGGACGTGCACAGGAAGGCACAGGCACACCAGCGGGAGATCCAGGACCATAGTAGAGCCTGCAGCAAGACCAAACGACGTTGGTCAGGGCATTTGTCCAAGGGAGGAAGCTATCAGGACTCGTGCGGCCGTCGACGTCGAGCAGCAGAACCAGAGGACCGTTCATCTCGATCCAGAAGCGACGGGAACGCCTTCGTATAGAGCGGATCAGCCTTGAAGCAGCGTGGTTCCACACGCATTACTGGAGAATCAGCCTATCGCAAGCAAGAACCGTCTTACATCGCCTGGATCGAAAAGCCCAAAGGTGAGCGTGAAGGCCCTTTGTCCGGTCGAGCCCATGTGGTCATCCCGACAGGTTGCTGCTACTCGCAGCGCAGCCTGGGCAAACCAAGGACATTGCGGGAGAAAAGCCTAGTCATCACCGCCGTTACCAGCAAGGGATGAGCTATGGAACCTCTACGAGCCAGCGCATCCTTGCGTCAAGGTCCGCATGGCCGCTGCGGATTGAAGCAAGCATAACCTTCTCGAATATCATGCTGACTGTTGCTTCTGCTTCTGGTTCGTCGTTGGTCATACAGCTCTCCGGTCTGGCTGGCTCTTCTTGCGACTTCTGACGATTCACGACGAGGCGTCTCAGCGCTGGCGCTGCGAGCTTAGGCTTCGAAGCTTGTCTATCCTGCAGCAGTCCGAATAACAACAACAGCTGCTCCTTGGGTTGGCGGTCTCCCTTTCGCGACCCCTCGCTACTCCTTTTTCTGGCTGGGCTCTCAGCTAGCTTTGCGCAAACTAGAGGGTCTCTCACACTCCTCTCTTCCTACGCATCTCATCTCATCTCACCCTTCCTTGCAACGGTCAGAAGTACAGTTGGGCGAAGCCAAAGTACCGTTGGCAGGCCTCAGCTCAGCGCGGGAGTGACGACCGGGAAAGTCGCAGAACGTCACGAAGCTCAACTTTGGCACCCAACTATCTGTGAATGCCAGCTTTCATCTCTGCTCCTACTGCTGCTCCATTTCGTAATATGCCAGAGGGCAAGGGCAAAGGACAAGAAGCACCCGCATCTACATCCTCTGCTGCCCCATTCAAAGGCCCAGCTTCGCTCGCAAAACTCGTGCAAGATCATCAAGAGCAATATTACTACAACATCGGCCGGGCACAGAACCATCAGCCGCGTCGCCAAAGCAATTACAACCGCGAGACTGCGCCCACTGTGCCCTTGATACCTGTGCCCGAGAACAGCACCGCTGGTAGCTCGCACTACTCTCGTTCATCAATCTCGTCTACGGCATCTCATATCATATTCACTCCAGACCGTTCTGCTCAGCCAGCTATCGTCTTCGAGACACCTCTGTCAGACTTTCAGAGACGAGAGAGAGTCAACGAGGAACGCAAGCATCTCGGCTTACCTCCTCTTACTCCACCTACTCCTGATCCACACGACACGCCGGCTGTCAAGATGCCTGTTCCCTACATCTCGCATTTGTCAGCCTATCTGGCTGAAATGATCGTCTACTTGTGGTACTCCCCTCCCAAATTCAAGAGAGGACTCCCGTTCCCTAAGCCGTCAACGGGCTTTATCAAGTTCTGTCATGATACACTATTGACTAGTAAGCGATATCCCCTTGCTCTTGTTGGAAGCTATGGCTGACGTGAGCGACTTTCACAGCACAGTTATCGCAGAGCGTGGTAGTGCTCGCCCTCTTCTTCATCTGGAAGCTGCAGAGCAAGCACTGTATCGATCCAGCACCCGGGTCTGAGTTCAAGTTGGCGGTGGTGAGCAACTCTTGCAGCATTCCGGTCAAATTCTCGCTGAAGCTGGTATCTGCTAGGTATCGCTTATGCTTGCGAACAAAGTCCTAGACGATCATACATATACGAATCGAACATGGTCAGACGTGACAAATATGCCTCTTCGAGATCTCAACGATAGCGAAAAGGAGTTTCTGCAGGGATTGGATTTTAGCCTCTATGTTTCGAGGACGGCTTTCGCTGCGTGCGTGTCATCTCCTCGTGCAGTTCTCACGCTTTCAGCTGACAAACTGGTAATACAGATGGGTCGAACTGCTCGAGCGACCTGATACGGCTGCTTTCCACCCAGGCAGTCGTGGCAGCCGTCAACGCAAACGCCCAAGAGTCGAGAAGGCCACTCCAGCTATTGCGCCGTCAGCGCCCACGAGTCCTATACACCCGTCTTCAGCCTCTTCAGCTTCTCGAACGTTTGCATTCGACTTCGCTGTTCCCAATCCACCTACAACTCAGTCTACATACCCATCGCAGACCCAGCAGCACTATCAGCAACAAGCAACCTACCAAATACCTCCGCCAGCAGCAACGTTATCGTCTTCCTCGCAAATGCTCGCTGTCCCGCAAGCAGATGCTAATTACTGTGTCCAACAGCAACAACGACAGCATGCACCCGCTTCTTCTCCCTTTTCATACACGCAATCCTTCACGCTACAGTCATCTCTGGCACCATATGCATCATCTTCAGCGGCGAGAAAGAAGCGAAAGCTGTCCAATCCATCGCTTCCTGCCGACTTCTACTCCGAAAGGCGGCCATCTTCAGCACAGACTCCAGTGCAAGGATGGCAGGTTCAAGCTGCTGGACTGCCCTATCCGCAGAACGCTATGCCAACCTATTCTACCGATGCTACGGCTCAGGCGCAGCAAATGGCAGCCGGAGCCTCTAACATGAACTTCTCAGTCACCGATGCCGATCAAGCGGCGGATTTCTCGACACTTACATCGAAGTTTTCGCCTGTAGACGAGCTTACCAGTCGTAACAATCCGGAAAGCCTGGCATACTATGCTTTGGCAGCCGGTCAGCAGCGAGGAGGCATACTTGCGTATCAGCCTGTCGGTCAGCATGCTCCTGGCTTCACACCTGCCATCGCTTACGACCAAGGCTCGATTGGGAGCAATACCTTACAATATGCACAAGAGCAGGAGCCAAGACAGATTGCACCGCTGCCTCATCATCAAGCGCAACAGTATGTACAGCAAGGCGCCTTGCAACTCGCTGCTGCGGACGCGTCACTCTATCCATCAATGAACGGTGGCAATTTATACTCCCTCTCGCCCGCCATTGTACGCTCCTCTTCCTACATTGGAGATGTACAGCCCCAGGGAATGAGCGCATCTGCTCAGCCCCATGGCGAATTTTCGCTTCCTCCTCCTCCTTCTATGAGTAACCATGATGCTTCGCGACAGTACGGCATGACTGCGCCTATGCACGCACAAGAGCAAGCGTATCAGCGTGAATACGCTGATGCACACGCTCCGGTGTACTCAGATACGTATGCGGACGGTTCATATTATGCCGGAGAATACGATCAGAGTTCTCAGAACGTGGTACCTGCGCCTCTTACGGTCCAAAGCACGGCTGCGACAGCGGCCGCGCCTACATACTATTCATCTTTCTCCAACAATGGACTTCCTGGCGTACTGCATTGGCCAACAAAGTTTGCATCCGTGGTAGACAATGGTGTCCAATCGCAGGCCCAGTCTGCAGCATGGCAGCGACAGCCAGGATACATCCATTGAGGCGCATGAAGCAGTTCATCCGTTGGTCTCTCACACGTCAGACCGCTGAGGGTTTTGTAAGAAACCAGACCAGCTTCTTAGCTCTCTCCAGAATTTCATGCAATCTCGCCTCGATTGTCTGCAAGCACAGTACTCCGTAGCAGTCTTTATCCCAACCCTTTAAGCATTCATAGCATTTTTCTTCTTTTTCGTGCAAGTCGTTCCTATGCATGCTCGATAACGACTTCTGATGTAGGACAATGTAACGAACCCTTACGAAGTCAATAATACTTTGGTCTGTAACATAGTCAAATTTAGCAGCATTTTACGAGGCACGCAACAGGAAAGCAAAGCTTAGGACAGTCAGAGGCGGACTCGTCATTGCTATCAATCAGTTCACCCGTAAGCTGATTGATCTCAGTCTTTGTTTCGAAGGTGGTACGATGGCAAAGGGTACTATACTTCGTATCGTATCACAAGCCTATATTACAGAGCCTGATTACACTCCCGCTCCATATAAGCCGCCTTAGGCACCGACACCCGTGGTCTTTGGGAGATGGTATTCCTCAGCCTGCTGCTTGACGATAGAATCGACGTTGGCGTGTCTCGGCTTGATGTTGCAGAGGAATTTTTGAGGGTGTGAGCTGAAGCCTGTTGTGTATGCATTTGGGTCGACCTTCACAACTTGTCCAAGATCATCGGTAGCGTTCGAGATATTGAAACCCCATAGTATGCGGCAGAACACGACTGTAGGAGGGAAGATAAGTTCGTCAGTATCTAGACTAATGAAACAGAAAGCACCTGGACCTACTGAACAGAGACCTCTCGGCAATGTACATGCCAGGACAGATCCTTCTGCCATAGCCAAAGCCAAAGTGACCTCTATCGGCGAGCTCGACCCCGCAAACTTGACCGTCCTTCAAGAAGCGCTCTGGCTTGAACTTCTCTGGCTCAGGGTAAAGAGCTGGATCCATGTGGATTGCCCATGCAAGCGGAATAACAGTCGTTCCTTCAGGGATGAAGTAGCCTTGGTAGACATCGTCCTTCGTGGTAGCGTGCGCGAGACCACCAGCAATGACAGGTCTCCATCTTTGAACCTCCTTCACGAGTACGTTGATATAGGGTAGATCTGGCATATCGGCGAAAGTTGGCATTCTGTCTCGTCCGACTACTCTGTCGATCTCCTCTTGTGCTTTCTTCTGCTGCTCGGGGTGGTTGACCATTGTCATGATGAAAGTAGCGATAGCATCACTGGTAGTGTCGGATCCAGCACCATACATGACTCCAGCCAAGAATGCGATTTCTTGATCTGTGATTCCAGACTCCCTCTGTCCGTCCAGTAGGTACTTGACGAAGCAGTGTGCATCATGGCCGGCAGCGGCAGCTCGTCGAACATCCTCCATGTGACCTGTGAAGAGCTCGTTCTGACGATTGAAGATAGTCTCGGCGTGTTGCTTCCAGGGCGCTAGGAAACCGGGCAGGTAATTGAGGAAAGGAAGGGAGTCTACGAGGTATCGTCCAGGTACAGCGGCCGATGTTAGGTCCTCCAGAATGGCACGCTATTGGGGGAAAGTATCGATGAGCTTGCAATTATCGGGCAAGGATCGCATTGCTCACCATATCAGCGACAGCAGGATCAGTGTTTCGGTTCGCACGCTTGTTGAACGCGATTTGCATGATGAGCGATCCAGCATAGCGTTGGCAGTGTCCCCAGAAAGCCTTTGGTCGGTCAAGGAAGTCCACCATAAGCTGGGTAGATTCCAGCTCTTGAAGAGGCTCGTATGTGGAAGATGCTTGAGTGGAAGTGAGTTTATGAATAAGCTTGCGCTCTTTGCGCCATAGATCATGGCTGTTCAGAATACAATTCAGCAACGGTTCAGGTAGGTCTAGTAAGCTGACGCACTATGGCATGAAGGTCAGACGGAGACCGCGAGAGATCAGATCGTTGGCGACAACTTGTCTCGGACGCGACGAGTAAATAGGGGAACGGCGGTCTAGCATTTCGACGGCATGCTCTGCAGAAGCGACGATGACGACTTCTTGAACACCCATCTTCAATCTATATAGAGGGCCTGTTGTGATACGTGCTAAGTCGATAATCTGTCTGCTTCAAGCGGAACCGGCCAAGACTTACCATACTCATCCGCCCACTGCTTGAGCTGGATCCATGGCTTGACTGCTGGAATTTGACGAGCATTACCGAAGAGAGGAACGCCTTTAGGACCAGGAAGCGTCTTTGCTCCTTGTCTCCGCTTGTTGAAGTCGCTCTGCTGCTTGACGAAGTAGCCGGCTATTGCGATGCAGATAACGAGCAGAGCCACAGTAGGATTGATATCTGTAAGGGCAGAAGCCAGCGGAGAGCCTGTTGAAGACATTGTGTCGATTTTAGACTGTATTTCAGAAGCAGAGCAGTGCTCGCAGCAGGCAACAATCAGTCTTCAGCGAGCATGGTCAGACTGTTATTCCGTGCAATGCATGTTAGAATGGTATTGCCTGGCGCCCCTTTGGCTGGCTGCCTGGAGAAGTATTGAAGCACGGAGCAGGGAGAAACCGAAGAGCCGGCTCGAGGAAGTGCAGGGCCGATACTTTGCTTTTCGTTTGTTCGCATATACATATGACAGGTACACTCTTCTAGAGTGTCTGGTTCGTGATTGAAGGCAGTACGAGCTGCGTTAAAGGTCGGTCTCGACGTGCGAAATCAGCAAAATCTTGAAGACATTTCTAGGCTGCCAGAAAGAAGCTGGCATCAGCTGAGAGATCTACAGAATCAGTATAGATTGCTTGTCAGATAGTCATCAGCTAGCTATGAATTCGTCGAAACATCATTCCATTGAATCGCTTGACCACGTCTTTTCGCCAACTTGATGAGCGATACCGCCAGCGAGGACATCGCGCTGACCATCTTCTGCCCAATCCGCCCATCTCAGGCTGATCCATCGCAGCTCGAGTATGTCCACACCGCTATCGAGTTGGCAGTTCCAGCGAAGAGTACGGTCGACGATGTCAAGGCCCAGCTCGAGCGCGAGATGCAGGGCAGCCCAGCAAAGCATGGCCAAACGCTCATCTACAGAGGCAGAATGCTCATGAACGACGAGCTCATTGCCGTCGCAACTGCAGAGTCAAGGAACCAGCAAGAAAGCGACGTACGTTTTGGCCGGACCAGCTGGGCTGCCGGACTGGTTGACTGATCTTGGTATCATATGTGATTGCAGTCCAAATGCGTGCTGCATCTATCGGTTCTGCCGTCAGCATGGAAGACCACGTCGACCGTCAAAGGACCCAGCGTACAAATAGCTGCAGACCGGCTTGCGGCCTTGTCCAATACCCTTCAAAGCAGTAGCAGCGCACCTCTTCTTCCTTCCACTGCTGCTGCGTCTACTTCTCAAGCACCGCTGGTAACGCCAGACGCTCCTCTACTCGCAAACCTCGCGTCACCGTTCCTGGAACCGATGCCTCTAGGTTCTTTCCCTGACCTGGCGCAGCCTGCTGGAATCCCATCAACCTCGACACGTCCTTCTTCCAACCCATGGAAGTCTTTTATGAACCACTTTCTGGCAATGTCGCCTAGCCAGCGAGGCGAGTTTGTCGTGGTTCTATCGCAAACCGAGCGACACTATCTAGGTCTGGTCCGCTTTCAGATGGAGAGACAAGGTCCACACATGGCACCTCTTACCGCGGAAGACATCGCCAGTCTGCAAGAGACCGGACATCTCGCAAGTTTGACCCATCCTCACCCTGCTTCGACTTCCGCGGCGGTGGATTATACAAGAAGCGACCATGAAGCATTAGCACAGCGGACAGAAGCTCTGTTAGAGGCTTGCAACTTCATGCACCTTGTCAGACTAGCGCAAATAGATGCCAAGAAGGAGTTTGAGGAGGCAAATGCTGCTCAAGATGATCTGTTTGGTGGGCAGACTACGTCGCAGATAGTCAATATCGCAGGGTATCCGTTCTTGCTGCAAATTCCCAAACGATTCTCCATCTCATACGAAAAGAGGCTAGAAGCTTTCGTCCAGCTGCGGAAATACCAATATGTGCAAAAACACCTGGAAATCATGCTTAATCTCACCAAGGCACATATGCTCAACAACAATCCACTTGCGGCCAACCAGCGTGCCGCTGCCTTAGCGGCTATGCATGCGCAAGCAGCGGGAAATCCAGCTAGCCAAGCAGCCGCAGCAACAGGTGCCGTCGCGAGAGGTGATATAGGGGCAGTAGGTGCAGGGCAAAGAGGTGTACCAGCTGCTGGCGTTCGACCTGGCGGGTTCGGTGCAATTGGTATAGGAGCGGAAAGGGCTGCTCAATTGGGCGGTGGACCTGGCGCCAGGCTAGCCGTTGTCATCAACCTGGACGAAATTCTAGCGCTAGTCTTGCCTCTTCTCTTCTTAACGGTCAAACTGGGTTTCCTTATTTACATTTTCGGAAGGCATGCAAGTTTCGCGAAACGCGCAATAATGATCTCAATGGCTGTTCTATGGACAATATGGGAAGGATTCACTATCAGAAGACGTCGAAGGACACTGGAAGCGAGACGCATGGAAGCGCGCAATATTGGCGGAGGTAGACAGCAGCCAGGTCGGCACCAGCAAGGACAGAATGGTGCACAACAAGCACCGGGAATTGCTGCAGCTCAACAAGGTCAGCCTGCTGACGCGAATGGTCGTGGTCAGCAACAGCCAGAACAGCAAAGGGCCGTCAGACGTGTACATCGGCAAGCGGGTGAAGCAGGAGCTGCTCAGAATGGCACTCACCGCTCCTCGTCACATCGACATCGTCAACAACCAAATCGGCTTTCACCGAAATATTGGATGCAAGTCATCGCTCGGGTCGGCATCAGCGCCGAAAACCGTGAGATGGGTATTTCTCGATCACACTCATCGTCTTCATCATCCTCTTCGTCCCCATCGCCTTCGGGTTCATCATCCTCGAGACCGCATATCGACCCAAATGCGCCTCAAGTCCTGACCTACCAGCGAGCTCTCAGGAATCTATGGATAGGTATCGTACTGTTCATCGGAACGCTAGTACCAGAGATCGAAAGACTGCGAAATAAAGCGTTAGAAAAGCGTCAAAGAAGGATAACAGAGCTACAAAATCTCAGGATAGCTGCAGAGCAAGCGGCAAATCAAATAACACAGCAGCAGGACCAGGGTACACAAGGAGTACAAGGACAGCGGCTTCTTCAGGATAGTTCCGCTGGCGGTCAGATAGATCCGGCCCAACCTATGTTTGGCGCAGCAACCGCAGCGCATGAACAGAGTGATGCTTCAGCTGCTAGGAACCCCTCCAACAGCAGATCACGAGATTCTCCGAATCAAGGCAATTCTTCCGCTGTGCCACCTCGCTTGCAGTCCAATTCGCTAGGCGTTTCTGGCGAATCTACGCCTCTCACCCCTGCAGAGTTGCTGGATCCTCAGAATGCTCGAAATGGTCTAAATGACGATGAGGAACTTTTCGATCCTCCCTTCGATGACACGGCGCTGGCTGCTGCCTTAGCAGAGTCTACTGGTATCAGCGGCGGGGCTGCCGGTCGAGCTAGAGGTCTTTCAGCGGCAGGAGGAGGCGCAGCAGGAGTCGCCGCAGGCGTAGCTGCACCCAATGATCCGCCTCAGACAGAAGGCCAGGGAGAACCCGCAGGCAACGCACGCTTCGCTCGTGGTGTGGGAAACGAGGACAACAATCTTCACCTCCAGATACCTTCGCCTGCAGAGAGAGCTAGAGCGGCTACAGGGCAAGACCCAGATACGCCTCTTCTCAGCCCCGCTGAACAGGATACGGATGAAGAGATAGACGGCGAGCGAAGGGAAGACGGCGAAGGTGTAGATGATGAGGTGGGAATGTAAGTTGCTGATCGGACACTCAAGGCTAGATAATAACCCTACTGATGAAGATGCACAAAATAGGATCCTGTTCTAAATAAATTGCGTGTAGCCAAGGCTTCAGTAGGAATGGTAACCTGCGGCAGATGCTGTTGTGCCATTAGTTGCAAGATGCAAAACAACGTCGCTTTCTCCGAATGCATGCGCGGTCGCTTCAACAAGAGCCAGCCGATCCGAAGTGAGAATGATTCCCATGAAAAGCTACTATAGCTACAGGTATAAAACCCAGGAAATGTCCGTGTCGTGAGCTGAGAGTGAATGGTGATAATACAATGATGCTTTGCGCCCGTAAACCCTTGAACGAGCCCCCCCTTCATACTACCTCCTTCTCCTTTTCTTTTTCGCTCGACGCCTCCGGCACTGCCGATGCCGTGGGCATGTCCTCTCGCTGGAAGCGGACCACCTTAAGGTACTTGATTACCAGAGATAAAACCAGGGCAGATCCAGCAACTAGAATACCAAGGACGATGAGCCAGCCTTTAGCGGTACCAGCTTTTTGCAAGATAGGTCCAACCATCAACGGGAAGAGAACGGCTGTTATCGAATACGAGAACTGAGAAGGAGCGTCTAGTCAGCCTCGCTTTCACGAAGGGGGCTCAAGTGGCTACTCACGTTCCAAGTGCCGTACAGGACAGTCGTACCGACTCTGTTACCGTTGACATGATCCACGCTTGAAAGGTATGCGATGACGGGGGCATTGATCAGACTGAAAGAGCATCCTAAGCCAACGAGAATGGCGAGGCATGCGGCATAAGGTAGTTGCTCGATGCAGAGTAAGCTGAGCCATAAGCAGAATGTGGAGAGGCACGTAATGAGGACCCATCGTGCACCTAGACGATCGGTGCAGTAGCCAGCGAGCGGGACGAAGAGGAGACATGGAGCAGCGTAAGCTAGAAAGGTGAAACCGGTGCTTTGTGCCGACAGATGGTAGCGGTCTGCTAAGCGCAAGGAAAGTGCAGTACCAACGAAGCCTGAAACCACGTAACGATTAGCTCGATTGACTCAAAGTATCGTAGATTGTACTTACCTGATACGTAGATACCGTTGAAGAATTGTACGGCCAAAGCAGAAACGTAGCGCATGTCCGAGAAGATGAACCTAAAACGGGACCATGCTGAATGGTTGATGACAAAGTCGCCAGCTTCAACTTGTTTCGCTACTTGAGCCTGCATCTCTACGTCGAGAGCTTCCGAACCAGGCGCTGGGACCTCCCGGGCCTCTTGCCGCTTTTCTCGGAAACAGACACACAGGATGAGGCTGAACGCGACTGTCAAGCAGAAAGCAGTCGCATCAGAGGGTGGACTATGAGACGGAGGAAGAGCCAATTGCAACTCACTGAAAGCCAGACCGTAAATACAGATTGATCGCCAGCCAAGTCTGGTAAAGAGCATACCGCCGAAAGCTTGGCTGGAGACGTTTCCGATCTGATTTCAATACGTAACTTGTCAGCTCTATCTCAAACCACTCGATATGATTACGAATTACCGAATATCCAGTCATGGCCAATGCAATGAAGAATCCTCCTCTTCTAGGGCTTACGTTGTCAGAGACCAGGCCTGGCCCGAATGACCATATTCCGACAGCTGCTATGCCTTGCATGCAGCGAGCAATGTACATGCCCGGCACGTTCTGTACGAAGAGATAGACGATCATGGCGCACGCTAGAACTAGGAGGTTTCCCATAAGCAAGTAGCGTTTGTTCTGGCGATGCAGTGAGAACTTGAGACATGTTGTTGTCTTCACCGAGGTGAGGAAAGCGACTTACTGCTACGTATTGACCAAGAATGCCTACTATGGGTGCTCCAATGCACATCCCAGCAGCGTACATGCTTGAGTAGTAGCCTGTCAAGCTTTCGACGCCGGTATACCCTAGACGACGTAATTGATAGCTGATGAGAGGTGGAAAGAGGTTTGCCATGCCGATTTCTGCCATGAAGACTGGAAAGGACAGCCTGTCAGGTCTCGAAGCACTCAAGAATGCTGCTTAACGTACTGGAGCCAGCGACGAAGGCGAGGAAGTAGTCATTGGTCCGCCAGCTTGCTTTTGTGGCGCTGCTGGGGACCGAGGGGAGAGTATCATGCTTTGATGATTTTTTGCTGTCATGTTTGACATCTGATGATGTCTGTGTTTCGCCAGTGTAGCTTAGTACGGGCAAGTCTGACAGATAAATCTCGGTGGTGGAAGATGATGCAGACATGGGTGTTTTGTGTGTGGGAAATCAGAGATGGCGAGGGTATTCAGGGAGAGGGAGAGACTGTGTCAGAGAGAACAGGAAGGAAAGAGAGAGGCATCCTGCAGTGCAGGATTTTATAGCATGCTCGCTTCGAGGTGTGCTCCCCCTCATAACAAAGGTCAGCTTCTGCGAGCGTGGGCAGATCCACGGGCGCAAAGGAGGAGGAGACGAGACGAGACTTCATATGGCTGGAGCAGAGTTTTCAAGCAAGAGGAGGTCCTTTGGAAGACAGAAAGGAGTGGAGGTGGAGTGTGCCGAACCGCTTTCCTTGAACGTTGAACGGCCTCGTTTGGAGAAAAGGTCAGTGAAAGCTTACAAATTCAGGACTTTGGCTTTAAAAAGTCTTAAAAGCTGTACTGGACCATGTTAGACTGCTCGTCAAGGCGGAGTTTGCCTTCCATCGAAAAAAAGCGTGGGCAGCCTCTCAGGCCTGCTGATCCCTTGTGCATATAAGCGAGATGAACCAGGCCTGGAAGGACCGATGGAAGTCATGGAACGATGCAGAACATGCATTACGGGCGAGAGCGAGGGCGTGTTCGTGGAGGGAGCTGCAGGCATCGAGCTGAGCTTTCATCGAGCATTGGAGATGGACTCAATCCATGGAGGAGGACGACGACGAGAAGAGCGACGAAGACGGTTGATGACGAATGCTTGCGTACTAATGACGAAGGCATAACGAATGATTGCTGCTGCTCTGGCTCGTCCCTCGAAAGCGATTTCGCAAGATGACAAGAAGCGAAGACAAGCCTTGCGAAAGCAAGCTGTGATTGAATTTCTTGTCGGGGCAAGAATCAAGAACAGTCCCATCGTGTGAAGAGTGTAAACGGCAACTCGCTAGTCCCAGCTTAGCGCGTCTGACCTGGTCTTTTTGCTGAGCCAAACATTGAAGACACGCTTCCTCAACAATCATTATTTACGCGTTTCTATCTAGCAAAGCAAACGCGCAGATGTACTGCAATGTGCATTGGTATTAAACTTTGAACAAAGGAGAAGATCTAAATAACGGTATTTATGGTGTGAAAAGCGTCCATTTCGACGATCTGGGTATATGGAAGCTGAGGGAGGGTATATAAAGACCAGCTTTCTGTTAAGAGTTTGAGCAGCTTATACTCAAAACGAAGGGCCATTGAGTCTATGCCCAATCAGCTCCTGAACGTCTTGCCTTCCTATGTCTTGACGAAGGAATAGGCGCTCCAGCGCCAGGCAGCGGCACACAAGTCCCCTCCTTCCTCTTCGAATGTTCTAACAACCATTCAAAATGCCCAATCGTCCAAGGCGCAGTCTGCATACCCTCATGGTCCGTCTTATATTCGCTTAAACTAGATTGAGTATTCCCAGTCTTGATTAGTTGTTTTTGTGTCTTGCGTGGGATGAGGACACCGGCTGTTTCGTCGATTGAGCCATCGAATTGTCGGATGGGAAGACTCTTCAAACGATTCAAGAGGGGGAATGTAGCGGGATAGTTCTCGAAGCCAGTTTGGGGTATCATGAATTGATCACCGGAAGATTCAGCGCCGCCTGCATCGTTGATGGCAGCTGCGGCGCGCTGTTAACCGATATCATCGACATCAGCGACCCTCCTCTGATTTATTGGTTAATGACAGCTCACCTTGGGATAAGCAGTATTGAACCTCCAAGTTCCTCTTGATCCCTTCGAGTAGCCGACAGTATAGAACCTCTTCATATCTACTTGAGGATGGTCAAGCGCAACTTTCTTCAACACGCGAGTGACTTTTTCAGGCCAGTAATGCTTCATGTCTTGAGAAGCATTGAATGGATTGGTCTTAGGTGAGACAGGGATGACTGTGATGAAGCTGTCGTGCAGATAAGGACGGAGGTAGGAAAGCGATGCAAATGCAGAAAATCAGCTCACTTGGCTCTTTCGTTAAATAAAATCGCATGAAGTCTGACTCACTTCTCTGCAACAAACTTAGCGACATCTGATGTATTGCCCTTCCTGTAGTTCGAAAGGAGCTTCCCAACGCCATCGAGACTTGTCTACAGACGTAGATCACACAACACAGCGAAGTCAGTATACCGATATTTCGCAGCTTTTGGCATCATCAAGAAAGAGGGAGCTACTCACGGATGCTTTCAGCTCGTCTAGAGAGGGATTATCGATATCCGCCCCGCTTCCAGGGAGGTAAAGGATGAAAGGGATCCTCCCTGCACAATTGGTTTCAGGCATGACATCTGGAATCAATGATCGCAGTTGTAGCGCAGTACAATACTACGAAGTCCGCGCTAGATTCACCTGGTACGTTTGCGCAAAAAGGATAGAAATCGCCCAAGCTTGAAGTATCGCACGTATACTTGGCACTAGCAGATCGAAGAGCGAGAGCTCCTAGTCCTACAATGACTGGAAGGAGATGCATCGTGTCGTGTCTCGAAAGTGGGGCTTTCTCGCGGTCTATGTCAGATACGTGTCGGGGTTGTGGAGAATGGGGAAATCAGGAGAATAGGAAAGAGTGTGAGTATAATATAATGACTCTGTGAGTCTGATTTCAAAGGAGTGTGGGAGGAGTCCGTTTAAGACGAGAAAAAGGATTGGTTCGAAAGCCAGAAGAAGGGAGAAACAGCTTGGATTCTGGGTGTCAAAGAACGCAGACCGAGAGAGAGTGTGGAAGAAGTCACGCCAAAGAGAGAGATAGCGCATGCTCTGTAAGCTGTACGCAGCTCGACGTTCCCTTGTTGTATGGCCGAGCTGAGAGGTGCGTGAGCGGAGATGATCCTCACCGAGAACAGGTGGTTGTTTGCTACGTGGCATAAGATAATGCCATGAGTACTGTAAAGCTGCTCGAGTGAAGCTCTCGTAAGCGTATCGTGTTGACAGTCCTATCGACGTTTGAGGTTGCCCTTCCATAGCCAGCCGGCCCAAGAATCGCGCCCAAGAGTACTTGTATATTGCATCTATGCACAGTGCGATACAGTACGGCAAATGATTCACATTTATTCATATGACTAGGTTGTTCGCTAGGAGTGTCTAGAGTGTCGAGGACACGAGTGACTTGTCGTTGAACGGGCAAATGATGGCTCATGTTTGCTGATGACTCAGAGGGCTAGGCGCATAGCAGCAGCAGACGTGGTGAATGATGCGCTCGCAGATCATGTTGGTCGATGTGAACGGCATGTAAAGACGAAGGAATCCGGGCCAACAAACGAGAAAAGTGCAGAAGCACAAATATATTATATATCTATTAGATTGATGCAAAGTGTCATAAAAGAATCTCCCTCTCCTTCCGCTTTCCTTGTCTCTTGCATCGCGAGCTACAGTAAACTCAGGCTTGAGTGTAATCAAACTTGATAGCATCGAAGCCTAAGAATTGAGCACCGTAGACTCTGTCATTGTAGTTTTTGATAATGAAAGGCTGGCCTCCGACATATGGTACGCTGTGTAGTCCAATTATTGCAGCAGGTACGGAAAAATGTCAATCCAATCAGCCGGTCGTATAAAGGGCAGAAAGATATACCGTAGAGTAGAGGAACGCACGCTGTAGCATTAAAGACGATAGCTGTGGTGGTAGTCTCTTCAGCTGCCCACTCTCCACCTGTTCCGATCAACGAAGTGAGAGGGTCTATCGTTCCAAGGTAGATTTCAAAGCCATTGGTTCTTTGAACAATCACCAAAATAGTCTCTACTCAGCATCGTTTACGACTTGTGAACCTTTTGAAAGTAATGTCACTTACCGGTCTGGTTTTTGGAGAGCCCAGATCGTGATATCTGTAGTGTATGCAACACCGATCTCACCGGGAGCCGTGATCCAAGCGGCGCTGACCATTCCTAGCGTAAGCAGGAACAAACTGAAGTCGAGAAGCCGATCTAGAGAACAAGCTTACCCTTCGCCGTCATTAGTGTAAGACTCAGTTCCTGATTGTAAAGCTTCTCCTTGGTTTGTAAGAGCCGTCCAGTTTCCAGTGTATGTCACTTGAACATCTTGGTCGTCGTATGTGACTGTCTGTGTCTGTACTTGACGCTTTGAAAGAGGGACTGCTAAAGCTGATGAAGCAAGCAAGGCGGTGCCGAGTGAGAGGGCAGTAAACTTCATGTTGATACGGAGGGTGGTCGACTGCGATTAGGAAGTAGATAAGATGGGAGAGCGAGAGAGAGAGAGAGCCGAGGATTGACAGACCCGAATATGGGTAGTCCCGCGATATAGGTAAGCTTTGGACAAACAGCATAGCCTGGCGCACGCAAGTCCGCTCCGCTTCACGCAGCTTTACCAAACGTATGCATATGCTTATGCTACTCAAGCTTGGGGAAAAAGCGTTGTCATCACCACGCCAAGGTGAGCATGCGTCGGAGTTTGTACATAGGCATCCGTTTCAGCAGCAGTATCGGCCAGCCTGGTAAGTAGAGTAGCACTGTGTGATTGCATACGCTACATTGGATGAAGATGCAGATGAGCAGGAAATTATTGACGTGAGACACAAGGCATGCGGATTTCGATTTTTGACGCGACAACTGCTTGCAGCTGTTCGAGCAGGCATCATGAGTAACTGAAATGCTTCTCTGGCAAGTCGTCGTGATCCAAGAGTTGCAAGATGCTTCTTTCTTTCTCCTGTCTTGAGCTTTAGGCGCGACTCCAGGGATATGCGATCGAAGGGGCATTCGTTGGAGCGCGTCTGAGCGGTGACTGTGAATGCGCAGTTCTTGAGTTGAACATCTCAGCACTACTCTCTTGCCTCTGCTTTGCTCTTCGTTCTTACTCGTTTCTATCTCACAACACATCAACCCTCTTCCTCGCTGAGCAGGCTCAGTGACATCGACCCGTCCATCCATCAACACAACACTCTTTCAGTCGTCCGTACAGCATCTCGCAGTAGCAAAGCAAGCAATCAATCAATCAATCAACATCGTTTAAAATCACCTCGTTCTAGTTTAAGATGAAGATCACCCTCGCAGCACTGGCCGCCGTCCTGGCATTTTCTTCAGATTTTGCAGCAGTTGACGCAAGACAGCAGCATGGCCGTAGAGCAGCTGTAGATTTGCATTCAAGCATAGCTGCAGTGAAGCGAGGTCTATCCCAATCGCAGGCAGATTCTCAGAAGTTGAAGATGGTCAAGAAATCAGCAGCTGCTCGACCTAGCGAGTATGCAGCAACAGGAGCAGCCTATGGAGCTGTACCCATCTTGAACCCTGGTACTGCTCCAGTAGTAGGACGTGAGTAGAACACATACACTTTCTCTTCGGGCGCGCACGTGCCGCCTCTTTCCTTGTCCCTGACGCGTGAAATCATGAACAGTCGTAGCTCGAGGTGCAGGTCTAGGATCACACAATGGCGAACAAGGATCAGTATACAATGGAAACTCGCATCCTGCTCTTGCAAACTATAAAGACACTTCATCATCAAGCTCAACCTCGTCGGCATCAGGCAGCGTCTCGACTTCTAGCTCCTCAAACAGCGGAAACAGCAACTCTGGTTCATCTGGAAATACATCTACATCTTCCTCGTCTGATGACGATGATGACGAAGAGGACTGTGGTGAGAAGCATGGTGCCCTTCGAGATTTCGAACAGCGCGCTGAAAAGGAACAATTGCATTGCTTGCAGACGACGAAGACGACGATTCAGCAGACGATGATGAGGACTGCGGTACGTCTCTATCCTTTACATGTCTTTTGACGAAGCCCTGATTTTAGTCCAATGCAGACGAAGAAGACGACGATGGCGACGATGATGATGACGATTGTGAAGAAGAGGACGATGACTCTTCCTCCTCTACAACAGAAGTCGGCACTGGCTCAACGAGCGCTACAGCAGGCTACGGTACAGGCAACAGCACCTCTTCTTCCTCTTCCACTTCAACCGATAGCAGCAGCTCCAGCTCAGACGATGGAACATGCGAGCCAGATGAAGATGCCGATTCCTCCTCTTCTTCTACTTCTGGAACCTCTTCCTCTTCCTCTTCCTCCTCCTCTGATGACTCGAGCAGCGATACCTCGTCTTCCTCGACATCTTCGTCAGGCAATACCCAGCAAGACAATATTAAGCTAAAGGTCTCCGTCGGTACTTCTTCCTCCTCAAACAACAACAACAACGACAACGATAGTAGCAGCAGCAGCAGCAGCAGCAGCAAGCAAAGCTGGTCATCATCCACCTCGTCAGCTTCGCCATCCCAGAATACCGGCTCTTCTGGATCTGGATCAGGATCTGGTTCGTCTGGTTCTCCAAGTGGAAAGACCTATAAAGGAATCTCCACATGGTACACCCAGAACGGTAACGCCGGAAACTGGTACGTCCCACTTCTTTGGTCTTTCCATGTGAGCAAAAACATGCTGACAACACGAATTTGCGTGCGTTTTCTTGTCCATAGTGGAAAAGTAAATTCCGACGACGCAAAGATCATTGCGCTCTATACGGGCTTATATGGAAATGGCCAATATTGCGGAAAGACTGTCATGATTAAAAACTTGGATGATGGTACATCTACCACTGCTACAGTAGCCGGTGCGTTTTCTTCTTCGTTTTTCCTTGCGGCAATTTCTTGAGAATATACAAGGAAAAGCTGATGCCGTTGATAAATAGACTCGTGCCCTAGCTGTGGAAACGAAAACAATATTGATCTTTCAATAGGAGCTTTCAAAGCTATCGATCCAAACTATGCAGCCGATGGAGTTAGAAACATCCAATGGTGGTTCACCGATTAAGCACTCGCTCTCTTCTTCGCTTTGAGCGTCGAACAACCTACCTATCAGTACACTATGCTATTCTCAGAGACCAAAGGAGGGAGAGATGGAGGGAACTGGCTTTTCCCGCTCCTCCCTATTTGTTTTGTTTTGGTCGCCTGAAGATTTTACGCCCTCTTTACGATCCACAAAATGCTCTTGCTGCAACTTCCCTTTCGCAAAATATGTATCCTTTTTCCTTTCATCTTTCTCACTATCCTTCGCTTTCTAGTCCAATAGTTCACTTTCCTTTATCAAACTTCATGAATAGGCTATAAAAACCTTGATGGTGCCGCTTATTCTTTCTTCCCTATCTATTTACCTCTTATCTTCCTTCCTATTTTTCTCTTTCCTCCTCTTTTCCTCTACCGCGTACCAGCTGCTTCTCTGCTCAAGTTTATAAGGGACCAAGGGTGAATAGGAATATAGGCATCAGTGGAAGCGATTAAATTTCTACATAGATCTCCAGTGTATTCTAAGCTCAAATGCTGAGATAGAGTATATGGTTGCAATGAAAAAGCTAGATGCTTCTTCTCGCATGTCTCACCTTGCCTTGTGTCTGGTTCATCTCGCAAGCCTTTATGACGATCTACGGAAAATGCCACATTTATCTATATATTGGACAGTGGTGCAGCGCTGTCGAGCTCTGTTCGATTTCACGTTTCTTGCAAGTCAAAGTATGTAAGCCCTCTAAAACAAAAAGACAAGCGACGATTGCTCTAAAGTCTATGCTACAAGAGTCACGAAAAAGATGCTTAATAACGATGTGCAACGAACGAAAACTACGGGTGTGTGCGGGACGAAAGAACGAGGAAAATACCAGAATATGTGTGATGGGAAAGGAAAAGTTGGATTTGTGGATCATGAGTGCCCGCACTCGTTTCTCCTATATGTTTTGCTACTATCTCCGATTATGCTTGTGCGTCTGGCCTCGGACCATCACTTGAAGCCCGACTATCCTCATAACCTTCCTAGAGCTCTCTGAAAACTATCCGCCTCACTCGCTTGTGAGACGGCAGACGCAGGCGGCGTGATCGTGGACACTGTAGAGGCTGTCGGCTCCCTACTATCCGTCCTCGATAGGCCAGTCGCACTCGCTGATCCGCGTCTATCACTGTCCGTATCTGTTTCCGTGAGGTATTCTTCTGTCGATGGAGAGCGTTCAGATGATGTTGCTGACCAATGTGAGTACTTGCGCCCTCCTTGGTTCTGGTTCTGAGCAATGATGTTTCTTGACGTAGAGGAGGAAGAGGAAGCGGAAGAAGGTCGAAGGAAAGTAGAAGATTGCGAAGTTCCGCCATTGCCATCTTTGAAAGGTATAGTAGAAGCTTTTGTTCTATGATAGTATTCATTGGAAATATTGCTGACGCCCGTGATCCTAGACGTTGCATTCGAGATGTATGAGAATCGACCTCCAGAGATACGAGGTGTTTCCAATCCACCGGAAGAAGATGCAGAGTCTAAGAAGGGATTATCACTCCCTCGACGTTGGGCTGCTAGATCGGTGGAAGTAGTGGATATTTGGGAAGGTGTACGATCGAGAGCGTAGGCGAGATCTTCTCTATTTAAGAGGGAACGGCGGGATTGTGAAGTGAGTCCTCTTTGTTGATGTGCGTTATCGGCTTCAGGCTTCTCCAAATGTGACATATCTACTGTCGTATCGGTATTTGGCCTTCCTGCCTCTTGCTCCTGGACAAGCTTTCGATATTCCTTCCGAAGCTTTGTATGCGTACGTAGGCCTAACAAGCCGAGTATGACAGCTAGAGAGAAAAGAGCTGCCAGAGCTCCATTCGCGGCGTGTGCTTTTTTCAACTGTGATTGATAGGTGTCGACGCTGGATTGAAGATGGAGTCAGCGAGATCTACGTATATCTATCTTTATCTCTGTACAACTCACAGCATCCAAGGCGAACTGTCTTCTCCTGCCATTGTGCTGTTTTGCCCCGGATAAACAGTAACTAGCGCAGAAGCCGTCGCCGTGGCACTTGTAGCCGTCACAGTACCATCTTGTTGTGCTGCATTGTTGGATAGCCTGCACCAGGTGTCTGCAGCGTTTCCAATACCATTTGTCGTAATTTGGATAGGCTCGAGACTGTCGAGCTTCTGGCCTTTCGCATCTTGGAGAGTGAATGATACCGTTGTATTGATGGGTGAATCGACTGTATCATTCAATCGTCAGACGCGGTTTTAAGCGGAAACATCACCGAAGATGCGGCCTGACCTGTCCATGTGTAGTAGGAATCAGAGATACCGCTCGCAATGACAAAGTTGTGCCATCCAGCAGCTGTATTGAGTTCTTCTGATGTAGCATTGTTATCTCTCTGATGAGCAGTAAGTGTGAATGGCTCCTTCGCAGTTCCTGTCCAGCTCAAGGTGAAGTCGCTGCAGGCTGGGATGTATGGGTCGGTCCTTGCGAATGTCCATTGTAGTGAATTCTCGTCGTCGTCGTCGTCCTTGTCGTCGTCGTCGCTGCTCTTGTATCTGCTGCTGGAGGTTGACTGTTGTCGCCGGACTTGCTGGACCATTCGCCGTGAATGCGAATGAGATGTTATGGTCATAGTAGTGGTAGGTGTGCTATCAAATGAATGTAGATGCAGAATATGCGACTTCAGGATTTCCAGAATCCAATGTCGAATGTTCCCAAGACGACAACCAAGGCATGCATGATCCTCGCTCAACCTCGACACTCGGAACTGTTCAATACAAGTAATGTACCCTTTGAATGTTAGTACTGATGTTATATGCAACATCACAAATAATCCTTCAGGCTGGTGGTTTACCAGGTAAACAAGCGCGACACGCGTCAAGCTTGAACGGTACAAATCCATAATACTGTGCTGTAGGTATAAGGTGCTGTACCGACCCTTTACATCTTTCCATGCAATACCAACGCGCTACATGTATCATTCTTCAACTGTCTCCAGGCCACATATATTTCTCTTCATTGGCGTGCAAACCCATATTTCTTCCTCAATTCCTGTTTCTGTATCTTTCCGGTACTCGTCTTAGGCAGACTCTCCACCACCTCTACCCATTCAGGCCTTGCGAAACCCGGTAGTTTTCCCTTCGAAAATTCCTTTAATTCCTTTTCGAATACTTCTGCTCTACTCTTCCATTTCCCTTTCGCATCGTCTCGAAGTATCACGTATGCATGTGCTCTTTCACCATACTTCTCGTGTGGGCGCGCTATGACTGCTACTTCTAACACGTCGGGATGCTCGAAAAGGGCAGACTCGATAGCGAGTGAAGAAGCGTTTTCTCCACCTGAGATTATGAGATCCTTGCTCCGATCCATAATAAAGATCGTTCCACTTGGTTGCATTACTGCCAGATCTCCCGAATGAAAGTACCCTCCCTCGAACGCTTTGGCTGTATTCGATAAAATCAGTCGATGAATCAGAATGCGGGCCTGAAGATAGAGATGCACCTGTCGCCTCCGGATCATTATAGTACGCCTTCATGCACATATTCCCCCTCACTACAATCTCTCCCACTTCCTGACCATCCTTCGCTACATCCTCAAAGCCATTCTTCGAAGAAGAGTCCTGTCTAATTACTCTGACAGAATCACTCGTGACATATGCAAAGCCCTGCATGGCTTTGAGTTTGGAGTATTCTGCCCGGTCCAGATCCTTCCATTCTGGCATTTCTACGCAGCCTGTGAATGGTCCGTACGTTTCGGTGAGCCCATACACATGTTGAACGGAGATATCCAGTGCTTCTAAGCCTTGGATGAGTGTAGCGGAGGGCGCAGCCCCGGCGATCATGGCTTTGATCTTGCGCCCTAGAGGTTTTGCCTTCGGATGATTAACGATAGCAATCTGAACAGTAGGAGCAGCACAGTATGTCTACGTCGTGTCTTTGTTCAGCATAATATCCAAGAGAAGAGCAGACCAGGCCGACTCACCGTAATGCCATCCCTTAAGAACGAATCCCAGATCGGCGTATAGTCACCAACACTTCTCAAACATACTTGTCCAGAACCAGCAGCTGTAATAGCAATCGGGTATGTCCAGCCTACAGCGTGGAAGGCTGGCAAGATCCAGAGATAGACGGAGCTTGCTGTCATTTCTGCTTGGTAGGCATTGGCGAGACCACTTAGGTATGTCCCTCGATAGGTTGTTAGTACACCTTTGGGTCGCCCAGTTGTGCCTGCAACCACACCACGTTAACTCCGAGCATGACTGAGATGGGCTGAAGCCTACCCGACGTATAGCAGATCGCATAACCTGCCTCCTCATCTGCAACCAGAGGCAACCCCTTCCATCCCTTCGTATCGGCATCGTGCTGTCCTTCCGCAATGACCTGTTCATACGGATCTTCTGTATCCTTCCCGCCTGAATCATTACTGACTATAACCAATCCCTTGAATCCCTTCGCTAAATGCGCGAAATCCTTATCGACGATAATAGCTGATGACCCAGAATGTTCGAGGATATAGTCCACTTCAGGTTTCGTAAGTCTGATATTCATGGGAACCATGATTGCGTGTATTGCGGGGAGTGCTTGGATACAGTCTAGTATCATGGGCAGGTTGGGACATATTATGCATACTTTGTCGCCAGCTTTGACACCTCGTCTCTTCAAGCCGTACGCCAATGCACAGATGCGCATTGCCCTATATCGCACGAACTCAGCTACTCAACCTCTAGAGAGTAGTGGTATGACTGACCACTCTGCATAAGTCCATTGTACGCCCAGCTCAGGATGTTGAAGTGCAACACGATTCGGGCGAATAGTAGCCGAGCGCAACAAGAACGAGACAGGGTTCAGAGGCGTATGATTGACAGGTAATCCAGCAGGCAAGCCAGGCTCAAACTTGTTTCTGTGCTCATTCTTGAAGTTGGGGTCTATTCCATCTCCGCCAGCTGACAGCAGAGAGCTCGGATGTGTGAGTGCCGATGCGAGTTGCTGCAGACGCGCTATGGGGCCAGATGAGGGCATCGTAGGTGAGCTGCGTCAGTCTGGATGTATAATGGTATGTGTAAAAAGCCTTGAAATCGCAAAGAAGTCAACAATTCTAATGCAAGGTGTCTGTCACGAGGTCATCCTTCTGCTAACGCCAAGGCGCGGGAAAGTCGAGAGTGAAGGCTGCTCTGCTCATAGTGCGACTCAACACTAACAGTAACAATGTTCATACAGATGGAAGCCATCCAATGCCTATGTCGTCGTCCGCTCCTGCTTGCTCTGCGAAAGCTCGATATCCCTATGAACCAAGTTCGCGCAGACCTATCCCAACCTATTCGCAGTCCAGCTTCCTTCTCCCTTCTCTGTTTACCAGTCCACATTACAATGATGTTTTGCGCTTGCAGGGAATCAGGCCGGATCGCAATCCTTGTTGGGGCTGGACGCAACAAAGGAAAAGACTTGTATGTCTAAGCTTGTCGGTAGCTTGCCATAGACTACTGCACATCTAGCATACCTTAAGCATGTCCGACTACTACCACCAGCAGCACCACCAGTATTCGCAGCGGGACCACGACTTCTACGATCACGAAGAGTACGATATGGAAATTACTCCGTCACAGCACCATCCGAGGCCAATGAGGCCGAGGTCGCAAACAAACTACTCGCATGCCAGCAACGAAAGCACTTCGTCGAATCAGGAATTCATCGCATATAGAGATGAGGGAGGACCTATCGTACATGGCTTCGAATACGGACCGTATAGCTATATGACCCAACCTCAAGCTGTTCAAATGGCTGCTCAGCTGTCTGACGATTCACATCATTCTAGCGCATCGGGCTCTGGCTCGGGATTCAGTCAGTTTCCCGCTCAACCAGGACAACCTTATGCACACGCAATGGCGCCTCATATGGCATATACGCACTCCAACAGTTCAGGAAGCTCCTCTCAGTCTCTCAAGAAGCCAGCCTTTTACACTGTTCCGAGTCACGCCGGCTCACAGCGCTCTGTAGCACAAACATTGACCGCGAACAATGTCCAAGATACTTACTTCCTCTACGATACGAAAGACTCGGAAGGAGATGATTATATGCACAACCCCAGTCCGCACGATGCTATCAAGGAAAGAAGATCGTGTAGCTGGTCTTGGAGAGGCTTGCTGAATATACTGGGTCTGCTGGCTATTACGCTCACATTGGTGGCTATGTTTGCTGTGTATCCGGTTATACAGCAGGTATTGAAGTTGACGGGCGGAGTAAATGGATGGGGTTTAGGCGGGACAAATTCCAGCGGACAAGTGCCAGGTGAGCTGAACCTACTTTCAAAGCAGACGCTAGAGTGCGGTTGATCGTAGTCTTCTCTCAGACATCCAAGGTCTCCCTACGCTCATTGATCAGCATACACCAGACTCTGCATACACGAGGACAGGTTTTGATGGACAGCAGTATAACCTTGTTTTCTCAGACGAGTTTGAAGTGGAAGGAAGAACCTTCTTTCCAGGCGATGATCCTTACTGGGAAGCTGTGGACTTGCATTACTGGGGTACGGGCGATGCAGAATGGTATGACCCCGATGCCGGTATGTCTCTGTTTTAGCCTCGGCACAAGCGTATCTGATCTCCTCCTCGATTATGTCAGTGACTACTGCAAACGGATCTATGGTCATCACAATCACCGAGCAGCCGATCCACGATCTCAGCTATCGGAGCGCAATGGTTCAATCGTGGAACAAACTCTGCTTTCAAGGAGGATATATCGAAGTGAGGATGTCATTGCCTGGATCTCCGCAGATAGCTGGTTTTTGGCCTGGTAAGCTTCCGTATAGATGCTTTATCTCGCTGTACGACTTACTTAATCATCTTTTAGGTGCTTGGACTATGGGCAATCTGGCTCGTGCTGCTTATGGCGCTACGACTGATGGTGTATGGCCGTAGTAGGTTATCCGCCTCGCAGAGTAGAGCTCGTTTGGCTGAGTACAACTACTTGCAGCTCGTATGAAGCGTGCGACATCGGCACTCTGCCAAATCAGACGACAGTAGATGGGACAGGCCCCCAAGTAGCGCTCACTTCCGGCAATGGCGGTGGTACTTTGTCCTATCAACCTGGGCAGAGACTGTCTGCATGTACATGTAAAGGAGAAGAACATCCTGGTCCTAACGTCAAGACTGGAAGAGGTGGTCCGGAGATCGATATATTGGAAGCACAGATTGATTTTGGAGAGGCGAAAAGGAACGGTGCGAGTTCGCAGTCAGCTCAGATGGCGCCGTATGGTATGTCGAAGCTGTTCCTGCAAGAGGGCGCTCTGCTGATTTATGTGGTGTGGCTACTAGATACTGGCTACAACTGGGGTCAAAGTGCAGCTCTCATCCACGACGACAAGTATGTCCAGCCATACAGGCCTCTCATGTCTCTTGCTGATTTGTGCTTGTAGAACTCGATTCAGTTCGTTCACTATAGATAGCAAGCCTCTCGTTCGTTTCTAACCCTCTACTACAGATTCGTACAAGGGTGGTGTATATCAAGAAGCACTTTCTGCCGTGACCGTCATAGACGACGATGACTACGAGATCAATGGCGGCTTTGGCAGGGTAAGTACTAGTCAGCTCTTCGCGATAAGATGCCGCTGATCTCGCGTAGTTCGGCTTCGAGTACGTGCCGGGAGGTGATAGCGATGCATACGTTACGTGGGCATACGTGAGTACCAATTTTTACCCGAATAAGCTAGGAGATCGATACTAAACTCGGATTTACTTCAATCGCAGAACGGCAAGCAGACTTGGACACTCCCTGCCGCTAGCGTAAGCCTTTAACTCCTCTTCACGAGCAGACGCTTATACTTTCGATCTCCATCAGATCGGACCAGACTCACAAGCGGGTATTTCACAACGCATAATTTCCGAAGAGCCGATGTCCATCAACCTGAATCTGGCCATAGCGACCAGTTTCCAGAATGTAAGGACTATGCCCATCACATAAAGAGAGGATGTTCTGACTAGTGCTGCATCGTGAACTCAGGTCGAATGGGATCAGCTGCCCTTCCCTTCCAAGATGCGGATAGACTACGTTCGCGTCTATCAGAGGGAAGGTCAAACTCGGCTAGGCTGCGATCCTGACGATCATCCGACTGCAGACTATATCGCAAAGTAAGCTGCCAGCGCTCAATTGGTCAAATGAAGCTGACAGGATGTATCTGCATCAGGCATCTCGAAGCATATACCAATCCTAATGTGACGACATGGAAGCAAGCTGGTTTTGACTTTCCAAAAAACAGCATGTTGGACAAATGCTAGTCTTCACGCTTCTTCCTTTACTTTACGAAATATAGAAGTACCTTCATTCTTCAGGTGTTGTATTAGTAGATCATTAGCAAGCGGAAGGGACGCGGTGCATCGTGTAATGTCGACATGTCAGCTAACGTGCGATATGTTTGTGTTTCAGAAGTGTGTTTCCATACGAGACTGCCCGATGAAACTAAGGATACAGCATAGTGAATCTTCTAAAGTATGCACTAAGTAAATGTAGATTGGCGAGCACGTCGACCGACAGTAGTATGATAGGTAGTATGTCCATTCTCCGTCCGAACACGGAAAGCATCGGCAGCTGTCGAACCTGAATAGGCGGAGGTAGATAAAGAATCGTAGTGGAAAGATCAATCTTCAGGTGCAAAGTTGCTACGCCTATAACCTAGAAATGTCAGCATTAGAGTGCTTAATAGCCGACGAAAGTCAGTGGACTCACTCAGACTCGGACTCGGAAGCATCCTCATCCTCTTCCTCGCTTGAAGAGCTTGCAACATCTCCACGACCACCTTGTTGGGCACCCGCGGCAGCTTGTTCACCGTCCATAGGAGGAGCAGGTAGGCCTGGGTTCGAGCCGGTAGAAGCACCGAGACCGCCAGGTGGTAGCTGACCACCACCTTCCATAGCATCCAGCTGAGCTTGAAGCATGTTGATTCGCTCTTCTTCCGCTACTTCGTCAACACCGCGGTTCCTGCCCTTCGGCTTGTTCTTCTTCGGCTTGAGCTGTCTGCCTTTACCGACAGGGTGAACAGCAAATTCGTAAAGCTTGAGAAGAGTCTTTTGGTCGAGCATATCGATATCCAGCTCAATCTCCTTGTTCTCGTCTGCCAGAAGTTCAGGTGCTGAATTGCGGATGATTTCTACTACCCTATCCAACTTTGGTCCATCAAACTCTTGGATCTTCTCTGCTAGCTCTCTCTTCATGTCGAAAGTGACACTGACCATAGGATCAGCTGGCGCGTCGGGCTCTTCATAGTCTGAATCGCCTCCAGCTCCTCGTGCTTGGGGTTCCCAGTCAGTATCGCCTCTAGCCATAGAAGAACGCTTGGTTGTACGTGGTTTAGGAGGTGCAGGTGGAGCAGAAGTAGATGCTGCGAGAGAAGCGTCTGACTTGCGCTGCTTCGGTGCGGAGGGTGGTTTCGGTTGTCTTGGAGCGGGAGGCGGTCGTGATGCTTTCTGGACGGGTGCGGGTGCAGGAGGAGGCGGCATCTGCATCTGCATAGAGACAGGCGACATCTGCATAGGCTGCATGCCCATCTGCATAGACATGGGACCTGGTCCGCCATATGAAGGTGGTCTGCTCATCCTTGCTTTAGCCTTCATCATTTCCAGGTTACCAGTGAGAAGCTCAAGCTGGCGTTGCATGAGGTGAATCTGCTCGCTGTCGAAGCCCGATTCGTTGTAGTCATCTTCATACCCGCCGCTATAGCCTCCTCCCCAGTGATTGCTCTGTGGATGAGGTAGCTCGCGCCATTTCTCGTAGAACGCTTGTTGTAGCTGTTCACCCATCTTGTGGACGGGAGTCATGGGAGGGTTGTAGGTAAAGCAGTTGTTGATGAGGAGTTTAAAGTCGTTTTCGAATGAAGCGGCATTGGGGTAGTGACCTGCGTCAAGCTTCCTTTTCATTGTTCCTAAGTCGATTGGACGACGAATGACTTTCGGGTAGTCAGGAATACCGAGTGCAACATAGTCTGATGAAGGAGAAACCGTTAGTATTCTGTCGCCTGTACCACGAGTAAAGAGAGAGTATGCTTACCAACAGGCTCGTAGAAAGGATAAGCGAAGCTTTGGTGCTGTTTCTTGAAGAGTTCCTTGATGACTTCTTTGCAGAACTTGAGTTGCGTCTGGTTGAAGTCCATTGAACCACCTCCATTCTGCATGCCTTGCATATGCTGCATCTGTTGAAGCATATACGACTGTTGCTGCTGCATTTGCTGAATCTGATGATTCCCACCATATCCACCTGAAGAACCCATCATTCCTCCAGCAGACATGTTTCCACCGTGTCCTGTTGAACCTGAAAGAGCAGGGTTCTTGCCCTTCTTCTTCTGTGCAGCTAGATTGGCGGACCGAGAGCTGCCGCCTGTACTAGGGCCGTAGTCATCGTAGTCTGCTTCGTATGCTGCTGCTCGCGCGCTGCCTGATGTTCTACCACCTCCAGCTGTCGAAGAGCGTCGAGCTTTCTTCGAGCTCTTCTTTTCTGCTGCAGGCGATTCGCTGCGTTTCTGGATAGCAATCTGAGCAGAAGATACAAGGTTAGCTATGCGCCGCGCTTCCACTGTAAAAGAGGTTGCGCACCTGCTCCAGAGTAGGCATTTTTGCATTCTGCTTTTCAAAGACGACCGAGAGGTTCTTCGCCATTGCGGTGATAGGGTTATCCGGTCCGTTGAATGTCACACAGTTATCCCAGATCAACCTCACGTCCGCCGCAAAGTCATCGACTTTCTCATACTGATTCTGAGCTAGCTTCCTATCTACAGTTCCGAGATCCATGGGATGCGTAATGATTTGAGTGTAGTGAGGGATACCGAGCGCTACTGGGTCGACAGGCTGTAGGAAAGGTGCTGCTTCGGCCTTCTTTTTGATCTGGCGGAGGATCGCTTGGGCGTATTTGATCTGCTCTTTCGGCATGCCAGTAGGTTGAGGGATCTGAGGAGCAGAAGGTGCACCAGATGGTTGACCTTCAATGTTGGCTGGCGATTCCACCTGGAATAGGACACAGAGGTTAACAGACGTAAAATAAATCAAGGAGAAGCAGAACACACCCTCGACGACTCCCCATCTTTCTGATCTTGTTGCATGTCCAGACTCTGATCAATCAAACTTTGATCTACCATTGACGAGTCCCCCTGATCATATGCATTGTTCTGGAACGGCTGCTGGCTTTGCTGTCCAAAGCCTTGTTGCTGCTGCTGATATGGCTGTTGTTGAGGCTGGCTCGAAGAAGGGTTGAGAAGAGCATCAACAGGCATACCGTGTTGCGGCTGTTGTTGTTGCTGCTCGAATTGGTTGAGAGACTGCTGTGATTCTTCAGGTTTCGGGAAACCAGCTGCAGACATAGCGCTCTGGAACGCATGCTGATCTTCTGTTTCCGGCGATACTTTCTGTCGTTTGAAAGTAGGTTCGATGTTGTCGCCTTGATAGGGAAGTGATTGAGCAGAGTTGTCTGGCTCGAAAGGTCGTTTTTGAAGAGATGGGGAGATCTCGGGAGGTGCTACGAGATCTGGATGAGTGGGTGGGAAAGACATGGAAGCATCACTTGCGTGGCCGTTCTGCTGAGATTGCTGCTGAGGCTGATTGCTCTGAGATGGGAATGCTTCGAAAGAAGAAGATGGAAGAGAGGTTGTTTGTCGGCCTGATGGCTCGTACGCCGATTCTTGACCTGCAGACTGCCGTACCTGCTCAGAAGCAGGAATAGCACTCTCTGGTCCGGCTCGACTCAAGTCGGTCTGAGATACGGACTGGTTGACGAGCTGAGATGGGAGAGGCGCCGGATCCTGAGGTAACGAATCCATAGAAGGCGAAAAGGATGACTGTGTTGGAAGAGGCGGTAATGAGGAAGCAGGAGCTTGATGAGGCGGTTGCTGCTCTGGTTGAGGTGTAGTCTGCTGTTGATTCAGCGTCTGGCTTGGCTGAAGCTGAGACACTGTCGCTTGTTCTGATGGGTGAGAATGAGAATCAAGAGGTTGAGGGATAGTCTGCTGAGACTCCGCTGGCGGTTGGATCGAGTTGGGTTGAGGGACAGGAGCATTGTCGGTCGAAGATGCGAGAGGCGAAGGTTTAGGAGAGAGGGAGAGCGGTGCAGTCGATTGCGCACCAGGAGCAGGAGGAATAGCTTCACCCTGTTCAGGTTCTGCGGCTGGCTTTGCTGCTTCTACTGCAGGCTGATCGATATCGAACGACATTGGCGGTACCTGCTCTCCCTCGTTTCCAGTGAGATTCGCTACTCTTCCATAGTCTACAGCCACTCCCGCTCCGTTTCCTTGGGGATTCTCAGTGCTGCCTGTCATCTCTTGAGTGTAGCCATTTGTGTGAGGAAGATCTCCCGTGTCGAGCCTGTCATCAACAGCTGCCATCGCTGCGTCTCCCACACCACCTGCACCGGATACCAATGCATCTCCAGGCTTTGTTGCTGGCTGATCCTGTGCTTGATCTGCTGCCATCGGGATGCTTTGCTTTATCGCTGCTCCTTCAACGCCGGCAGCTGGCATAGGCGGTCCTTCAGCAGTTTCTTCCTTTTCCAGACTTTCTTCTACTTCTGGTTGTTGTTGTGGAACCGGTTGAGCCTGCTGTTGCTGTTGGGTTCCCTCATTTCCCAAAGCTTCAGAAGCCAGGGCCGACAGGGCGTCGGTGCTCATGGCGTGGTAGTAGGTCTAAAGGAGCGTGTGTGATGATAACACTTTGAATGTATTGTTTTGAATATTCTTGATTCAATCTTCCTTTGACTTTCGTTTCTTCTGGACCTTTAAAGATCTTTCCCAGCAGCCTGCCCCTATCCCAAGTTTGAAAGCGAAGACAAGGAGTGCAGAAATTATGGAGAGAGGCCGAAAACGGGGAGGTCGGTGGCAAAAAGGCGATATCAACTCGACAGCACAAAATGCAAAGCAGACAAGCAGCAGCGAGGTGTAGCTACATCTTACCATGCTCATTGCAATCACAACATCGCTGCGTACATGCTCCTCTTTTCGCCGTCGAAAACGGATCATCCCCGCATCATTCAGCCTTCCTCGAGCTGCAGAGTTTGCAAATCGCCTCAACAACGTCGTCTGATAGCACATCTGAAGGTAGATGGTGGTAGTATACATGCAGTATGCTCAAATACTCCTTGCTGCGACCGTCTGACGCCCACTTTGGCCCAAACTGGCAATGCCGCCAAAAGCGCGGCACACACCGGATCAAGCACTGTTAACTCGAATCGATTCATGATATATCTCCTTACTGCTCTATACTATGCTACATTGAACCCCTGTCTTCCGATGACCCGGTTTCAACCTCCTAAAACACGCTGACGTGGCCATCTGGAAGGCGTGCTGATCCTCCTTGTCTCATAGGCGCAATGCGCATGTTGATGGACAGTGCCTTCAATAATGTAGACTCTGGCCGCCCTGACAAATCACGAGCCGACTTTCGATTCTGTGCTCGTCATTGGCAAGTCATCCTGCAACCGCCCAGGATAGCTGTCTCATGCTCCGCCTTTCAAACGTTTTAGAACAACCGCTGTTGTTGGACGTGGATAGGCAGCACTTACTCCTAGGCTCTAGGTGCTTAAGTAACAAGCGATCATACTCGGTCTTCATAGCCTCGTATCTCCGTCTGAAAGCTTTGGTGCAGTCATGCGAAGGTGCTGCGCATATAGTTGTCAATGCGGGACTTGCGTGCGTATACATACCGCGCTCCGCTCACTCGGATTGCCCTCATAGCCATTGCACCAAAGTAGTAAGTCGTTGTAGAGAGGTCCAGAGTTGCCTTCAAATGTATCCCGGTCGTCAGAAGTCCATAGATATGCACCAATCTTGCTGATTCTTCCGTTCCACATCTTAAGCATATCTACCAGCGCGAAAAATGACGAAGTTAATGAGCTTTACCGACAAGGCTGATGGAACTGGATTATGAACCGAAGTGACTGATGTTGCGATGCAACGCGGAACATCCCCATTCATCGGGATGAAAGAATAGCTGTTGCGATTGATTCTAGCCAATGTACCCGGACGTGCCTCAGGGAAAATGGTGGAATCCAGAACAATCGCACAGAAGTGTGCGGCAGTGGTACCAACGCCATGGGTTTTCTGTAGCTGAAAGACATATTTGAAAGACAGCTACAAGCTCGCCAAGCCCTCCGCCGATTTGCCCAGAGCCTGCAGATCGTACTTCTGGGGTCTTTAAAGCATGCGTCTTTAGACGATAACTGTGCGGGCAAGACTTGACCGATTCAGCTCATAAGACGGAGGATGGACGACTTTGCGACCTACGACTGCTTCAATTCCAGAGCAAGTGCTTCGATAGCTCGCCTGTTGCCATACTTCGGCAGCCACGTCAAACTATCGACATTCAACATATTAACAAGCATCACTAACCTTCACGGAACAGTCAAGGGCCTTCTCCAATTGCGAGTAAGTTTTGTTAGTCATGTCTAGACCTTCGGACTATTGCGCATATCAGGGCTTCGAAGTCTGCTAGCTGTAATTGCAGAAGCGCACGTTATAACAATGCGGCAGTATAAATTGCAGCTGTTCAACAGTCTCATAAACGCGTATAATAGGCAGCCCATCTTCTAGATCTGTTGATTTATCCCCGTCGCTTGGGCCATTTGAAGCTTGAAACATGCCCTTGAACATGGTGCAGGTAAAGCTTAATGCTGCTTTGTGGACTTTGGCTTTCCATCCGTCTTGGTTTTTCAGAAGGAGGTCGGGCGGGCCTTCGTCGAGATCGTCTGGACCAGTCCACAAGTAGCCTGCGTCGACCTTGGCGCGTTTCGAAGGTGTATCAGCCGTTTCAGCCATGGACGCTGCTGCACTATGTCCAGTTTCTGGCAAAGGTCAGTCGGGCTAAGTCAACAAACAAAATGGTCCAAACTTCGCGCTGGCAAGTGTCATTGAACAGGCTATTACTAGGTTATATAGTCTACAGTGGCAGCACAAAAACGAATCAAACGTATTCCTTCCTGACACGCCGACCTGCTCTTCTATCCGCGACATCCTCCTCTCTTACAGCCTGCTGTACTTTCTGCGCCCAGCGCTCAATCTCATACCCATCGAAGCCTCGCTTGTACTCTCCGAGCCTTACTGCGCCGGTAGATAGCTCGACATACGGATTGCCTTGAGGTGATTCGACAGCCATGAGAGCGAGCTGGCGAAAAGCTTCATAGCGAGCTGCTTTCTCTGCCCGTCGTGCTGCTCTTTCGTGTCTTATGACTGAATTCGACGGCTCCTTCGATCCCTCTTCTTCCCGGAGCGAATCCTGCTCGATGACAGCACCAGCCTCGACCAGTAATTCACGAGGAGGAGCGGATACAAAGTCGATAGGTAGGCTGACGATCCGCCTTTCACTTGGAAGTCGCAAGGAAGCCAAGCTGGTCGGCCTGAGGATAGAAGGATGCGAAATAAGCGAAGTCTTGCCGCCGAGAAGCGGCAGAGAGGCTTCCACCTCTACTCCGCATCGCGAAAGGAGTTCGTGGGTAAAGCCATCCATCTGTAAAGACGGAGGCGGTGGAAGGAAGTATGCAGTCTGCTGTGTCTCGGGAACTCGTACGCCAGGCCGGTTTTCATCGCTGGGCATTTGACCGGGAGTACCAGGTTCTGGAAGATGGATGTATGACTCGGCAGGGAGCAGCTGGCCAGGAGAAAAGAAGGGCGTCGCAGCTGGCCTTGGCGAGATCGGTGCCAGAGTATGGCCAGTCGTGCCTACGCTTACCCGACGCCAATCCGACTGCGCCTTGTCGCAATCGTCTATATCCAGCAGATTGATAGGGGGGACAGGAAGTAGGCCAGATGCTCGCCGCTCTAACTTTTCTGCACATCTGGTCTTTGATCTCGACTGGTCACCTTTACCGCTTGCTACCCTACCCTTGCTCTTCTGTATTTTGTGTCGAGCACCTTGTCTAGCCTTCCTACGCCTTATCTCGGTAGCTTCCTCATCGCTAATCGCAGAAACTGTCGAGCACTCTCCGCTTTCGTCGGCATTGCTCGAGTCGCCTGACAGCGCTCCTGATCTAGCATCATCTCCCGTCTTGGACTTCACACGCTCGGTAGATGACTTCCTAGCCGTTCGGCTGATCAAGAAGGATCGCAGAGCACCGGGCGCAACACTTCCGGGTACAGGCGGAGCTGCTCGAACCGGATATAGAGAAGTCTTGTTTGGTTTGTCGCGTGGTGAGGTAGGGCTGAGACTAGTCGCGGCGGTAGATGGACTGAGCAGCCCGGAAGAGCTGTTGTTGTATGAGCTAGATGTTGCCGAGGAGGGTGTAGTGGGTGACAAGCGCTTCGCTGACGATGGAGATAGAAGAGAAGCCTTCTGTGGTGTCATTGGCGTCATGAGAGCAGGTGGTGCAGACACTTTGCGCTTTTCAGCGAGAGTCCGTTTACCAGCATTATCGACCGTAGCCGGTCCTCCCAATAATTCGGCTCCCGCAGTCTCCTCTTCCCCAATATCTGGATTGGTGACCCGGAAAATCTTGATTTGCTGCGTTACTACGCTATCGACGGAGTCGCAGTCATCGGTGTGATGGACACTTGCAGTTCGCGAAGCCGGTAGTGAGCTTACTTGAGCTGACGATACCGGCTTACAAGCATTAGCAGGTAAGATGACAGCTTCAAGGTAATCTTGCTGAGGTCGTTCCGCCAAAATCAGGTCGCAGATAGGCGTTCCAGGTAATGGAAGCATACCGATTTGTGGAGCTAGACCATAGTCTGAGGACAGGTGCGGTGACGAGATAGGTCGCTCCAGCACAGGTCGGCTAGTAGCGGGTGGTAGCGAGTAGCTGGGAGAGGGTTCTTGCAAAACGACGGGCATACTGGGTGAGCGAGGGAATGATGGTGGTGCAGGAGATGCAGCGCTAGCTAGATGTGCATCCCTGTCGATATATGTCTGCTCGTTCGCTGGAGCAGCTCCTAGCAGAGGTGAGCTCGCTACGATATCGATGCGAGGTATTGCGCCTAGTCTGTCTGCAGGCGAAACAGGAGCAGCCTGGCCTGTACCTCTCTTGATTGTCCTTCGCTTCCTTCTGGCGCCTTCTGCTGTCTTGACCTTAACATCGTTGAGATTCGTGCGCTCGCGATCTGTCCTGCGCGAATGTGATTTCTGCCTTCCGTCCCTCTTGCGCACTTGGCGTCCATCCGATGACAAGCGACTGGCAGATCTACTGACAAGCAGTGTCGAATCGAAGGTTGGCGGATCCGTTGGTCCCGATGCAGGCGCCTTAGATACGCGCTTGAGTGGTGAAAAGGCTGGAAGGTGCGATAAGTCCATTCCAGCCTCCTGTCGAGTCTCAGAAGAGTGAAGATTCGAGCGTTCCTGTTGTGAAGGTCGTGTTGGAGCCTGACCCATGCTTCTATCGATTGGCTTTCTCAACGACCTCCTTGAAATCCAGCGAATATCCACTAACAGGTAGTATATGATGAGGAGAGACCAGCTCTTGAAAGTTGGGCGTATCGAGACGGTCCAGCCGAGGTTGCGGTATGAAGGTGTTTCAGCGACGGAGTAGCAGAACCAGCTGCGATGACCGTGTCGCGCGACACACTATGTACACTGCGATGGAGAAGAAGACGTCGTCGAAATTCAAGTGACTGAGGGATTCTGGTAAACATCAGGCCATTGCGAACCGGGCTGGCGTGTGAGGCTGGCTCTAAGCATTTCAGATGTCATGATGCGACATCGACGTCTACTTAGCGTTTGTGAGCTCAGTATTGGTCCAGCTTGGTTGTGATCTGAGGCAGAAGCGTCGGCAGTAGCGGTGTACGAAAGCTACGACCTTGCCAGCCTAGTTTATCGCAGCAAAATAGATATCAGTGTGCAGCATGGTCTTCTGAACATATTCTTGGACCAATCTTGCTGCAATTTCGGGTATCTTTTCGTTGGTTTGCTTTGCTGTCGAAACGAGCCCATTCAATGCTTCATGGCTGCGTTCGCCGGCGGGTTCAATCAGTTCTCGTCGATGCTGCTGCAAAACCTTTAGCTTTTCTGCCTGTTTCTGGCTCTTCGACGCTATCAAGCTCGCTCGTAGATCGCGCAAGAAGAAAGAACAGCCAAATCCGCCTTCGCAGCTCGAGTTCTGCGATTTTCCACGATGCTTTCGATATCCCTCAGCGTTCTGGGATCCCTAGGTCTGTAACATCGTCCCATACGCTCCGCCTACAACCTGGAAGAGCGCTGGGATCAGCTCGTCCATACGCGACATCATCGATTCCGATATCTCAGCTGGACGATGGTCAGCCTGCACCTCCTCTACATGCACAGCAGCTGGAAGGCAAGGCCCTCAAGAAGCAAAGACGGCGGTATCGCTTCCTATACGCCTTAGCGATCTTGGGAGCCGCTGGTGTCATAGGCTACTATACGGTCCGGCCTTTTCGCAGAGTCTGCATAGTCGTCCAAAGGTGTACAAGAGTCGCATATGCTGTGGGCGCTTGTATTCTGGACTACAAGATACTGTTCAGGACAGAATGGGATGATTCCGCACGGCGGCATTTGGATTACAAGGCATGTCACAGTAAGCTGCTATTCTTCTGCAATCGTTTATTTGACTTGGCTGAGAAAGAGCAGAACGGTGTGCTGAGCGAATCCTCGACGTCTTGCAGACAAATGGAGGGATCTACGTCAAACTTGGTCAACATCTCAGCTCTGTACAGCTAGTTCCGGAGGAATGGTCTTCGACGATGAGGCCACTTCAAGTGAGTGTCCTGATTTGTGTACATACTTCGCTCCTAACATTTCGCTGCAGGACCACTGCTTTCCAACGCCTTTAGACGAAGTGCAAGCCATGTTCTTGCACGATATTGGGGAGCCTATCGAGAACCTCTTCTCTTCATTCGACCCGGAACCGATTGGTGTAGCCTCGCTTGCGCAAGTACATATCGCTACCGACAAACTGTCCGGCCGAAAAGTCGCTGTCAAGATTATGCATCCCGATCTACAAGAGTTTACGAGACTGGATATGAGCACGACGTTCGTTAACAACGCGTATCATAGCTGTCGCTCACATCTAAGTCTTTCTGCTTTTGCAGTATCATCGGTCTCAGAGTCGTCAAGTACTTCTTCCCTACGTTCGAATTTACTTGGCTTGGCGAAGAAATGGAGCAAAGGCACGCTTCAACTAATCAAGCCTTTCGACTTTAGCTAACGTCGCAAATCCAGCTTACCACTTGAGATGGACTTCCGCCACGAAGCAGCAAATGCGAAACATTGCGTTGCCAACTTTGCAAAACTCAAGCATACATCTTTAGTCGTGCCTGAAGTGCTATGGTCGCAGGAGCGCATCCTTGTGATGGAATACATCGTTGGCGGCAGAGTTGACGATCTTCAATACCTACAAAGGCACGGCATTGACAGAAGTGAGGAACTCCCTCAGCTCTAGTGATCTGTCTACTGATACCGTCCTTCCACAGACCAAGTATCTTGCGAAATTTCGCGAATCTTTTCACAGATGCTGTTCATAGATGGTAGCTTTCACGGCGACCCTGTAGGTCACCGCTTGGGGTCTACATTCCGCTTGGCTGACTAGTGTTCTGTAGCATCAAGGCAATCTACTTATTCGGCCTGTAACAAAGCTGCAATCCAGCCGTTCTCGCTTCAACTTTGAAATCGTCCTTCTGGATCACGGTCTCTGGTTCGACATCGCCAAAGACCTCCGCGTAAATTATGCTCGTCTTTGGCTATCTCTACTGGCGCCGAAAACAGATGCTGTAGATGCAGAAAGGCGGAAGTACGCTGAGCTCGTTGGCAATATCGGACCTGACCTCTTCCCGATATTCGAAGCTGCTATAACAGGCAGAGCTGGAATATCAGAAAAGGACTATGACGATACGAAAGGTCTGAAGGGCCCTCTGGAAGGAAGCTTGATGGGTCTAGCAACGCAAACTCCAGAAGACGCGCAAAGGCTCAGAAACGCATTCATGCAGGAGGGTATGCTGGAAAGTATCTTTGAGCTTCTACGAAAGGTGCCTCGGCGGTTGTTGATGGTACTGAAGATCAAGTCAGTGCTTTCCGCATAGATCAAAGGAAGTGAATTCTGAATTGCTCTGCTTTCTCAGTGATCTGACTCGATCTCTGGACAAATCCCTGAACCCGTCTCACCCGGTCTGGCGAGTCTGGCTTATCGTAGCACGGTATTGCTGCCTAGCAGCTCACTACGACGATATCGAACAACTTGAATCTCCAGCTTATCGAGCTTCCCACAGTAGACTGTCCATAGTACGCCAACGCTTCACGAATTGGATTGGCTTCCAGGTTTGGTATAGAGGTTTGGGTATGGTGGAGTTCTTCGCTGATAGATATGCGAAGTGGGTGAAGGTGAAGAGCTACTTAATCGGTCTAGCGAGAGGAGGCTTCAGAGAAGCTACACAGCGAGAAGCAGGGTTAATCTAATGACTCATTCAAGCCGAAGTTTTGTTACAATTGTAACAGTGTGTTCTCGGAAATGTCACCGGAAATGTCAGCTAGACAATGAGCATCTATGATATGTCAACAGTAGCCATCTAAGATACTACAAACACAACCAGTGGAGCCAAATCATGCTCTGCGACCGAAACGCATGCGAACAAGCAATGCAATCTAATAGATACAGACTAGATGCGACAGTATGCATATTCAACGACAACGGATTGCACCCAAGAACAAGCATCATAACACATCACCAATCATTCGTTCTGGACGGTCTCAGTGGACTGATTTCAACGCGAGAATCTTGATCCGATGCGCTCCCAAAATCTTCATCTGCAACCCAGCAACCGTTGTCAGTGAGTACTCAGCTAGGTAGAGCTCTATTGTACTCACCCAACCCGTCCGTCAGGGTAACAATGCTTTCGCCAGGCGCATCTGGCTCGTCTACCGAGAGCTTCACGTTTTGCATGAGCATAGCGCATATGAGCGCAGGCAGCAAGCCTAGCAGCGCAGTAATGTTGAGGTATCTCTGTACTTCGACATAAGCCCGATTGATACCTTGTCGTTCAGGTGAAGCTGGATCGTAGGATATAGCAACAGCTATTGATCCAAAGATCCCGTCTAGCTCTTTTTTGCTCGAATGCGGTAGATGCTTCCGCAGCATTTTGGGTAGGAACGTAGACCAAATAGCGCCTGATGCAGCACCGCCGACCGCTCCTCCTATTTGCGTGATCGTCAAGAAGACCGCAGTGACTATAGCTATATCTTGGTGATCAACCACAGCTTGTGTACCGAGCTGCGCAGACAGAGTGGTGAATCCACCTCCAAATCCGCCGATGACCTGGCTCAATACCAGGTCAAACGTAGAGTTATCGAGCGATCTGAACCGGACCATCATGTATGCTCCGACCATATGGACAAGTACTCCGAATACCATCCAGATCTTATATCTTCTGGTAATTTTGACAAGGTAACCACAAGCTAGAGCAGCCAGAGACGCACTGAAGACGTAGGATTCGCTAATGTAGGACGCATCGCGAGCGGAATAGTATCTCGCGACTTGAAGAAACGAGGGAAAGTAGGATTCGTATGCGAATTGCGCGAAGAAATGGAAGGCGCCTAGACAGCATCCGCTCATTACTGTCCGCTGCCCAAGCAGCCGAGAAGGGATGAGAGGGAATTCTGCAACATATGTCTCGTGGTATCCGAGAAGACCAAGGATAAATAGCCCGCTTACTGCTAAGATGGGATATAAAGGGTCTCTCCACCCTTTTTCTGCACTAGAGGCCAAAGAGAGTGGAAGTAGGAAGAGCGTACATCCAGTCATGAGATAAAAGATACCGAGAAGATCGAGTTCTCGATGTGCTTCTACAGCTAGAGCTTGGAATGACCTAGGCTCCCATGAAAGGGCATCATCTGCTTCTACTCTCGAGCCGCCATCAGCGCTCATCTTGAGTGCATCAATAGCAGGCTTCGCATCTCTCGTGAGACGAAGAACAGTCTTATACGCTCTCCAAAGTGCGAAGAGCAGGAATAGACAAGATATCGGAACGGCGATACCGAAGACGGTATAAGCGGCTCTGTAGCCCTCTTCTCCGGCGTCTTTGAACATCTGCCCAAAGTAAGGACCTATCCAAGGTGTGATGAGCCAGGGTAGGAAAATTGTGCTCGTTACTAGCGCTCTAGATGCGAGGGAGGTGATGTCGGCTACAATGACTTGTTGAGCCAAGTTGATGCCTTGAGCGCCTGCGGATCCGATGACTTTCGCGACACCAAAGGTGAAGATGGAGTTGGTGGCTCCAGTTAAGAGGAAGCCTGTCAAGTTTCGTACCGAGTAAGCCATTTAGTCGCCAGGAATTCCTAGAGTAGCGCGGCTCACCGATTCCGTATAAAATAGCTGATACTGCCAGGCCTTCTGCTCGCCCGAAGACGTCCAGTATCTTGGCCATAGGTGGCTTACATACTGCGAATGCTATGCTCGTAACGATTGCGATTGAACTGATATACGAATGTCCACCGAAGATAGAGAGCAAGAAAGGTTCCACGGCCGGCGTTGTTGTCGAGGATAACGATGTAAAGAGAGTGATGAGGTATATTGCGGTATAGAGGAGTGATTTGCGCACATATCTTGATATAACTTCCATCTTGCGAACACCGTATGGCATTCCTTCTTTCGAGAACTCATCGTCATCTTCGTCGTCGAATCTATCGTCTATCGCAGACCCTTCCAACCGTACTGCTGCACTGACGAGACGTCTTGGAGTCGTTGTCCATGTAGCAATAGCTTCTGTATTTGAAGTCGGATGCGAAAGAAAGTAGGTACTGGCTCTTCTATGACCTTGCATAGCTTGATACCCATCTTCATCGTCTGACTCGCCAGCTAGAGCTTGTATCAAAGCTTGTGATATAGACCTGCGCTGCCCGTGACCGCTTGAAGCCCGTTGACGCGCTGCCGGAACTCCGCGATCCATCGAATGCGACCAGCGCCTGGGTGTCGCTCTCATACCATGCTGCTTCTGCTTCCTCCGTGTAGAGCTCCCACCAGATGCGAGCAGTCGGCCATCCTCGTCTGCTACTTCCGCTTCTTCTTCTTGATGCTGGCTGGGAGACCCGGATGCGCCGTGCCGCCAGCTAGGTTCTGGCGCATCGAGCGCGTTTGCTGAGCGACCAGTTGGGCTGTCGATACTGCCATACGAAGGTACACGCGGTAGTGGTAGCGGCGACAGCTTCCGCGTTCGCGAACTCGATGCTGCTGCTGCTGGGCGATTGGGCGTTACAGGGCCGCCCTCGACATCGGTCATTGAGCTGCCAGCATCAAGCAGCTAGACTACCTTTTGTAGATGCGAAGTTTGTGATAAATGTAGGTTGACCAGCAGAAGCAGAGACAAAGCTCAAACTGGGCTGATGATCACTTTATCAGATTAGAAGGGCCTGCTTTCCGCCGGAAGATCCGGCATGTCCTATACCAAATATGACTGAACAAGACTTGGCTCACTATAGTGTAGTGAGTGTATGTACATGACCAAGATGCGATTCACATTGCCCGAAGACGTTTGTTCGCAAAGAATTGCACTCGCGGCTTACCTGAGTGTACGCTAAATGTATGCATCGAACACTACGGCAGAAGAAGCACGACAGATGTATGAAGTCCACCTTCACCTTGGTCTCCGCGTACTCCTACTATTCTTGTCCAGAACCTGAGATGCCTAGAGACGGGCCTGAAGTAGCTCGCAACCCACCTCTCAATTTTGTGTAGTCTGCAGAAGTGCTTTGCGCTAAGCTGTTCCTCTGTATTTTGTCAGAGCGGGCTCACACCGCTGGTCCTGCCCCATCCGCAGGGCAGATTGCCTGAGAATCTGGTACAGTAGTGGATTACGGCTTCTCAGCCTGCAAGTCACAAGCGAGGGTTTAGGAAGACGTCAATACATCAGTAATAGCATGTCTGACCAAGATCAGCGCCCAAAATACCGATAAGTGGCATTTCTTTCTGTGGATGCAGGCCTTCTTACGCACGCCCGTGAGCTCCGATAGCTGGCAGGTCATATTATGAATATACACAGAAGTCTGATTTTCTGTAAAGTAAGCTGGGAGGGTTGTTACAATGAATGCATTGCTTCCTCTAGAGGCATGTCAGAGGACTCAGAACACAGAGCCTTCCGGAGATGGGCAGGTACAGGTAAGGGTTAGCTTGTAGTGTTGTGCATGTAGTCCTTGCTGGCCACCGTGTATGACATTGTGCACACCTCAGGTTCATATCGACATCGGATTTCGGTTCCCTGTTTTTGACGTATCGGACCACCAGGCAGGGTGCGGACAAGTCAGAGGAGGTAGGTCCAGCATCCCGATGGGCAGAGGAAGAAGCTTGACGGCATCACAAGGATAGGAAGAACACATTCAGAGATTCGGTGTCTCGCCCTGGCTCATCAGTTCGTCAGCGAGTTAGTCAGCAGTCGGTGAAGAGATAACAAATCGAGGGAGCGAACGAGAGCGAGTCGCAAGGCATCAAGATACTTGGACGTCTGTACTTCATTACCTTTGTAGCATCTTCTAAACCTGGCGCTGGCTTGGATGGCTCGAAACGGCAGTGCAGAAGCAGCGACAGCACCAGCTGGGTCTCCGCCTCTGGTTCCCTCTGCAGAGTCTGGAGCACGTCTTCCTCCCCTTCCTGCTCAATCTTCCTATGCTTCTTCCAGACAGCCATATCCCTACGGCGGGTATGTGCTAGGGGATCATCACTCCTTCTCGCCCAACAGCAACCACAGCAGCTCTCTTCCCGGCAGTTTGGGCGGACCACCCTTATCGCATTCGCACGGTCCTGGCAGTATATCAAGCTTTCCTGATCTCGTCTCGAATTATGCTCATCATCCTGCAAGTCCTGGCTTGGTCTCCCCTGCTACGCCCAGCGGATTGCAACTAGCGCTCATACCAGGCTTGAAAAGACCACGCTCAGAACGACCAGAGGAGGAAGCAGAGTTCTCAGATGATAACGGAGACTATGTATCAAGCGGAAATCAACAACAGCAGCAACAGCGGTCCCAGCAGCAATCGCAAGCACAACAGCAGCAGCAGCAGTCGAATGAACCGAGTGACCAGGATGATGAAAAAGGTGGGAATGGAAGACTATTGAAACAGACAAAGAGAGCAGCTCAGAATAGAGCTGCACAACAAGCTTTCAGGAAGAGGAAGGAAGAGCGCATCAAGGAGCTTGAAGATAAGGAGAAACAGTTGACTATATGCTTGCAGAGAGAGAAAGAGGTAGTGAGGAGAGAGAAGGATGTATATGAACGTGAACAGAGATTGATCGCGTTGGAGCAACATGCATCTTACGCCGCTGGAAGCACTTCTTCCCTCCACTCCCACCCTCCTCCCTCACACTCGAACGGCCACGCCATATCCGCTATGTCTCCTCCCGAAGATACAAAGTCTTTCCAATTTCCCGCGGCATCAGAGTCTCAGCAGACGCTCTCACAGAATCTACAGATGGCTCGAGCAGAAGTCGCCGATTTGCAGAGACAATTAGCAGAGAAGGCCGAGCTGTGCGCAACGCTTAATATGACGATAGGTGAGCTCATGTTACACCCGCATATCCTCCTTCGGTCGCTCATGTAGCGTTTGAATTCAGAGCATATGGGAGCGCAAAATCGATTGCTTCGGGAAGCTGTCCACAACCCAGACGCACACCATGCTGAATCGGCAGACAGCTCGATAAGACAACAATGAAGAGATTGCACCCTCCGACACGAAGCGTATCGCTGTTGTAGCATTGCCAGAACCGTCACATGGCGAACTGTGGTTTCTTGACTACAAGCGAGCAGGGCTTGTTCTCTGAGAAAGCAGCAAACTGCGAACTATTCAAAATACTAAAGAGAATCCTTATCCTCACTCCTATACGTGCTGAGTTTACATTGAATAGCAACATGCCTTCAAAGCAGCTGCTTAGCAGCGTGACGCACAAAGCAGAATGCAAGCGGCTCTCAAATTACGAACTTCAAGATCACCCTTCTAGGTAACTTCCTCTCAATACCTTAGCAAATCGGCGTTCCCCAATCCGCATCGCCATCGTGGTATGACTGACAGTCTCGACATCTTTTGCAGGCACACTAGTAACGGTTCCGAATCGATCACTCTTGGCTTCATTAGCTAAGTCGCGTCCGCTGAAGCTTTCACATCGTCAATAGTCCGCTTTCACCATCCGAAGCATAGATGGCTCAAAGATTGGCTCCTCCTCCTCCTCCTCTCCCCGCCCAACCCTACTACATAGAATGTGATGTGGACCATAAGTATGCTCACGCAACGGATCTTCTCAAGCCACTCGACCCCGACGGTAATGAGATTGATGGGCAGGGCTACCATGTGGTTTTGAAGTGGCCAAGAATCGGCGTACAATTCACGATCTGGAAACCTGAAAGCGAAGCTCTTATGCTGTGGAGTGCTACGGCCTGCAGGTTCAGGGCTGTCTTTGACCCTGTCTCAGGTGCAACTTCGTATACTCCGGACATGGCGTGGGTAGGGAGGGAAGCCGCAAAGCAAGCCTACAGACGTCAAAGAGCACATCGAGCACAGGAAAACCGACGTCGACGAGCAAGAGAGGAATACGAATCTCGCCGGCAGCGAGCTGCAAGTGACTCACATCCTGGCTCCTCTAGGCCAGGCACTGTGGACACTAGGTCAATCACAGGATACACGCCGCAGAGTTACCATAGGACAGGTCCCTTTCGACCTCCTTCTTCCCGCTCTCGCTCTCCTCGCTACCGTTAAGAACACGTTAGTCGAAGATAGACTTGAGGAGAGTCATTGTATCGCTACTCGTACTGGAAACAGGCTACGGACCGTTTGACTGTACGCATACTTGAATGCTCTTCTGCGACTGTTTGTATTAACCAAAGCTCCGCGTACGAAACTCACATTCTTGCTTCATCGACTCGGTCTGGCCTAAGTTGCCGCTTATTTGCTGCATATCTTCCTCGTACCAAACCGAACTACCAACGATGAAGATGACTGCCAGGAGCGTACAGGTCTATACTGGCTTGTCTGCGAGCGAATCCGGGAGAAAGACGCAGCTTGAGCACTCCTGAAAAGTGCAACGACAATCATTCCGTCCCGACCTTGTTTCGATAGGTTTGCAACAGTACTCAAGCTCTTTCAGCAGGCAAACAATGTCAAGATGCTGCGGTGCCCCCGGTCCCTCCGTTGTGGATAGAGAAGGCCATCTGTAACCCGTCTTACGCACGAGAATCACAACCCAGTGTTTCACTTACACGCAGGGCATCGACAATTGCGTTCATGGACGCGCAATGCAATCCCATCTCTACCTGTTCTGACAAGATAGGCTGACTCGTAGCTGAGTGACCGTCTTTCACTAGCCGGGTTCTCAAGCGAATCAAGGCCCTCGACTAAATGGTCTCTGAAGCTAGTCAGACAACAATGAACTTTTGTGCGACATCCAGCAACGTAATCATATGCAGCTAGACGTCTGTCATCTCTGGGTAGCCCTGCCATTTCGTACCTGAAGCAGACGTGTCGAAATCCAAGCCATCAAGAGTCTTTAGCTTGTCATACTTCGCTTTCATCAAGTGAGAACCAATACTTCGGCAAGCTCAATTTGAGGGCTGATTTCTGGGAAAGAATCGTTGAGGATCAGAGGGAGATTCACTCCCACCCTTCCACATCAAGCCATACAAAGCTCGTTGACGAATGTACTTGAATATCGACTTGACGCTCGCATCCGAAGGTGTAGACCTTCGGGCATAGCCACTGCAATTCGGCTTGGTTGGCCTGGTTTAAAAAGCTCGCCATACTGGAATTCATTTGACTGCTCTTGACTTCGTTCTCCTTCAGCTCCTCATTCTGACTCTAGCATCACCTCCACATATTTGTCCTCCTTCATTCGCTATGCAGGCTCTGGTAGTACTACGTGATCCTCCAGCTTCTTGCACTGTGGTAGCTTGCGAGCCTGGCCGTCAGTACCCGCAGATTTACGACAGGACCACACCTATGCGGACCAACGAGTATGGTGTCGTCGTTCACAGCACAGGCTGGGATGTTCATATGAGATGGGCAACTGGAGAGACCTTCACCATCTGGCACAATGAGCACGAATCCATGGTACAATGGAATGCAAGATTCTGCAAACTTCGTAAGATGTGGGATCCGAACAACCAACGTTTCTTCTATACGCCGGACAACGGATGGATAAGGCAGCGGGCCAGGCAGCAAAACGAAGCCGATATCAGCAAGGCTAAGCAATCTAGTCGTGAACGACGTTACGGATAGGGAGGGAGCTCCGGTCAACGACGATAGTGTCGGTCTCATTCAGTCATCTGTGCTGTCTTTCCTACATGTACAACTCTTGTTCCTCCCCTTTGATCAACGAGCAAACCCCTCTGTGTGGGCTTGTCCGTGCTCGTAACGAAACCGTTCTTTGCCAGTTGGTATGCATGAGTTATCGAGCGGTCTCGTTTGCTAAGCGAGGCCTCGCCCCTATTCTTGCATCATCGATTCTGGCGGACTCAGTTGCCGCTCTCTTTGCTGTTGCTGCATGTCTTCTTCGTATCAAACTGAACCAGCAAGAATCAAGATGTCTGCTCAAGAACAAGTACAGGTGCGCTGGCCTTCGTACAGAGACTGGAGAAGCAGGCAGCTAACAGGCCATGCCATTTCGCAGAAACTCATCGACAACCACGATGTCGCAATCTTCTCAAAGTCGGTCGATACTCTAGACACTAATACTGAGTAGCACATCCTGACGCTCTTTCCTTCGCAGGTCCTACTGCCCATAGTGAGGCTCTTGACAGGCCCCTGTCAAGGCGCCATTCATACTGACAACTCCGCTCTTTTCTCTCTGTCTGTAGCTGCACGAAGGCAAAGCGATTCGTCAATGGCCTAGAGCTTGGTGATAGCGCTGTAGGCGTGCTCGAGCTGGACGAGATGGGCGAAGAAGGAGCAGCCATCCAGGACTACCTCCAGCAGAAGACCGGACAGCGAACAGTCCCCAACGTCTGGATCAAGCAGCAATTCATTGGAGGTATGTAGTGTTCTCGTGCAGTAGGTATTGGGCCATACTGACTCCTACTGTCGCTGCTTGTAGGCTCTTCCGACCTCGTCCAGCTTTCCCCGGATGAAGTCAAGCAGAAGATCAAGGCTGCTGCCTAGACCAACGCAATCAATAGATAGTCGCCTGATCTTTGTCTGAATCGCTAAGACGTGGACGGGAGACCGGTGAATGCGAATTAGAATATATCCTTCAGAACAAGAGCGTGTATCAAGACGCTACCACTACGCAATGCGAGAATACTATAGCTAATAAATTACGTGGTCAGATGAGGGGAACGCATATTATCTCGCTTGAGCTCCTTCGCGGAAAAGGTGCTACCGCTTTGCCTATTTGTCACTAAGCTTTTCAAGTAGAAGTAGCCGAATTAAGGGAATCGTTGCTGAAGTCCTGCTGCGATGGTGCTATAATACTTATCCTCTATTTACCTGATTAAGCTTATAAGGTGCATGATGCGTGTGTGCGTTGACTTATGCAACTTGGAATATAGGAATTAACGAGAGTAAGGTGATTGCTGAATAATCTTGTCGTTCCAGGTGCGATATAGAGTGTGTGAGATGCTTGTTGATGACGAGTATTAGGATCCTTGCAGGAGAAGAGCGCGCTCAACACCTCTTAATTCGCATCACCTTCAAGATCAAAGTCGCTTGCATCCTTTGAGAAGTCGTCATCATCGTCCTCCTGTTTGGCAGAAGCTGCTCCCGCATCCTTCAACGAAGATATTGAGGCTGCTCGTCTGACACTCCCGTAGACAAGTCGAGGACTGCTGTGAAAAGACTGCAGGCCACGCGACAGAGGTTTGGTCGATCCAGGCGGTAGATGAGAAGGTTGTCTGTTGATCCTTGCCAACTCCCGTTGCGGAGGGGATCCCTCCGCCAGCGCTGAGCTGACGCTAGCTCGTCTTCGGATGCCTGTCTTGGGAGAACGAGGAATAGCCATACGAGGTGACGCAGCCGGTTTTCGCGGGCTATTGACCTCGAAAGTAGATTGACCGGTCCTGAAGAGAGGAGACGCCGCATCGTGGCTTCTGTAGTCGTACTTGCCTGAAAGGGCATCGGTGAGTGGAGGCAACTTCTTCCCACTTCCTAGACTTGGGCCAACAGAGGTAGCTAGTCGACTTGTAGAGGTGGCAAGACGAGGAGAAGCGATTGGTTCCACAGGAGGAGGGAAGGGTGTGCTGGTGTCAAGCATGACAGAAGGTCGTCTAGCTGGATCGCGTGCCATAGCGTTCTTCGAAGAGAAGCTACTTCTAGAAGATATGTCTAGAGGAGGCAGCTCCGCGAAGGGACTGTATCTATCTGAATCTCGGTCATCTGGTGCTGTCATAGATGTTCGGAGAGCGGAAGCAGTCTGGTTCCGTAGCGAAGATAGCGAGTCTGTAGATAGTGATGAAGACCTGGCGAGAGGAAGAGGCGCAATGCGACGTTGCTCTGGGTGCTCCAGAGTCAGTGGCTCAAGGCCACTTCCCGAAGGTCCAGAAAAGCTCGAAGTGGACGATGTGCGGGAAATGCCGCTTGCACCGTAAGGAGCGGCGAACCTATCGCCTCTAGGGTCATGCGGTGGTGCATATGGATAAGGATAGTGGCCATGAGGTGGACCAGCTGGTGAAAAAGGATGCGGATAGCCATAAGGACCAGCCTGCGGAGGAAGACCGGGAAAGGCTGGATCCACAGCAGCATTGGGATCTTCTCCTGCTGCCTTCAGAGGTGCTGGAGGTGGATAGTGCCCATATGGCGGATAGGGTGCATGGTAGCCTGGCGGAGGAGGAGGATAGCCCCAAGGACTGCCTGGATATTGATATGGAGGATAGTGGCCATAAGGAGCGTAGGGATCCATCCAGCGTGCAGGAGGTGCGCGAGCAAGACGTTCTGCTTGTCGTCTGTTCTGAAACTGTGTCAGGACAGATAGTCAGTCTAGTGCAGGAAAGTTTTGCCCGACTAGTATAGCTTACCCAGACCTGCACTCTGAGTGTTGTAAGCAAGTCGAGAGTATTAGTGTGACGCTCTTTGCTGTAAGAGGCAACGCACATACCTGCGAGGCGTCATTTTGAGTTGGCGCGCTAGCTCGGCACGCCTCTCTACGGTAGGAAAGGGATTCGTCTTCATCTCCTCGGAGAGCACAGCAACCTCTATAGGTGACACATCGGAGATTCAGAAATGAGATGGAAGAAGAGGGAAAGCGAAGTCAGCTCAGTCGCACACGGTCGCAAACGGCAACTAGAGGCAGTGAACCAGATAGACAGATAGCACTCACGTTGAGGTGTAGTAGCAAGTCTTGTTCTTCTAGGCTCATTTGACTCGCTCGCGTCTGCACTTTTGGTACTCTTCCTTCTTTCGCCAACATACGCATCTGTACCATGATCGCTTTCTGTATCTTGACCATGAGCGTCTTCAGAGCTGTCGGACGGCGGACGACCATCATATGCAGCTTGACGCTCTCGCCAGGCATTGACAGACGCTACGAGGTTGACGGGAGATCTGGCTGTCCCATCTGCGTTCGCGGATGCTGTTGGATCGTCTGAACGCCTACGTCCAGCCTGAGTGCCATCTCCTATAGCTTTTGAGCCTCGTGTAGTGACACCACCGCCCGAACGACTGCCTGAAAAATCTGACCTCCTGCGGTCAGGCGGCCTGTAAGTCATAGTGTCACGCCCTAACCAAGCAAGCAGAGAAACGAGAGGGGAGTGAAGATAGTGGTGTAAGAAGTGAGTAGTAAGAAGAGAAGGAAACAGGTGATGTGCTGTGGTACTTTAGGTTTTTCTGATTCTTTTATTGAAAATTTAGGCACTGCCAGACATCTTCCTGAGACAGCGCGTGTCAGTCAGCACCTGATCGAAAAAAAAACTTTGTGGTTCGGTCTCAGGTTGTGACTTACCGGGCAAAGTTGATATTGGGTGTCCTTGTTTGTTTCGCTCGAATGACAGTCTATCAGAACCGAGACAGGACGACAGGTCTGGTTTCGCTGACTGAGAGATGGATGTTCTGCCAAAACAGTCAAATCAGCCGTCTTTTCAAGCGAGCACGATGCAAGGGATCATCTCGCTCGCAAAATGACATCTAGTCTGATTTCTCGCTCACCTGACCCCACTGCCAAAGAGAGGGTTGCCAATGCAGTATGATGTTGCTATGTAGTATCCTTGGCTGAAGTGTCCTAATGATCGCTGATGGTTGGATGAGAATGAACAGGAGAAAGGCAAGCCTGATGAACGAATGAGCGATGCGAAGACAACCACGAGTGGGAAGAGTGGGAAGTAGCGGAAGGGTTTTCACGATGGCTTACGATCGTCAGGATGCTACGTAGTAGTAGTCTAAGAGAAGGAAGGGACGCTTGTTAAGCTGCATTACAGCCCTGCCCGCTGGCTCGCAGACTAACCCAGCCAGGCAGAAATTGGCTATGAGCGGTCCTTGTTTGGGCGCTCAGGCCATTTTAGACGGGATACCGGTTCATACCGCTGTATCCCCTTTCTTGATCGGTTACCGTAAGTCGCTGGATAGACGGGAATGTCGCGTAAATGAGATAGGTATCCTTTCACATCCCATCACCAGATGGATCCGTACGCTATTAGGACATTCTGAACGACACAAACAGTACCACAAGACCAGGGTAGAATGGGAACGGGTGACACGCGATCTTGTTCTCGGTCGATTTGGCAGCTCTCAGATGAGTTGGAGAAGTCCCGACAATGATGGGGAGTGAAAGGAGCGCTCTAATGGCGTCTTAGTGGTTGTATCAGTCCGTGTCATTGTCCCTTGGTGCTGCTGTTTGCAAACACTCCTGCCGCAGACTGGCTCAGACCCTGCGTGATCTCTTTGGGTCTGAGCTTCGGGCGGAGTTGTTTCGCTGACGGAAGACAGCAAACAAGACTGGGCTGGCTGGCTTCTGTCGAGCAGTACAGCAGGTGTTCGGCCCATATTACGACGGAGTGTGGGCTGAACTGCCCAAGCCAAGCGGATTTCCTGCGTCTTCGCGCTTACTCGCTTTTGCACGCAATTGAGAGCCCGTATGAGTCCTTTATCAGGGTTTTTGGTTGTTCCTTGGTGTGCTGTGATAGCTGGGAAGCATCCATCATATCCATATTGGTCCGTCTGAGCCATGCAGTCGTGCAACGAGGAAGAAGGGTCGGCCAAGACAATGGATTACCATTGCCAATTCTTTGAAGTAAACACAACAACACCATAATACTCCCGTCTCCCACAAGCTCATACGTAAATAGAGATTGTCCGGCTCGAAGTAAATTACCGCTGATACGCGCCGCTCCTCTCGTTCGCAGCATCCTTCACTGAATCTACGAAAGCCGCCCTCATCTCTTTAATAAACGTGTAAAGGTCCCTCGAAGTGTTGAGCTTGCTGATCAGGGGCTTTGTGACGAGCACAGGCAGAGGAGGCTGACATTGCGTGACTGAACAGGAAATACCGGCTTTAGCGCACCCAGAATCCGCAAGAGGATCTCAGTAGACGTTCGACATACTGGTATACGATGACGAAGACGCGTCTATATCGAATACGAAAGCCCGCTTGTGATCTGCGGGATCTATCGCCGTGAAGCGGAAAGAGACAACGTCGTCTGACGCATTGAGACGAATGTCAGCGTCATCCTTCCGATAAACCCAGTGTACAAGGGCTCACTTGGTTTGCCCTGTATCTTGAGGGCCAGAACATCTTCAAAGAAAGCCAATTCAGGCTTATCTCGACTAGCTTGTAGTTCGAAAGCTGCCTTCTCTTGAGCATTGAAATCACTTCGCGTCTTTGCTCGTATTGTCCATTCTTCAATGTCGCCTCGTAGAGCCTCGACTTGGGCTGTAAGGGTTCGCCGCCGGTTCTCGAGCGATGTAACGATGCTTTGCGCGTCTGCGACTTCGACTTTTTCGCGTTCAAGGGCTGTAGATATAATGTAAAGACCGTACTCAGTAACTAGCTGAAAGAGGAACAGATTAGACGCGCGTACTCTTGACTATCTGGGCGCCCTCTTTACGCAGCCTTTCGCATTCTCCCTCCCACCACCTCTCTTCTTCCAGTAGTTCTACTTTCAGACTCTCGTGCTGCCTCCGCCGCTCACTTTTCCCTTCCCTTAGGTTCTTGAGTGAGGCATCACAATTCAAACCATCTTGTTCCATGACAGTTTTCAGCTGTGCATCTTCAGCGACTATCCGATGTTTGAGAGCAGGGAAAGTAGAAGATTGTAGTATAGAAGAAGAAGATTGCTGTGATGAAGAAGGAGCGCCTGGATGGCCGGATATCGACATTGACATTGCGGCATACGCTGGACCAGGCGATTGAGCAGCTTTCACGCGTTGTGGTGTGAGTGTTATTCTTCGCTTGTTACTGTTATTGTTGGGAGTAGCTCCGCCATACATGCTGGCACTTGAGCCAGCATTGTTGTTTACGGATTCGCGCAAAAGCGAGCCTTGCTGTTTGCGGCCAGGCGTTGTAGGCTGGGTCATTCTACTCGTTGAAGCTTGCAGATTCATCATAATGTCGCGTTGTCGCTAGGCATATGTCCTTCCTTCGCCGTTTGGGCGAGAATCAAGCTGTCAACGCTCAGGAATATGTCTAAGTCGTGAGAACAGCTAGCTGTAAGAGCGATATTGACGAATGTCTTAAGTCTCTTGACGTGGATGTATAGCTTGTCTTGAAATTGGGGGTAAAGCAAGCCTTACTCGAGTCTGGCCGGCCTTTACAGCTTTCTTTCCCGCATCAACAACCTTTCAAGACTTTCTTCATGGCATCTGTTAATACTTTCAACACTTTCTGAACATCTTACAGGATCATTCAGTCTCTGGACAAGACGCTCTTGCTGGTTCTTTGAAGTCGTAACACGCTTGATTGTGCACGCACGGGACCGAAAAATGCATTGTGGACGCGCAAAACATTGAAGAAAACAACGACGCACAGCTCTTCTATCCTTTTGTTCTGTGTATGTCGAAGACCGCAAATGCCCCATGCGAAAGCAACCTCTGCGCGAAAAGACTTGCTGACCAGGGTATATCGTTGTCCATTGTAGACTGCTTTTCCCGCTGGCTTTCCTTCCTACATACTAGCGGACAGCCTTATCAGACATAGGAGAAAACAGCTTCGATGCACAGAATTCCACAATGCTGCTCAAATGCATGTCGGACGCATAAAGCGCTTGCGAAATCAGTCAGATCAGCCAGAAGCGCCCAACATCCACTACAAGCTTCGCAAGGGTTCGCACATACTCTACGATGTGTTGCATCAACTTCGCGGTCCTTTGCGACCCATATCGACCTACCGCCGAGCGTAGATATCGACCATTCGCCACCTCCTAGCCCACCTGCTTCAAGCTCTTCCACCAAGAAGCCTCGCGAGCCAGCGTCTTCACGGTATTCTAGCCCTTTGAGTAATCGGGATAAGCAGGAAGCGTTCTCGTCTGCGCTAGAAGAGATAGGCTCGAAAAGAGAGCTTGTGAGAGATGGACAGTACGATCGGGTAGATCAAGATGAAGAAGGCAATTTCCCACTAGGAGAAGTCAATACACCTCCGAGGACATCACAGAAGATTCCGGAAAGCCCAACTACAGCGACACCAAAGGTCAAAGCTACTAGAAAGCCGCGAGCGAATGCCAGTACCACCAAGACGATACGCAAGAAGAAGGCTGTCGTCGATGATACAATTGTCGAACCTATTGTTTCAAAGAGATGGAGTCGTTACCAAGCGATTTCAGCAGAGGATACGGACTTCTATGCTTTTCGAGACTATCACAGGCAGCAAGCTGCTCTCAATTCCTATACTGCTCCTTCCACGTCTGCCGTCGCTTCCACATCCGCATCTGTGTCGGTGCAACCACACGAGCTTGATCTCGGTTCTCGATATGACTGGAGACTACGAGCGCCTTCCCAGTCTGCGACTCAGAAGAAAGCGTATGGCGGGAACATCATCTGGAGAAAGCGGAAGCCAATGGGTGGATTGTCGAAGGAGAATGACCCGGCATATAAAGCATACTGTGAACGCTTCCAAAGGTATATAGATCTTGAAAGACAAGCTGCAGAAGATCAAGCTTTAGCGCGCCTCAAAAAGAAAGCTACCACAGCAGCAAAGAGACTGGAGAACGGCTTTCCTACTATAGATACTGTGTCAGACACGCTTATAGGGTTACAAGCGAAAGAACTCCGCCCGTTCGCTATTACGAAAGGGAAGGGAAAGGGGAAAGCTGCTTCAGAGCCCAGGCCTACGGAAATAAGCACTGCAGATGCACTGAATGCATCATTAGATAAAGATACTTCCGAAGCGGAACAAGATGCCTTACCCTCATCCAACGAAATAGACGGGATGATCTCATTACAGCAAAACTCTTCATCTACGAAAATGCTATCATTCTCATTACCGAAGAACGAGAATCTTCCAGACCACTCATTTCGCAAAGGAAAATCTATATTTGTATGGAAATGTGAAAGAAGACCTGAAGATGGCTCTCTATATGTTCCAGCTCTAGAGGACCCGTCGGCGGATTGGAAACAGTTGAAACAGTTGCCATACAGAGCTACGGTCATGAGATACTGGCAGAATAGGATAGATGTCGTATATCAGGATGAACTGCCATACAGCCCCGGGGATCTCTTTCGGTATGCACATATTGCATCTACTTAATGCAAGGTCGAACCATACTGAAATGCACGTTCTGTCGTTAGCTTGGATATCGGATATGACGATACTTCCTTCGGAAGAATGGAGAAAGCGCTAAACGAGTATCTGTCATTAGATGCATTTACACCCCGCATGCTTAACGTAGATGACGGCAAATCACCGAGCACCCGACACATCGATATCGAAATAATGGGTACTGACCTTCAAGACCTCATTCTACGTGATTTCGAAGCAAAGTTGAAGAGCAAAGGCAAAGAAGAGCAGGTGGCGGTCGAGGTCGAGGTAGAGGCAAAGAAGGCACAAGAATCACTGCCTGAACTCATGTCCGAGCTACTTATGCAAGATCAGAGAATAGCTAGCTGGGCTCGCCGATATTCCCGCATAGTCCCAATGTGAGCTTACCTTTACGAGCTTTGCCCCAGTCTTGAGTCTCAGAACTGACATGTTTCTTGATAGTCAAACGGAAGGCGATCCGGATCTTGGGCTCAACAATACCCAATTACGGGCTGTCGCTATGGCTATCAGGCACCGACTGATGCTCATACAAGGAGTAGGTTCAGCATGTATCGGTTTGGCAAGTCGCCATCTGACATGCTTGCTTGACAGCCTCCCGGAACCGGCAAGACTGCTACTATTGTAGCTGCACTCAAGCTTCTCAAGAAGCACTTCGCCGTACCTTTTCCTATCTTAGTCTGCGCACATACGAATGTCGCCGTCGATCTCATAGGCGAGAAATGCATAGACGCGGGCTTGAAGACCCTACGTTTCGGAATGACCCATCGTATTTCGCCGAAGATGCAAGATCGCAGCTTGGAATCGCAAATCGGAAGGCACCCTATTCAGTACAAGCTAGAGCAACTGAATGATCAAGAGGAATCGATTCGCAATGAACTTGCAGACATCAAGGCCGGACTATCCAAAAGGAAGAAACGGAATATCTTTGATCTTGGGAGTGATTACCTGAAGGACGTGAAAGCTGAACGAAAGCAGGCGGAAACGAGGAAGTGTACGTGTATTCAGCAAGCCTCTATGTTGCTTCCGTTGCTGATTGTGCACTTTGCCTTTTTCTAGCTGAACTCGAGGCGGATCTAAAAGACGTGAAGATGAATATCGTTAGAGTACATAAGACGATACAAACAGATCTCATTGAAGCGAACGACGTCTGCCTTGCGACCTGTATAAGCTCCAATGTTTGGCCTATGCAAACAGCCGACTTTCCAATGGTCTTTTTGGATGAGGCTGGCCAATGCGACGAGCCGTCTTCCCTTGTGCCGCTCATGAAGGGATCTCGCCACCTTGTCCTCATTGGCGACCATAAACAACTTCCTTCCGTCGTAAGCAGCGAAGTAGCCAGAGTCGAACAACTCAACATCAGTATGTTCGAGAGGTTGGTCAGAACAGAAGGTGATTTCACATTGAACTGCATTTGCAGAGACGAAGAGCTAACTGTGTTTCTATCCTGGCCTGCAGCTGTACCCTCCATACTATTAGACATGCAATACCGCATGCTGCCATCTATCTCCGCCTTCTCAAACAAGAACTTCTATCATGGTAACATTCGTGATAGTTCAGCCCGGCAAGACTCCGAGGCCGCAATGGACAACCCTCCAGTCCAGTTTGTCCACCACGAAGCAGCCGAAAGCAGAGCCGGGCTCAGCTTGTTAAATGAAGGCGAAGCCGACGTTATCATGCAGCTTGTCGAAGACATGCTAGCTGAAGGACGGGCCCTTTCAGATATCGGTATCATCTCAGCTTATGCTGCTCAGACCATACTATTACGCAAAAGGGCTGCCGCTATGTTTGGCGAAGACGCACAACATCTTGAAATCGCTACTGTCGATGGCTTCCAAGGCAGAGAGAAAGTGACTATCATACTCAGTACAGTCCGATCAAACAAGACGGGCAGTATCGGCTTTCTGAGCGATACGAGGCGCCTCAACGTCGCCTTGACCAGAGCGAGGGACCAGCTTTTCGTGGTGGGCAACGCCCGTACTCTCTCAAGAAGCAATGTTTGGTACAGCAAAGCACACATCTTTGCTGACTATGTGCAATGGGCAATGAAGGTAGGGCAGAGTTATCGTATACATAGGCTCGTACTAATCTGTCTTCAATGCAGAACAATTTCGTGCGCAACTGGCCCGTTGACGAACCGCTGGATGATGTTGTAGATCCGCTGGACGACATGTATGAATAAACGATTACCATTCTGAAATCCATGCGTAGCTCCCTCACCCTTCAAAGCAAATCATGCAATTCCTATCGTTCGCACCGCTGTAGCAGTCGCACAGCTACATGTACCTAGTATCCTTCTTGTAGAATAGTATTAGACTCGATTAGATCGTAGACCGAGCGACGTTTTTGAAAAGCAGGCTCCGGATGCGAAGCTCAAAATGACAATGAGACGTGAGCGCACGTTCTCAGCAATGATGACCTTCAAAACTTCATATAGTAGATTAGCACCGATGGTGCTCCACATAAAACCGCAGTGACGAACTCTAAGTTACATAAGTGGACGGATGAAACTGTAAAGTGAGAAAGAAGAAGAAGAACGACTGGACATGACGAAGGGTAGAAAGGATAAGGGTAACTACACTGAGGCATTTGTGCTATTACTTGGGAAATAACAGAAAGACAGTGGGGATCGTCCATGTGCAGAGATATGCGACTGAAGGCGGCGATATCTTGCAATACGCGAGTCGGCAGCGAGACCCACGGATCGAGAGAGGAGCGTGAAAGGTCTATATACGTCTAGGGAGGTGAGCACCAGAAAGATGAGGGTTGTCTGCTGATTCTCGGTTTTTAAACGAAGAAGTGCGTGTGGTTGCGACTGTGATGATGCTGTACCCCATTGTCAGCATAATAGCTAGCTCTAGTCGGCAAAAGCGAGTGCCACTTACAACTTCCATTTCTTCCATCTTGAAGGCATTTAGCTCTTCTTTTATGCGTTGTGCGAGTTGCGGTGTCAAACGATTGCATGTTGCAGGTTCGCCTCGCCTGTCGTAAATACTGCCAGGCCAAGTAACGTGAACGCTGAGGTTTTGCGCGAACGAAATATTGCGCTTCATGACTGGGCCAGTGACGGATCTGGTGGACATTTGGACCGAAGCGGGATTGGCCAATACTGGTGCTGAGTTGTTGAGTGATGGATTATTGTAAGGTGTGTTTTTGCTGATCGAATTGGATGAGCTAGAATGAGGCATGTTCTCCTTCTCGGCGGTGTACATGCTATGATCGCCTGCCATCGTATCCAGACGAGCAGCGGTAGACGGGTGATGAGCGGTTCCATCCACCTGCGCACCGGAAGGAATGACCTGAGCGAGGGCAGCCAAGCGTCCAGGCTGGTTTGGCGGGCTCGTCTGAGCTGGAGCATCGTAAGAGCTTGCTCTTGCCCGCAAAAAAGCAGGTTGTGGGTTTGCAAGCACTTCCTGGCTGTAAGAGCGGGCATCTGGAATGAGTGTCAGCTTCTGATAGTCAGCAATAAGAGGCAGAAACGTACTCTTCAAGATGCCCTTCGCGGGTCTAACGTAATGAGGTGGTCTTTCAGGCACCTTCTGTCCGAAACGGCCATCATGGCCTCCGTCATCATCGTAGTCATCCGGCTCAGCTTGGTATCGATGAGAAAGATCGCCATCTGAGTTTTGGAACGACGCTGTATCATCTTCGAAGAAAGAGGAGCTAGGAGGCTCGCCATCCCAGTCTGCATATGGACCAGCAGATTGCTCTTCGCCAAGAATCTCCATGCTCTGTCTAGGTGTACGATCGTCATATCCCTCATCATCGTCTGCGAGGCTATCGGCATCGTCATCTGCGAATTGTATAGCTCCAGCTGGCAGGCCCGAAGAAGGCTGTAGTCCAGTTTTGCGCCACGAATCTAGCTGGATGCCGTCCAATGAGGGTCGCACAGCTGGCTCGCCAAGGTGTTCGTGATGTTCAGTCTCCGAGTCTACTCGAGGCGAGCTGGAAGAAGTACTTGTATTGGTTGATATCTGACCAGACTGGTCGAATATAGGAGAAGGAGCGGCCGATGAAGTAGGTGAGGAAGTTTTGCTGTCGCTTGCAGCCATGGCAGCATCGTTCCTCAGTGAAGATGACGAAGCACTTCTACTGAATGCGCCAAGACCCCATTTCTTGCCAGTTCCAGCTTTCTTACCGCTAGCGTTCTTAAGCTTTTCTTTCTCTTTTTCAAGTAGCTTAGATCGAGGTGATTCAGGTCCACCAGGTAGTGGGATAGCAGAAGTAACACCTGCAGCTCTCCTCTTAGCGGCTTCAGCTTCTTTCTGTACCCTTTCTTTCTCCTGGTGTTTCCTAACAAGGGCTTCGGCAGGTGTCATACCGGAACCTGAGCCGCTCTCCACCTCAACAGTAACATGAGCGATAGTAGGATCTGCGATACCGCCCTTTTTTCTATCTTTACTGCTTGACATGGCAGCTCCAGGCACACCAAACTCAGATACGGCATCGCTTCTCGCTGACGTATCTTCTGACTTATCTCTCTCAGATCGGGAGAAGATGTTGCTCAGCGATCTTACGGATGACTTTCGACCGAGTTTGCCGAAAGAAGCCATCTTGCGAAGCATGACAGAGGCTGAAGAGACGGTGGAAGAGATGGAAATATTGTCTGTAGACGAGTTCATCTTGCTATTTAACAAGCCGAAACGCCTGCCTGTATTGGTAGGTAAAGATCCTCCGTTCGTATTACCTTGGCGGCCAGAATGCAGGTTGGACGCAGATGAAGCGGCATATGAGCTTGGTAAGACAGGCGAAGCACCATTGGGAGGCGTACGAGGTTCAGCCGTCGAATGGCTCGTATCGCTCGACGAAGAGTTGCTAGTCAAGCTTGCTCTTCCTACTTTCCCACTTCCAAGTGTACTGCTCGAAGAGTTATTGTTAAGCTCAGAAAGGGATAAAGCTTTTCGAAGCTTGTTTCTGAACATATTTGAGCTTTTCGTATTGGCTGAATTACCAGAGTTTGCAGTCATGTTCGATGAGGCATTGCTGGGAGTGTTGCGGTGGCCTTTCGATAAGTCCGCTGCGGTACTATCAGAATCTACATCACTTTCGGCCACTATGCGATGTGGTAGTGCAGACTGCTGATGCGGTAGTGTCCTTTGCGCCGCGATGGGAGTGGTCGCAGGTGAAGGTGCAGCCTGAGTAGGTGTGATACTTCTATTACTGGCTGCGCTGGATGTCAAGCTTGTACCTTGCGAAAGAGGCGACGACTTCCTCTGAATAGTCGCAGGGGTTGCTAGTTGCGCGCCCTTAATGCTCAGCCCTGAAGGTGATGATGTCGATGAAGGTAGAGATTTTGAATGATTGTGGAGTGCTTGAGTGGGTGTAGGTGCTCTGTCACTGTTTGCTGGAGATGCCGATCTCGGCGCCGCAGCAGTACCAGCAGCAGCAGAGGAGGCACTAATTCCAGTCGCCGTTGATCCAGAAGAAGATGTCCCAGAATCCGTCCGTAGACGAGGTGGGTTCATGGCTGATGAATATGCAGAAGGAGCGTGGTGAGCCTGAGCGGGTAAGGATTGACCAGCTAGGGAGGCTAGGGATGGAGAAGCTAGGGAAGATGTCGAGTGATTGGGAGAGTGTCCAGAACGAGGTTTTGAGGAAGAGGAATCGGTGCGACCGCGGACTAAGTCAGCAGGGTGCGGTGGGCGGTGTCTTCCATCTGAATTTTGCGAGTCTGTGCGAAGGCGGCCTGCGATACACGTTGAGCGTTAAATCACCATGAGATAGTCTTTATGATTGTAATACTCACCATTCGGATCCGTTGGAGTGAGAGGACTTGGCGATCTACCGGGACTATGAGGACGTTGTACGTTTGCGAAGGGCGCATTTGGCGGTAGAGGATAGCCGCTAGGCGACGCAGCAGGAGAAGAATGAGAAGAAGGAGAAGGAGCCGTGCCAGCACGATCGCGTCCGCCAGCTTGATGTTGCGAAGGACTTCCTCTGTGCTGCTGCTGCATTTGCTGGGGATATTGACCGGTGAACGAGCCGTGCGATGAAGGATGGTGTAACAGTGGGGGAGGACCTTGTTGTGGTAGATGATGGGGGAATTGTAAATGAGCGGGATGTATTTGGTGTCCAGGATGGTAGAATTGTTGTGGGTGGAAATGTTGCGGCTGCTGCTGGACAGGGTACATATGAGGATGTTGTTGTTGCTGCTGCTGATAGAGGTATTGTTGGTGTAGGTATTGCTGCTGTTGGTGTTGCTGCTGCTGGATATGCGAAGGGATATGTTGCGATTGATTTGGTAGTGAAGGAGCACGCCGCCTAGGGTCATTGTTCGCAGCCAAGTAATTCATCTGATTATGAAAATGCTGTTGTTGTTGTTGATATGCAGCGGCATACATCATCGCTGCTGCTGCTGTGTCTTGTTGAGAGTATTGTTGATGAGTGTGATGGTGCGGCGGCGCCGAGTTTGGCGCGCTCGAGCTCGAAGATGAAGGTGATGCGGGTCTTGCTGTCGCAGAGTTGTAAAAGGCTGGATGTGGAGCTGCGAATCCAGTAGAAGTGTTACTGCTGATACTGCTGCTACTGTTGTGGTGCTGCAGGTGCGGAGGCGCGTGCATCGGCGTTGTTGCTGTTGCTTGCTGCTTGTTCAAGTTTGCATTCTCTGCATTTGCAAGAGAGCTACTACTACTTGCTACTTGTCGTTTGAAAGTGTTTGAATTGGTGTTTTGCGAATTGTTGATGGTGTTTGTTGCCGACGACGAGGAATTCTCAGACCCTAGGCCTGCGCTGCCCGTCGCGTTGATGATGCCGGCTGATGAAGTCGCAGAGCTTGCAGCAGAGGGCATACCAGAGGACAGTTTTGCACTATTGTAGCTTGAAGCTATGCTGCTACTACCAGCTGACTGCTCAAACTCGAATGCTGGAAGTTGAGGTCGCTGATGAGCTGGCGCCGCTACTGAAGCTGACATTCACGACGGGATAAAGGACTTGTGCAGTAGGAACTAGTATCGATCCATGCACTTCTATACGCTTTCTCGCTCGCTCGCGCACACAGGCAGTTTTCGACCTGGGTGAAAACGGTCGCAGCTGAGGTCGTAGAGCGTAGAGGCTAGCCAGCCCAGATTCTGATGAATAGGAAACAAAGAAGTGTGTTGGTATCGAGGTACGTATATATGTAAGAGGTATTGTCGTCTTGAGAGCTGCAAAAGCGAAGAATTGGGGCCACGACACTTCAGCCCAAAAAAACACGCAGCCTTCAGGCAAAAGCGCTCGCTCGCTACTCACTTCGGCTGGAGACAAGAGCTGACTGGCAAAGTAGTACTTACAGCTACTACTTGTCTGTAAGCTGTCCCTCAAAAAAAGTGAACGGGTCTCTTCCAGGGTTCTCTGCGAACTCGAAAGCAGCGCCTTGTTTGCGAGGCGGCTGCAAGAGACCCAAAGCTTTGGGTCTGACTTTGCTAAGAGTAGTGACGGGTAATCACTGCGAATAGCTTTGACGATGCTGTAGCTCTGTGCGCTTGATATTCAATAGCTTTGCTCTCGAGCCTTTGCTTCAAGAGTTCTCTTTTAAAAAAGGTAGGCTCTAGAGCTTTACAGCTGCTTTACTCTTTGCTATGCTACAATTTGTATGTCACTCCCTAATTCTCATCAGGTTGGGGATAGCCCTATAGATCTTTCAAGCGTCATTAGGCATCCGGATCCTGCCTACACAAACCTAGTCTTTACGGCTCAACAAGGTCATCTGCACTACACGTTACCGCCTTTCCCTTTGTCTATCCACCTGCGCATAAGTCCGTGCAAGTTGAGGTGAGGTCCCTTGTCTTTGGTAGCGACGCGCGCTCGACGTGTATAGGGTCCTCGCGGTAAGAGCATGCCAGAAAAGTCAATCTGGATAGCTATGATAACAGACTCACTCTCAAACTCCATTGTAAGTATTTACATAATTCTATTCAACCTGCTGCAAGCACAGTCTGTATCTGCTCTGCTTGTCACGGTACCTAATTGTTGCCTGATTTCAGGTACAGGGGGACCTGTCTCAAACTTAGGGGCAGTCACCCAAGAATAGCCAGTTATCGCCACGTGGGGACAGGATTTTCAGCGGACGAGTGACAAGCTCGCAAGATGACGATGATGATAGCAATGATGGTCTGTACTTCTTGTAGTTCCGTTAGCATGAGTTTTTGCTCGTTGTGCATGCGCAAGGCTGAATTCGCGCCTCTCGCTTTGAACAACCTTGCAGTCATGGCTGCAGGGATCTTTGTGTTAAGATGTGAGAGCCGAGAATCCGTGCATACTAGTTATCAAGAGGATATGCTACATGGAGGCTTTCCAGCGACGGCAGTTAGGGCTCTGAGCCCTTCTTGATTGATTTGGCTTCCTTCAACTTCTAGTCATCATACTTCGACTTATATCTGAGTGATCCAACAATCACATCAGCTACGCAATCTTCGATCCAACAAGAAATGAGTGACTCACATCCACTGCATCCCAAAACTGGTATAACCCTGTTTGGCAGCCAATCTATAATATTTCGCAGCTTTTTTAAGGTCTTTCCTACATCCTCTTCCTGTAGAGTAGCAGAATCCCAACTCGCTTTGCGCATCTGGATCACCCAGATTTGCTGCTAGTTCGAAATATGATAAGGCTGTCTTCTTGTCTTTTGAAACGCCCCAGCCACGTAGGAAACATTGGCCTAGTTCATAGATGGACAGAACGAGCTCGCTCTGCAGTAGAATCGTTAGCTGTATGAACAAAAAAGAGCGCGGAGAGAGAGACGCACCTTGGCAGCTTGCTCTTCCAGCTGCTGGTTGCTGAGCTGTATTTGCCCAGAGACTACCTTGTCGAGGTTCTGTACTACAGACTCTGCTGCTTTTCTCAGGAAATGAAAGCCTTCTTCCGGTCGAGACTCGCAGCCCTGCGTGACACACGCTCTCTGATTCAGCCTTCTCACCAAAGAGAAGCACTTAGTAGAAACTCACCCAACCATGCCTTAATGCCAAGCCATACATGAGCATGCCTAATCCACATCCCTGTTTCGCAGACTTCTCAAAAAGCATCGCCGATTTTTCCAATTCGCCTCTTTCATGCGCATCTATTCCCAGATGTAGACATACGAGGGGATCATTCGGGTCCATCTTACTCAAATCGAGCGTTTCTTTACCCTGTTTCCCTCCGGAGGCCATTTTCGGTACTGTGAGCTTGTCGTGTGAACTTACGGCTAGTAATTGGATCGAGTTGGAGCGTTTAGCTTTGTGTAGCGTTCCGGACCCTTCGGGTTTAGTTGAGTCGTAACCTAGTTGGAAACTATCGCTGGTCGGAGCAATGTATGGTGATGGCAGTGGAGATTTCGTAGGAGAAACTTCAGTGTTCAAAGATGGCGAATAGTTAGGAATGTTGTGTGTTTGTTGGAGAATAGGTGAATTGGCAGGTAAATCGCCATAGTATGAATAATTCGAATACAGGGAGCCGGATCGATCGTGCATGCCTGGTCGAGGTGCATTGTGAGAAGGAGAGATCTGTTTATTGTGCAGTTGATTCGTGAGTGAATACCCAGGTTGGATGATACGAGGTATACTATTATTGATACCTTTCAAAGCTGATGAAGCGGGTGTCGTATAAGCTGTATTAGGCGTCCTTAAACCTTGTTGGGTGTTATAAGAGGAAGAAGGTGATCCATCCATCATCCCTCCGTAGGGATCAGGAACAGGAGTACGCGGTTCATGCCATATCCATTCCCGATCATTTCCATTCCCATTTTCGCGGGTCATACTACCGTTCTGCAAAACGCGTTGCGAAGGAGAGGTAGTAGGTGTACCTTCTCGACTTGTATTTGTCGTTTTTTTAGTGCTGCTATTATTGTTCCACGGTTTCCAGCCTTTCGAAGGTGTTTCTTCATCGCCTGAAGAGCCGTCCCAGCCCGATTGTGAGCCGTTCTGATAGTGCTGACCATACATATTCACTCCATTAGGCTGCATTGATCTGTTCTGACTTGCAGATAAAGGATTTGCATGTAGTTGCTGCGGTTGCGGTGGTGATCTAGGCTTTACTTTCGTGATTTCCCATCCACTTTCCTTCTTATACAATTTCCTCCTTTCTTTGCTCCTCTTTTTCTCGCCTGATGACCTCACATCATTATTCGAAGAAAAAGCAGAAGGATCATTATTCTCCTTTCCCTCTGCTTTACTTCTACCACCTGCTGACCCAGAAGCAGCTACGAAATAATGTTTACCAGACTTTGGATCGACGTAATATTCGCCTTCTGTAGTTAGGCCAGCAGCTTCTCGTTGCGCACGATGTTTTGCAATCGCATTTGCTATACTTGATGATGGGGAGCGTGCTATTGCTCCGCCTTTTTGGGAACGTGCCATGGCGCTACCGCCGCCTCGTGAAGAAGACATATCTGAGAAGCTGGGAGACTCGTTGAAAGAGGTGTTCGAGGAAGATGTGCCTGTCCTTTGCATAGCGAAAGGAGGACGAGGAGCGCTCAGAGGAGACTCTGTCCGCCGTACGACCGTGCTATCCGCAAATGGGACATCCGCCTCGTGCGATCCGGTGAAAATCGCAGTAGATTGTGAGATGGGAGAAGCTAGCTTCTTTCCATTATTATTAGAGGAATTGCCTTGCTGCGATAAAGGTGCTTGTGCAGGAGAACCGTTCGCATACGCAAGCTGTGAAGCTGCACTGTCTGGATACGGAAGAGGAGGAGGTCTAGAGAAGCTCGAATCTTCAGTGTCTGGATTTCCGTGAGTTGGAGAGTACGCCGAGGACGAAGCATAGATAGAGTATTTAGCATATTGCCGATCTTCCGATGAGACCGCTAAGGATTGCTGCTGCTGTTGCTGTTGCTGTTGCTGTTGCTGTTGCTGCTGTTGCTGCTGCTGAATGCCACTGGCGAAAGATCGATGATAAGGTCTTTGATAATTTGCCGCTGAGATCTTGGCTTTGTTGTTATTACCTGACGAGCTAGTCTGTTGTTGGGGTGTCTCACTTCCATTACTCATATCCCCACTTCCTGGAGAAACGAACTGGCCAGTGTGAAGAGTTGGAGGCGTGACTGGATACGCATAGACTGAAGTAGGCCGGACTTCGTCTTTGTCGTTGCTCGATGTATGAGGCTGTTGTTCGTCGTGTAGTCCGCTATTAGGCCAATCAAAGTAGTATGTATGGAGTGCGCTAGATGGCATCGAGTCTGTCGGAGGTATTTCCAGTTCTTCCACCTTGGAATGGTCTTCTGAATTAGGTGCCGATTCGTATTGCTTTCAGATAGACACTCATATCAGTTCAACCACTATAGCCTTGAAGGGTCCAATGGGATACTTACCGCATAATGGAATGGATCCGCTATACTCATTGCACTTTCCCTTTCTGCCGGATTGGCATGATGGTTTTGTGCATTATCTCTTCTTCTAGCTAGTGCTTCTCGTACGCCCGATACGCTCTTCTGACTGGCTGCTCTTGCTAAACTCATCATCTCGTTCGCAGCGGCGCTTTGGCTGTCCCAGCTTGAAGCTCTTGCTCTTGCTCGGTCTGCGCCATCCCACTCCGAATAGACATCACTTTGCCCTACTTGCATTCGTCTACTGTTGGTGAGATGATCGCTGTCTATAGAAAGCTTCTCGCGGTCCTGTCCTGCTTGACTCCTACCATTACTCTCGCCAAGAATACCAGCTAGCTCATTCGCAGCTTTCGCAAAGTCCAACGTGACGCTCGGACTATTTGGTTCCGACATCATCCAAGAATATGAAGAATCTCGTCCATTTGTGAAATGTGTTCCATATGAACTTCGAAAAGCATCGATAAGCTGAGATTGGTCATCTGATCCTCCTTCTATGTCTGATCCAGTGGAGAAGCGTACTGGTTCGTAGCGCGTCTGTTGTGCTACTTGTCCGTTGCTGTTCTCAGGGACTGATGTTGATCGGGGAGGAAAGCGTGAAGTCGTTGCAGGCGGAGAGTCTACTGCAGTATCGAGGTCCAAGAACGAAGGTTCTTGACTGTGTATACCTGATTGACTCGTATTGGCAGACTGCACGAGCCGTATCGTATTAGGCTGCTGGTGTTGTGGTGCATCGCGTATGTTTTCCTTCGCGTCTTGATTGTGGTCGTCGTCAATTGCTCTCTGTTTCCCTTTGGCTCTGTGACTGTAAGTAGTCTGACTACTCTCCATCCTTGTACCCATCCCAGGCCTGCTGCTGTTGCTGTTGCTGTTTCCAGACTTGTTGAAGCTCAGGCTCCTTGTGAGTTGCTCGAGCGGACTCGACATGAGCAGGGAATCTGGCCTGACATCCGGCGCAGATGTATCGCTTCGAGCATCCAAGGAATAACTGTCTGAATCGCCGTGACTGTTGTTGATATTGAACACTCGAGGCTCGTAGGTATAGCCCATCGCGGCGTCGTTCTTTCGAGCAGCAGTGGTCATGTCTTGCTGGTAGTTTGTTGATGTTGTTGTTACAGATGTTGTTGCAGTATTCAGCATGCAGTCAGTATATAACAGAATGTCATCAAATCGCTAGCAATTCAAGGCGCGTGCACCGTGCTCTTTCAGCTGGAAACCACCTAAGTCACATAGTCAACATGGAAGCAGAGAGCGATACATCAGAGTTTGAGGTGAGTCTTAATGGATTGTATAGAAACATGAACAAAGGCTGAAAGATGGATGTATGCAGCGCGGACTGTCCAAGATCCTCGACTCGATGAAGGCTCAAGGCGCTTCGCAACAAGAGCTAGACAATATATCGGCAAAAGCAAGGACGTTCTACGAGTCAAGAAAGAGGAATAACAACAATGATCCAGGACATTCAGCCAGGTAGGGTTCCTTGTCAAAGCTAGCTTTGGGCAAGAAGAAACGGCTAATTGGAATAGCAACAGTGCCATGCCTGGGTCCTCAATGCCATCTTCCACATCAGAATCACCTGCTATAACTCAGTATGTATTCCAAGTCTCGCTCAAGACCAGCGACTGAGGCGATTTGGCAGACCTGCTCTTACTCCATCGAGTGCACCTACCACATCCAGCACCCTCTCCGTACCCTCTCTTCCAGAAGACAATCCTCCATATCCTATCTCATTCGAAGACATTGCCGAGCTCATCGCGACTGGAAAACCTGTGCCCGGGATTCGAGAGATTCCAGACAAGATTAACGAAGAAACACCGAGTGAAGCATCTTTGGCACGCGTAGCTGGAGCTGGCAAGAAGCCATGGGAAAAATGACGTCAGCGCAAAATAACAAGAAGCTGTCCTTTGGCGGGGAGGCAGCCCATGATAGCCATTAGCTCCGAGAGTATGCATTGCGGACACTGGCCAAGAACAAGCTCCTTACAGTCGCACAGGAGGTCTCTAGACATGGATCAGCAGACGCTCCATGCAACCTCGATCATTGCCCTAACACGGCCTGGAGACTTCAACGGAGGTTTACCGAACAGCGCTGATACGGTACTTCATTCGCATCGCCTATACACGGGACCCTGGCTGCATACCTGATTTTCGACGTCACAAACTGTGTGCAATCTAATGGGTGGATCAACAACTGAAGGCATCCGGCAAGGTCAATGACTGGGTTTGGCAGCGAGTGCCATCGGATGGCCTGGCGTCAGCGACAGGGAGTATCCGGACTCGATGGGGTACTCTTGTTGGGTAGCTTCATCTGCTTGAATACATGCAACTCCCGTGCAGGAGGAAGTTGCAGAATGCTACGCATAGTCTGCTCGGCCCACTCAAGGGAAAGACTAGGATTCCTTTCCTGTATTAGCCAGCACCTCGGTTGCGTAGCATGTCGTCAGTGCAAGCGCTATCACCTATATGAAAGGCTATTGCAACTCTACCGTTGCTTTTCTGCACGTGCTCATCTTATGATGTCTCAGCTTTGTCTAAATCGAACACGTTACATTGATGGTCTTGACAAGGGAGACGTTGCTCATCTGAATCGGAAGACCATCCTACCATGCCCTTTGAGCCGATCCCGGGAAGTCGGCCTTTGAGTGTCTCAGCAGCTGTCACACCTCCTCTAATTTACTGTCAGTTGGGTTTAATCATTGGCGTTTTACAACTTGTCTGACTATATCTCCACGCATACAATACTCTAGTCTTCGCTCTTACCTTACTTCCACCCTTCAACCATGTCAGTTTATCGACAAAGCGTCTCATCGGTGTTGCCCGATCCATCCTAGCAATCCTCGCAACGATCTTCTTTGCAAGACTTCCTCTATACTATCACATACCATGGTCTTGTGGCCTCACTTATATCCTAAATCTTGTGGGATGGTATGGCTTTACGCGCGTCATCGATGTCTTCTTCATCACTGGCCTCGCTACGGGTAGGATACCGAGAAGAGTTAAGAGGAAACTGAAGATGCTAGATGATCCAGACTCAGAGGTGGAAAGCGAGAATGGGTCAGCAGTAGCGATCTCAGCTAAAGAGCAAACAGGTAAGATGAGTTCTGCCAGTAGCAAATCCTTCTGATTGTTTCGCAACAGCAAATCAAGGAGAAACGAATTCCAAGCTCTCGACTAGAAGGACCTCCTTCTTGGTAAAAGTCGCCAAAGAGCGGAAGCTCAGTATCAGCGATCTCAAAGATGCATTATACGATAACAATCCACTTGCTCGAAAGAGACACGGTACGTTCTTTCTCACACAATGAATATGTTTAGCTCTGCTGAGAATGTGTGTGAAAGGCTCCGTCAGCGTTGAAAAAGCCATGACTGACAATCACGAGCAAATGAGACCAAACTGGGGAGCTCGTCTCTTGTATGCTCTCGACCTTGAGACTTCTATGAGAGGTGTTGGAGTAAGCACACACCCTTTTAATGTTTCTTGACTGTTTTGAGCTTACCTGGCTGGATTTAGTGGAGCTGGACGACTGCGGATGTCCGACATAGTCGCAAGACGTGGCTCCCTACGCTCGAAGACGAGTTTCACCAATTATTCTTCAGCGACATACCACTCGTAGCAGGCTCTCTGGCTCTTGAGCGGTATATATTCACCTGTTCCGATCCCAGCATCGGTATAGATTCGCTTGACTACGCTCAAAGAGCACTTCTTACACTTTCACAAGGCGTGTTTCTGTTTGGAACATTCTCAGCTGGTTATACAGCTGGTGCAATCGCTACTGCACCGCTCCGCAGTCGCTACAGGCAATGGTGAGTATACTACCATCTTCAGAATCTGGGCATGCTCATGAGCCATCTTCGTCCGCAGGACCACGCATAACTTGGCCTTCTGGCCGCCTCTTAATAGCGAACCCCTCATATCGGTCACTACTGTCAGACAGTTCTGGTCAAAATCATGGCATAGATTGTTCTCCAGACTCTTCTTGGTATGGGGCGTGTGGCCTGGTGAGATCTTTCCTCTGCATATGTAGCTTTTCCATGGCTGAATGTGGTGGCAGGTCAATGGCTTGAGGACAAGCTCTTCATGAAAGGCTTCCTTGATCGGGTTGATCCAGAACGAGATATTGGAAAAGTGCTAGGCGCGTTCTTCATCTCAGGCATTGTTCATTCAGCAGCTGGAATATCAATCAATGGAGGTCGGCCATCCAAGACGTTCGAATGGCTTTTCTTTTTCACTAGCGGGATTGCAGTCGTGATTGAACAGGCGGTCCAGCGGGCTGCTCATGCTTGGAGAGGCGATAAGGAGCAGAGATGGTATGATTCATGGGTTGGGAAGGTTTGGACTATGTCGGTCCTGCTCTGGAGTGGTCAGTATTTCACAAGGGGTTGGTACGATAGTGGCTTGATAGAGGTGAGCAACATAATAGAGGTAGTTTGTCCTGACGCTGACGCGAATACTGCTCAGGAAATGGTCACTCTGCCATTCCAGACCCTGGGTCTTGGCCTCGACCTTGTTATTCAAGGATTATCCTTCCTTCGGACGATTGTGAAAGGTTACGAAACAGCATAATCGCATATACACCATTTGCATTTCCCTCTGCATTCACATAGCATCACCGTTGTACCAAACTCCATTTATCTGTATCGTACTCTATCGAAGCACCCTTCAATGCCGGATGACCTTTTGCACGTTGTTCATGCAAGAACTTCTGCTTCAAGGCTGCTGTAAGGGTATCGAGTACGCCAAGTCCGCTTGCTAATGCCCAGACTAGTGTCGAGGCATAGTAGAAATTGCTATTGCCGGAACCTGCGTACAGCCAGAGATGGTGGAAGGTGGGCAGCAAAAGAACAGTGTACAGGTGTGCCATGATGGTAAATAGCGGATAGCGCATGTCTGTGAAGATTTGTGTTAGACGTGTATGTGCAATCACGGCGCAGCAATGTATGCGGACTTACGAGATACTAGCTCAGGATGCAACGCTAGCAGACTGTGATAGAGCACCGCGTCGCCTGCTGTGGGATACGACTTGAACGTCGCCTGTATACCGCTCAGGACAGTAAAAGCCAGTAACGAATCGTACCTATCGCGAGGAGATACGTCAGCATCGTTAACTTGGGGACCGGTCAGGAAATACCTACTGAAGTTTCAGACAGATAGGTATCGCATATGCCAATAAGTGCGCTTGGAAGACCAGCAAGAAGAAATTCCGAAAGTGGTCAAACATTTCGATGAAGAAATACCAGTATAGACCGACGTTTGGGGTGAGATCTTGTACAGTGAGTCTGTATTTATCGTATTGGTCAGAGGAGAAGGGCAACATGATTCGGTTGAGAGGCGGGGCTTACAACGCAGCGTAGGTCTTGAGGAAAGACCAGGAGCCCAAGAACAGATATGACGCAAGGAGAAGGGACGCCTGCTGGATGACCAGAGTAGCTATTGTGCGAGTGTAAAAGTGGGTCTGTCGGGCAGCTTCAGACTGGCTCAACCGACGATGGGGAGGATCTAGCTTTACCTGGATCGCTTGGGACTGCTTGAGAAGCAGGAGGAAGGCAGGTAAGAGGATGATAGGGCAGGAGAGATGCAGCGCTATTGAGAAGGCAGACGTTGCCAGAGTGGTCGAGCCTGCGATGCCATCTTCAGCTAGTTGATCTACGCTGAGCATGATGATAGCAGAACGGACCTGTAGAAGCGCCATATACGGCAACCGCAACAGCCAGATTGGAGAAAGACGTAGCTGATTTCGCGACCGAGGTGAGCACGCTAAGCGGATTGAGGAGTACTCTGCCAAAAGATGTAAGCTAGCTATATTGTCGTGAGGATAGAAGATTTACAGTAGAGCTATCCACCAGGTTTGCAAGGAGGATGTAGAGCTCTTCGCGTTCTTGGCTCGCGCAGAGCCGACAATGGCCAAAGCAGTTCCCAAATCCGCGAGAGCATATAGGAAGGGTGCCAGACGTTCAGGACATGCTGTGAAGACTGCTAGAAGCAGCGGCGCCTGCAGTACAGCGTTAACTGGACGTTTTGTAGCATCGAGTTGCTGATTGTACCTGTCGAAACACGCTGCCAGCATAAGGATCCAGGCCGCGCTGGAATAGATAGACTCCTTCCTGGACTGTATATCATGTTAACGTAGTGTTCTTGTTGCTGTTTAAGCCCTTTCTCTGCATACGTGTTTTCCAGCTCGTCACCGGAGTCGCGAGCTCGAGACGTGTAGCAGCATGACCAGCGACAGCAGGATGGTGCAAAAGAGCAATGCGTAAGGCTACTCCTAGTGTCAGCACTGCCAGCAGCCGTGCATCGACGGGCATGAAGTGGTTCGAAAGCAAAAAGAACAGATGCAAAAAAAAAGAAGTATAATCTTTAGTGGGTCTTGAGGGCCGAAGCCAACGAGACCAAAGGAAATATTTCCAGATGAAATCCCCCAAAGGAGAACTTCTACCCCAGTTACTTCGTGGGACTATGGGTTGAGTCGCCGTGCAATGCGAAGTGACTGAGGTATCCAACAACGTTTCGTGAGCCGCCGTTGAAGTCTGCAGGCTGGAAACAACGGTTAGCAAAAGCATTCGATATCCACTGAACCAAGGAGAAAAAACTAACTAAGTATGAAGCACCGAAAAGGCTTAGGTGTATATGTACCTATTGCTATCGAGCCCTACCGGGTTGGGGCGATGACCTTGAGTGAAGACCTTGAGTGAAAGAAGTGGACTCTCTTGTGAGCTGCTTGCGGCAGTTAATATATGTCTGGGATCCCTCTGTGCAGATGACGAGAAAAGATTTCACTTGGCCAGGATTGAAACGGATAGTCTCCGAGTCGCGAAGACAGGCTAGGGCCGCTCGGCAGCCTTTCCGCTAGATGAGAGCTTTCTTTCGGTCTCGCTTAAGCATCGTTTCTAGAGCTATCCCCTTTTTGGATGACTCTCTTTCAGAAGACACCGAACATGAATCGCTATAGCAATATCTACGTCTTGTGTAGCTGAGAAGCAATCTGGGCCTTCTTCCCTCCTCGGCATAGTGCGAATCTCTAGAACTCTTTCCCTTCTTCTCGGTGACAGCTATTACTTACTACATGCTACTGAATGATATGCACCATCTTCAGATCGTCTGTACATCAAGCTCTGATCTTTCCAGCAATTGAACGAAGCTTTCCTATTTCACGACTGCTTGGATTGTGCCACCTGGACACACTTCAGATATGAGCAAGTTAATCTGCCGCCTCAATCCTCGTCTATCTGTCGCAGTCTGCTTCCCTTTCTACGCAGTTCGTTGAATGGGAGGCATCGCCGCCTCGAGCCTGCCTGGCCAAAAAGCCTGCTCTCTACTCTCTACCTCTTATTTTTCTGTTCACACGTTCCTACATCCAGTATCAGCGAATCAAGATTTCAAGCAGACAATCCAGATAACAACGCAACTTCGCAGCAGCTATGGCTCCTCCCCAGTTCATCAAGTATATCCCACATAACCAGCCGATCGGTGTCTATGTCAACAACAGCGGCATCAACTACAAGCATCGCGGACAAGTCGTACCTGGCGCAATATGCGAAGAGTGTTACCGAACCGGGTTAACGGTATATGTATACGATTCCAGGCGTTCAGGCAGCGTGAACTTGTAAGGCAGCAAACACCGAAAAGAGTTTCTGTGGCTACACAAGCTGACTATCTCCTTCTTTTAGATGCGAAGATTGTGCTACAAAGGTTAAGGTAGGCTAGGGCATAATCAGGTCGCATGCCCTACTTTCAGCTAGCTCGCATCCAAGCCTGACTATCTCAACGAGACATCAATCTCATATCCCTAGTCCACCCCTATCCGCTTGACAATCTAATCACGCCTCTTGATGATGACATGTCTGCAAAGGCAGACTGGTATGTACCGCCCCGTGGTATGCCAACTTTGAAGATACTACAAAAGGTCCTTCGAAACAGATATGATGCTGGCAAGCTGACGAACATGATCTTGCGCAGTCGATACGTCCGTAAAGAGCAATTACAGTTTAGTCCTGCTTAGCTTTGAAGAACTGATCACGACAAGCTCTTCATGTAACTCTTACGATGCTACGGCTGCGGACCTGGCCTTGAAGCGTCCTTTCAAGACTACGCTCGGACCCCTTGCTTCTGTTTAGAGCACACTAAGGCAGACTGCTGACCGTCCTAGCAATACTGCTGAGTTGACTGCTTGGCGTTTTCTTCTTCTCCTGGCCAACTACTCCCCCAGAAATGTCTTTAAGACAGGAAAGGACCAGTCTATCGAGCGGCGAAGGCGGCATGTCTAGCTTTTGCGACATGCCAGACGAGATCATTCTTCGGATCACCTCATACATGGATGACAGCCCTCGTTCACTTCTATCGCTGTCGAACACAAACAAACGCCTGAAGCGCATTATGGATGAGAAGTTCTGACCGCTCATCGAGAGCGAAGATTTGCCTGTAAGGAGCTCTTCAGATGAAAGGACATCTTATCTATTGCTAACCGTTCTGTGTAGTAGGCAAGCCCTTACCACCCCCTTCGATGTTCCCAGCCTCCCTCGCGGCAGTTCTGAAGCGTATTACATCCCACCCACAAACAGGCAAGGCGGGCATCCTAGATATAGTACGACTTTCATGCTATGAGTGTGAAGCTTTCAAGACCACGACCACCTTCCACTCCCTGGCGAGAAAGGTTCTTTCCGGTTCATGCAGTTACTTGATGGAATATCGGTTCATGAACAAGACCGATATCAAGAGCTACGGACTATATGACAAGGATATATGCCATCTTCCTTTCGAGAAGAGGACGAACCGAGGATCAGTGGTCTGGAATCCCGCCAAGATGTATCAGCTTGGACCTATCATGCGCTTGAGCAAAGCTAAACAGAAAGCTAAACAGGAAGCGAAAGAGGCAAAGGTACAACTGAAACTGGTGAAGTTGGAGGCTACGAGTAGGAGGAGACTGGCATTGCTGTCAAGGCACCTGGACAAGAGCGATATCGATATGAAGGATCTGGGACCGTACTTGCAGCAAGCCGTAGATCGATGGGTACAAGGTAGTAAGACCCCAGTAAAGGAATTCATTAAATGGCTGCTCGATAATCGTGAAGACGTCGATCGGAAAGAAGGTATTAGCGCATGAGCTGTTTGTGAAATCACAGTGAACAGTGAATATATGACTTCGTATACGCCGTCATAATTACTCAACCACGCTATGCAGCGATGAAGCGTAATGCTCTTTAGAGATGCTCTAGATTCTGTCTAAATGCCAACAATATAGCAGCAGCGCTCTTCTGCAAACTCCATAGTCCGACAGCTTTCGCGCGTTTAGCCTGACTGCCATGCACATGATGTGCCAAAGCGCTGTAGACTTGTTCCGAGACTGCTTCCAACAAGCCTATATCGTATGTTGTCCAGCTTCCATCGAACTCTTCTAGACCGATGTCAAGGTGACACCTGACGGGAATGAGCGTTCTGTTCGAGTTGATGAAAGCGACTATAGGGCGGACTAGTGCATTATTTACGTGCGACAAGTCAGAGTTGAATAGCTAGAGAACTGATGTCAGCGTGTATCAAGTCTGAAGAACATCTGACTTACGGGAATAGTGGCCTTGACGTCTTTGAACCGGATATCTAGATCGATACTGACAGTTCGGTGTACGTCGCTAGAAGAGGTATCGCCTTCTATGCCCAACATGCTACGAAGAGATGCTGTAGGCGCTTCCAAAGCTTTGCCTCTTGATAGTTCTGGTCGACCCGGTATGCGCTGACTTGGCGCGTTCGAAGGCGCTCGCAATGCTTCATCTAGGTTATCGACTATGTCTCCGATGATAGTGTTGAGATCAACATCGTCACCAGGCTCATGCGGGAAGCGGATGTCCGCAACCAGATCTGCACGACCGGAATCGATCCAAGCTAGAGGACCTGTATCCCGAGATGTCTGGAGGTGATCTACTGGAACGCCATCAACTCTGAATCGAGACTAGAGCAACATGTCAGCAGAATGCCATCAGACTTGTATCATCAGCCTACCATCCGCTTCCAGGTCGTATCTTTCTTATCTTCTTCGCTGGTTCTGCCAATGCTTTGCGGACGATGAAGAGAGAACAGACAATTATCCACCTGTCCAGTTATACTATCTGCGCTGAGCAGATCGAAGAAGAGCCATTGCTTCCTGAGGTTGTTAATCGTAGCGGAAAAGATGGAAAATGTATACGGCCTGAAATTGTCCGGCTGATATACTGTCACCAAGAAGTCTTCTATAGCTAGATTCTCGAGATGGAAGTCTCCTGGCTGAGCTTTGTGCCGGAACCTTCTGTGATCCTGGTCGCCAGAGCTGGCTAGATGCTGAATATGGGAGCGATCTGCCGTATTGCCCAGTCAGTAACTGATCATATCTATTTCCGAAAGTGATTTACCTATGACTCCTCGAACACCTCGCACCGCAGCCTCCTTCACAAGCCCTTTCCCGTCCAGCCAGCGGGGCAAGCTGAGAGACACCTCTATGGAGTCTACAGAGAGATGAAAGTGCGTATATTGAGGTGCTGCGTCTTCTGGAGAAGCGAGCGTCGTATCGGATGTCGACGCAATGTTCGCTGAAGTTCTCGCCTGGCTTTGGGCTGCACTTCTATTGCGGAGATCGGCAAGATCTTCGCTCGACACTCGTCGTACTCGATTGTTGGAGGGCTTCCTCCTTGTAACGCCGCTGGACTCAGCATTTGCCTCTTCAGCGCTCAGCGAGCTTTGCTTGTCCAAGCCTCTTGACAAATAGACATTCTTGAAAGTAAGCTTGGAATCCTTCAGAGAAAATTTGGGCACAATGGCAGACTCGAAGACTATGGTAATGCCAGACTGTGAGGTGAGATAGGATCCCAGCGAGGTTGCGATCCATTCTGTAATCGGCCTGTCAGTATATCGCTTCATAGGTTTAGGCAAACGTGTCTCACCTTGTGCTTGAAGAGGCTTCAAGATGAGAAAGACAAAGGAGAAGAAGCTTGTCCTATCATTGCGATGATCCTCAGATATGTCGTCGTAAATACCGGACCAGCCGTACTCACGTTCCTACGACTATCCATATCCCGACACCTCCTATCAGCCAGCTTAAGAAAGCACTCCAATCGTCTGCTCGGAATCTTCGGAAGCCACGGATGGTAAACCATTTGAAGCGGATCCTTAGGCGTTCAAAGAAGTTGGAGGTTGCGGACAAAAGCCTACAATGGGCATAGGATTAGCACACGTTCCATTACTAAACTTTCAGATATCTTACTCGTCTTTAGTAGGTCTATGAAAGCCAGACGAGGGTAATGACATAGCCAGAGCTTGCAGAGACTTCGGATACTTTGATACGTGAGCCAAGACTTCGCGCTTGCGTCCTTCATGATGGACATCGGCAGATGGTGACTGTGTACTGCTTGTGCCAGCATTTCGCGAATCTTGCTGCTTTTCCTGCTGTACAGCGTGATCGCCCTTCCTCGCATCTGGATCAACTGCCCTTATGTGCCTGCTCAATGAGAATCTTCGAATCTGACCATTCTGAGACGCCAGTCCTGGCTTGTATGAAGACTTGATGCGCGAAGCTACCGATATTCTGCGATTTTGGTCATTCTGCCATGACAAATCTTGCTGTTTCCTAAAGAACGTCGAGAGCGCAATGTACGAAAGCCGGGCGTCCTTTCCAGCATGTCGTGCGCTCGTAGGTATGAGGGACTGTGTACCCAGCTTCAACATACAGAATGCGACTTGCCTGTCGAAAAGCAGGAAAGAAGCAGCTGAAACTATCGAGATGGACCAGTGGCCCTTCAATTTCGGAGGATATACATATGAGACAACTCAATACACCCTAAACGTATGTCATCCAGACAAGAAGAGCGATCCTGAAGTCTCTCCCATCCCTTTTCTGTCCCCGATCCTTCTGATACAGAAACTTACTCATCTCCACCTTGTTGGCAAATAAACACAGTAGTAATAAAAGCATCTGCCTAGCATGTCCTTTCGCATTCATCTGTTTCTGGCTGTCAAAGAATAGAGTACTTCTGGGAGTTTATCAGCCGCCCCCCCACCATATGTTACATGCTCTGTGTTCCTACTCTCCCAGAGATGGACCTCCTCCTTATCCTACATCATTCGAAAACATTGCAGGCCTGAACACGACTGGCAAACCTGTGCCGGACATCTGAGCGATTCAAGATGAAATCAAGGACGGAAGACCGAGTTAAGCATCTTTGACACGCGTAGCTGGAGCTGGCAAACAGCTTTGGGAGAGGTGACAGCTCTAGAAATGATGCTTGAGCGAGACCGAAAGAAAGCTCTCATCTAGCGGAAAGGCTGCCTAGCCTGTCTTCACGACTCCGAGACTATCTGTTTCAATCCTGGCCAAGGAAAATCTTTTCTCGTCATCTGCACAGAGGGATTCCAGACATATAGTAACTGCCGCAAGCAGCTCACAAGAGAGTCCACTTCTTCCACTCAAGGTCATCGCCCCAACCCGGTAGGGCTCGATAGCAATAGGTACATATACACCTAAGCCTTTTCGGTGCTTCATACTTAGTTAGTTTTTTCTCCTTGGTTCAGTGGATATCGAATGCTTTTGCTAACCGTTGTTTCCAGCCTGCAGACTTCAACGGCGGCTCACGAAACGTTGTTGGATACCTCAGTCACTTCGCATTGCACGGCGACTCAACCCATAGTCCCACGAAGTAACTGGGGTAGAAGTTCTCCTTTGGGGAATTTCATCTGGAAATATTTCCTTTGGTCTCGTTGGTTTCGGCTCTCGAAACCCAGAGAGGGAAAGGTGCACAAGCCTGTCAAGCGTCGTGCGATACTAGTCCTCTGCCTTCTCGAGGAGGTCACGAGCTAAGGCCGAATCGATGACTCAGGACTGGCTTTAGCAAGAGACCCAATATGCTTTCTTGTCGACCAGGGTAGGCCGGTGCCCTCGCTCTTGGGAAAGGCAGCTAAGCATACATAGAAACCGATGCCAGCGAATACCGCAAGAGTGTATGTATAAGAAGGATAAGAGCCGCATTGATCCTTGTCGGCTTGAAGTCTCGCGAAGCGGTACCGCACTTTGTGTTCTGTACTTGAAGTGAGCTTAAATCTGGTCAGTCAACATAGCCGTTCTTGCTGAAAACAGTCCCACGTAGATTCTGCAGAGAATTGTTAGTGGACATGGCACGGATATTGAGGGATTTATTCTTTTTATTGTATTTTGGAATGTTTTTGGGCTTAGAGATACTAGAGAGATTGTTGGGACAGAAGGGGAGGAGGGGACTATATAACTAGGCACTACAGGCCAGACAGAGATCTGATCCAGTGGGAAGGCTATAGTTTCGGAGTGTAAAGTAGAGGATGGAGAAAAGTTAGATTATTGTACGTCGAGAGGTTTTGCGCTGACTATTTGTGTCTGCACAAACCTAATAAGCCTGGCAAGCGGACGTCAGCAGAGCTATCTGGACGTCAAGCCAGCTTAAAGCATCCTTACCTGGCTGCAGAAGGGACTTTACGCAGATACTCCATTGGTGGATGGCACGTTGTAGTACTTGGAATAGTACGACAACTGAGCGGGCGTAAGGGAGGCAGCGGGTTTCTTCTGTTCAGGCTGTTGGCCATAGGGAAATGCGTAAGGCCAGCCTGCATATCCGTTGTAGCTTGCAGCAACGGTCTTGACCGGAAGCACTCATCAGCTTGATAAGAGCATACAAAGCAGCTCCAGCGTACCTGAGCAGGTGCTTCCAAAGGAGGGGATGTAATCCCGTTGGCTTGATTGGCGATGATCGAAGTATCGCTTCCGAGCTTGTCTTTACCCCATGAGCATTTGACAGCTCTTCCATGTACCATATTTCCGTGAACGTTTACGATAGCCATAGCTGCATTTTGGTGGGTGTCTAGCTTTACGAACGCAAAGCCACGGTCTGCTTGCATTCTGATCTCAACTACATAACCGAATCCTTGGAAGAGAGGCATGATGTCGGATGATTGGGTGTAAGGAGCCAGATTGCCGACATAGACAGTGCTATTTGAAGGAGGAGCTTCTTGAACGACGACATCGTAGATTTGAGGCTTGGTAGGTACCATATCTCGAGGCATACGTGGTTGTTTGTACTTTGTGGGAGGGGCTAGATCGCTATCGCCGGCTGGTGCAGGTCCGTCTGCGGTATCATCGTCTCCAAGGCCGCCGGCTGGCTCTTTAGGTGGTCCCAAGAAAGGTGGTAGATTGGAAATCCTCATTGGCCCGCCTGCAGCGCCTGTACCAGCTTCCATTCCTTGTCCTCCAGTACGCTGGTTTGCCCAATTTACTCTGATAGCTCTGCTTCCTAGCCACTCGCCATTCATTGCTGTGATTGCTTGTTCTGCATCGTGTCTCTCCTTGAATGCTAGGAAACCGTACCCTCTGCTCTTGCCGGTAGCGAGATCCCACATGACACGGGCGTCTGTTAGGGATCCAAATGCGCTGAACGCTTTGGTTAGAGTAGCATCACTAATCTCAGGTGATAGATCTCCAACGAAGACGTGGAAATGGCCTGAAAGATCCTCCTTCTGCTGCTGGTTCTGGTAGGCCCAGTTAACCTTGAGCTCAGTGTCGAAGATCTTCCTTCCGTTCAGCAAGTTGAGAGCATTCTCGGCGCCTTGCATGGTGTGATACTCGACGAAGCCATAGTTGAGACCACCATGCTGGAAGTTACGGTCCGGGATAAGTTTGACACCAAGGACAGGACCAGCGATGGAGCTTCAGGACGGTCGAGTAGTATTGATAGAGATGAGTGACGAGCTCTAAGTCAGCTTCTATGGTCAACAGGCCTAAGCCAGCTTGGTCGGATTTGTGCCTACAAGACTTCAGCCAGCATATGCTCGCTGACCCGGGGCGACAAGTTTCCAACATAAAGATGAGCTCTGGATGTGTTACGAACAGTCAAGAATGGTACCCATCAGTATCGTTGCAGGTGCTTTCGCTGCAGTTTTCCTGCAGCCTTTTCTGCGGCTTTTCGTCGTTTCCCCTTACCTCGCGCCAGCTCCAGGATGGACGCCTACACCAGCGCCAGACTGCTGCATGGCTGTATGAGCTGCGTGATGGCGGTCGTATAGTCCAGGAAGTTGAGTGTTTGTAGAGAAGAAACCCGACGAGACCTCGCATGACAGCCGGCTGATGACCACAACGCTGCAAGATGCATGTTCGCCGATTATGAAGAGTACTTCTCTGAGCAAGATTCGACACAACTATGCCGTCCCTTTCATACGTTTGAAGAAGCTGTGTCTTTAGCCGGACGACAGACGTAGCTGATCTCCCTGCCTAGCCTGCCTCTGCTCTCTGTTTCATACTAAACACAACACTCCTACGATGGGTCTCTACAGCACTTCCAGCTCCAGCAGCTCCTCGTCCGATAAGAACCCCAGATACTGGACGACTTCCAAGCTCAAGGACAAAATGCGCACCACAGAGGGGATTATAGACAGTCTACAAGAGGAGATACGGCAGCTGGAGAAGAGAGTAGCCCCCATCCCTCGCAGGTATGATGCCCCGCGCGGTGACAAGTACGAGCAGCTTGCACAGCTTCGTGCAGACCTGAAGCAAGTCAGAGCGGAAAGGGATGATGCTGGCGAACGTTTGAACCACGCTGCACGAGCTGTCCGAAATCCCCTCGAAAGCAGAGAATACAACGAGGAAGCCCGCTACGAATCTCGGCGCCAAGCTGAGCGCGATGACCGTCTGCAGAGGGACGAGAAACACTTGCTCAGACAAATCGAGGATCTCGAAGACGGCCGGATACCAGCATATACAGATTCTAGACCAGGATACGAGCTGGATGACGATGACCTTACGCCTGGTCAGAAAGAGTTGCAAATGAAGCGCCGCCTTTTGAGAGTCTTCTTGGAAGAAGAGAAGGCATACAAGCTGGAGTTGTGGGATAGAGGTGGTATCAAGACCCGGACGATGTCTCCCGGCAGCCTCAACTCCGACTACACAGGCAGACCACGCTCTCCTTCGATGAGACACGATTCCATTGTCCCTAGGATCAAAAGTTTTTCGCGTCAAACCCCGGTTGAGCCCAAAATCGTCTATCACGATGAAGAAGAATCCCTTGGACGATTACCTGGAGATTCCTTTCGATCATGGAGACCTCCCCCTGTACCATACGATTACGCTCAAGATCCAGTCTACAGTCGAACGGCATCGCCTCGAGGCTCGTACTCTCCCAGACGTCACGAAAGCCCTACGCGCATCAGGCAGCGAGTGACAACTTACCGGGTTCTGTCGCCAGCGCCTTCGCTATCAAGAGTCCCTTCTTTTACTAGATCAAGTTCAAGACCCTCGTTTCCAGTAGGGTCCCGCTCAACTGCACCACCCGATCCTTTCCAGTATCTTGATTCCGTTCCGCAGGCATCTTTCGTCTACAACACCCCTCCATACACTGCTCAGCAATATCAGACACCTTCGCCGGCTTACTCGAACATATATCGATCTACGGAGCAACGCTTGAAAGACGGTAGCTGGGCAACCGTCTATGAAGCTGCACCAAGCCCTTACACTTCAGCTCCTACCTCGGCAGCTCCCTCCATTCACTCTTCCTATGGAACATCGACCTCATCAAAAGCAAAAGGAAAAAACCCGAAGAAGAAGAAGATATACATTGTCAAGCGCTAATGACAAGAAGGGCCTGAGAAGGCTTCTGCTCGCGATTGACTTTGTTAATGTTGTACCAAGGTTGAATGCATGTTCTCCGACCAAGCAGACTGTCGCCAACGGTTTCAGCTGACCAGTTTGCATCACGTAAAACACAGCCATGACTTGACAGCAGTACAAACCTGGCGAATTCTACGAGGTCTGGACAAGCGCCGTCTCAGCGACTGTACACTTTGAAGCAGAACTGACCAAGATGGGCAGTCCTTCTCATTCAGATGACAGTATCAACGCCCGTAAAGCTGCCAAACGGCGCTTAAAGCAACGAGACATGCCTCTGAGAGCACGAGGCGAACGTGAACGACGGGAGTACACTAGTAAATGGCTGGAACAAAGCTACACTGCAGCTAGGGAGGACTGCGACAGGGCGAAAGGCATCTTGGACAAGGCACGCGAAATGCCTCGACACGAGAAGAGTGCACGTACGTACGACTGCGCTCAAGCAGACTATGACAATGCATGTTTCATGTTTGATCTCATAATCGATCGCAAACAACACTTCAAGTATATTATGCAGGCAGAGCAAAAGCGGCGTGCAGCATGTAAGAGGAAGGCCACAATCCTCAAAGAGCGAGCGAAGAGGGACCTATCTCCTGCCTCCACCGCAACTGCATCTGTAAAGCCCGTTCATGCCTCCGATGTCATCGAACTGGATCGTCGGAACACTCTAGCCGAGATGCAGAAGTGTCGCAACATCATCGAGGCTGTTGATGTTTACCCTCAAAACCTGAAAAATGCTTTAACCAAGATAAGTCGTCACCAACACGATTTTCGAAGGCATTTTGCGGCTGCCAGCGAAAGCTGGACGAAGCTCTCTAGCCATACTGCCAAGATTGTCAGGGTTCTAGGAGGCCTCAAGTCGAGCAATGCGACAGAAGAGCAGATCAAGGCTCTGAGCTGGCATGATCCGGTGCACTCCACCAATTTCATGGCTGCAATAGATTTCGCGATTCAAGCGAGTGACGTCGAGGTTGCGTGGTGGAACTACTGGGATGCCCAGAATGCTAGACAGTGGGAGCATCAGACGAAAGTAAATCAAGCCAGGTGGGATATGAAGGTGCTACGGTATATGCTTGAAAAGCTGGACGCGGACCTCGAAGAGGCTAAAGAAGCAGAGCGCGAGTATCAGAGAAGACGCAGAAAGCGCCAGGAAGCTAAGCGCAAAGAGCAGAGATTGCGAGACGGATCTCCGACTGGAAGCCAGGCGTCAAGCAGGAAATCTGGTAGAAGGCCTAATGTCAAGTTTGATGCGAGAACGCCAGGCAGAGGAGTACAGAAGGATTAACGAAAGGCTCGTGGTATTAGACAGAATCTGTTGTTGACCTTTTCAGTTTTTGTCAGCACCCCCCGGTATCGCCGGGGTGAAATGACGCTGGATTATGTCAAAGCTTGCTCGTTTCTTCAGCTTCTGTAGCCTACCTTCTTCAAGATGTCGCTGAGCCGGTCTACGACGAGTCCTTCAGAGGACACTTCAGAGACCAATGTAGACCTTTCAGAGGTGAAGGAAAGCCCGTCAAAGGGAGCGCATGACGCCAGGAAAACAACGTCGAAAACTGATGAGATTTTGAATGGTTTTAACGCCTTCCAGTATGAAGAACGACCTAATGATTCCTCATTCGCAAGCACAAATGGCTATGGACACGAGAGCTACGGCGAAAGCGGATCCACCGAAGACGAGGCTGCCCATATTCGCACTGTCGAGGCGGCAATGTCAAAGCTCAAGCAGGCGCATTCTTCAGAAGATTGGAAACGCTTGAATAAAGGAAGCCATGGTGTCGACGTAGCAATCCAGAAGAACGTTGTCGAGATCAACGGGAAACATGTCAAAGTGCCCTTGTTACGAGGGTAAACTCGCTCCTTTACAAGATCTTTACAGCTCTGCATACTGATATATGTATGCCTATAGACAGAAAGTCATTGAAGGATTTACACCTCAAGCGGTCTTTCAGGTCGCAGGACAACGTGATCTTTGGGACGATTGGTAAGCTTTCCTAAAGGGCATGAGAGTATGTACTGATGTGCAGACTAGGTATTCTTCGGGAAACCTCGTCGAAGATCTAAACGAGTCGACGTCTCTAACTTATATGGTTATGAATATTCCAAGTGCTCCGACGCGGTATGTACCATATACTAGCCTATCAGTCTCTCGTCACTAAAAGCGTCTTAAGTCCCCGCGATATGGCCCTTGTTGAACGAGTCGAGCTAGGAAATGATGGGACAGTCTATTTCGTTGCGACTTCCGTACGATCAGCGAAAATCCCGCCCGTACATGGTCGAGCACGCGCTACTATGCTCTTGAACGGCTTCGTCATGCGTCCTATACAGAAGAATGGCGTTTCCAGTACTTGGCTATCCTACTATTTGCAAGTCGATCCAGCTGGACTCTTGACACAAACCCTTGCGAGCCGCATGCTTCAGAAGAGACCTGCTGCGATATACAAGATCGAACAACACTTGCAGAAAGGAGGGCAAATACCTGGAAATGACGAGAACAGAGAAGTTGCGCGGAATGCGTCAGTCAAGAGCGCAGGTCCGAACGGAGCTTTCGTAGCAGTTGCACCGTCAACGAGCACACCTTCGAAGCGAAGAGAACAGAAGGAAGTTGCAGTACAGGGATCAGATTCGCCTCTGATAGCTCACGTAGCCTATCGTGAAAGTGCATCTTCCAGCAAAGTAGTTCAGGAGTCGCAAGAAAAGTTTCAACAGCTACTCTCTGAGCGGCAATGGGACAAAGCAGTCAATAATCACGGATCGCCTATCTATTTCAAGCGGAATAGTGGATCTGGATTACCAGCAAACAAAGGCGAAGCGATTATCGAGGAAGATTATACGACTGAGCAGGTGCTCGCAACTATTGCGAGTCCGTCTGCACGGACGATATGTAAGACTACCTTTAGCGTCGACGAAGGCAATGGTTGATGATGTCTGTGACAGGGGACGACCAGTTCAGCTGGAGCGAGATCAGCGAAAGTCAGAATGGTGCCGATCAAGCCATCTATCGCGATACTTGGAAAGGCGTGCATCCACATATATCCGAGACGAGTTTCACATTAGCGAAAGCGGTATTGCGGACAGATGTAAGGACAGATGATGGCGAGATCCTCTATCTTGGCCGATCAACAGAGTCAGAAAAGGCGTCTGTGGACGTTTGGGGATGGAAGATTCAGCAAACATCTCGAGGAACACAAGTTTCGCATACTGCGAAAGTCGATCTAGGCAAGAGTGATTTACCAGATTTCGTAGAGAAGATATATACGACGGCTGGAGCAAGTGGTCCGAGCCGCGTGAAGAGTTTCATGAAGCAGTATGGACATCCACCATTCTTCTTGAGGTGGGGAGAAGGGAAAGCACAGTTTTACGGTGAACAGGAAAGCAGCGATATCAGCAGAGGAAAAGTGAGCTGGACAATCAAGGCGGAAGGGCAAAGTAGTCAGCAACAGCAGCTTGCGTGGCTGCAATGGGATAAGAAAATGTATCGTAAGTCGAAACTACAAGCTGCTCGTCATACCATTTTCAGGCTAATGCCTTGTTCAACACAGCCAAAGGCATTGCGCTCTCCGCCAACCCTGACGGCGCATGTCATATCTGCAAGATCGATGGCATGGCGAACACTGCACAAATCACCTTCAAGGAGTTCACCAGCTCTGGAATGACTCTGCAAATAGCACCTGGATCCGGTAGCGCGAGCGATATCAGCTTCAATGGAAGTCGAGTGGAAGATTCTGTTCCTCCCCCTTCAGGCGCGGCTATACAGCGGAAAGCACCTGCGAAACAGCTTGACCGACAGCCAGAATCGACACAATCGCAGGAAGGGCTACTACCGCCAGATCCCTATCTGGCTGAGCATTATCCTACTCGGGAGAATAGAAGTGCTCCAGCTGCTACTAGTGCGGCTGGCCTCGTTGCCATGCTGCCAAGCAAAGAAAAGCTCGAGTCGCTCAATCTACCACAAGTAGCTTCTGATTTGACGACACTTCACCATCCTCGGAAGCTGGACAATGGGAGGAGAGAACTGCCAGACGATGCTATGCTTATCATTACTAGGGATATGTACTTTACAAGGTCACAAATGGCTGTTATCTCAGTCCTGATGGCGATAGTTTGGTCACTGGCGAAAGCTCTGTGATACAAGGCCGACAGAATAGGTTCGTTGAAGCGGTCAAATCTGGTAACGTGTATATATATAGGCACAAGCATATGGCAGATACACGCAAAACGTAATTGTACAATTAGTTTCTGTGCATTTGTACAGCTACAAATTCTCCTTATCCTGACATGATACTAGACGTGCATGGCTGATATAGCTTTGAGCAACATCTTCCTAGGATGCCCCGCGAAGTCTGCCCTCACGAGCTTCTTCGGGCACTTAGAGAACCTTCCCGCCTTGACGACCGTCATAGTTCGTCTGTACCTCAGGTGGAGGTGGTTGAGCATATCCTTGCTGAGGATAGCCTTGCTGAGGATATGCGTTCTGATGCACTGGTTGCTGGACCTGTGCGCTTGACATATCAGCCTAGTCTCGTCTCTGATCTTAAGGCTGTCACGCACATAGATGGGCCTGTTGTCGGTATTCGGGTGTGCTCCATATCTTGATTGGCGTTGTCCAGCAGCAGTCTCTCTTTCGGCCTGCGAAAGTACCCTTGCATCAGATCCACGGTCGAGCTCAAGTGTGATATGATAGAGACGACCCACCCGCCGGAGGATCAGCCATACGGCATGGATAGCGCCAGGTATCCAGCCAAGGATGGTAAGAAGGATATTCAGGCTGTGATTTATCGAGTGCTCAGTGTACAAAGTTTCGAGAATCCAGTACAAAGGCTATGCATACCAGAATTGACCACCTAGGGCAGGCGAATCAACTCGGTCTACATCTCACTGACAGTACTATATGACTTACCGCAGCCATCTGTAGATAGCAAGTAAAGTCATCATTACCTCAGCATGACGCTCTTCAAGCGCTGAAACGTTTCAAGCTGCTGACCTGTGATGAGCGCTGAGATTGGCGGTATGAAGATTGCGATTATGACGAGTACGAGATCTGATCCGTTGAGGCCCATATTGAAATACTTGCTGCTTCTGTAGCAGGAAAGAAAGCAACAGGTGCAAGTGGCAAGCAAGTAAAGGGGCTCGGGCGCGACTGCTGTGCGGACAGTAGGAAGTGCTGTGCAGAAGACGGCAGTAAGCTGACTAAGTAGTGATACACGATAGCATTCTCGTGCCGAAAGAGAAGAGAGATACACAGCCCTCTGCGAGGCTAGAGGGAAAGAAAGGTAGACACCTGGTCTTGAAACGATATGTTCGAGAATATGTGCGAAGAGCATAAAAGATGAGAACGACGACAGTGAGTCTGTTGTACTGAGACACATAGTACATAGAAGAACGTATCCGCCCTGCTCGAAGCGGGGCCCGCTCATTTGCCTGTTGAGATCAATCAGCTGTCTTACTCGTACGTAATAACAGGTATGCGAACTCACGAGCCGCTGTCTTGCGAGCTGTAACCTTTCGGGCTCTCTTTGCTCGAGGCTTGACAGCACCTTGGGCAGCTGGAGCTTGTACATACGGATTCCAGCCATTGTTGACGAGAGGAACCGCCCCTGGGTTTGCAGCTGCTGGCAGACCATTACCAGCGAACATTGCACCAAAGAGAGCAGCAGGATTGTTTATGATATTTGGCACGCCTCCAGGTAGAGCATAGCCGCCTGCTGGATTGCCATATTCGAATTCTACGAGATAGCGGGGAAGGACTTGGTCTGCGGTTCTTGCGACGTAGATGCCGTTGCTGAGAGCCCCATCAACACCGTATGAATCGAATTCGTTCTGCCCGACAGGTAGCGGTACGCTACGCATCGCTGTAGCATCGGAAAGAATGAAGGACGAAGAAAGACAGCCATCAACAATGCCACTCGGCCAATGCCAGCAAAGGACGAAATTTAAGGCAACGTACGATTTGCTGTCTGTGTTCCGAGCAAGACCCGGCATGCAAACATTTTGGAGCAGCCTTGGGTGTCTGTTTACGTTTCAAGTCAAGGACATTTAGCGATATTCGTACATCAGTAAATCACATTAAGGGAAAAGGACGACCTACAACCGAGCGATATAGATGGCGAGGATGCCAAGTAGACTCCAACACCATACGCTCTACGAACAATCGTGAGCGTGGCCAGGCTGATCTCGCAAAAAGAGCTCGCTCCTTTCGCTCACTTACGTTCCATGCAGAACTTTCGCTCCATTGACGCCTCCTATCCTGAAGCCGTTCTGAGATAGAGAAAATACAGTCAGCGGACTTGTTACAGAGCAATCGACAAGCGGTAGTAGAGGTTCATGAGCCTACCTCCAGAATAGGCTGTACATTCTGAGCTGCTGTTCCATGGAATAGCCTGTCAACGGAAGGTCAGGGCTTTCGTATCTCTGATCAGATGCAGGCGATATATCTTACGTTCTCTCCGTATCATCTCTTCCTGCTTGTCCAAGCGCGATCTTCGCATTTTCGAACCGTTCATTCAGAGCGAGATTGACGAAGTACGTGACTGTCAAAGTGAAAAAATTAAGATAGGCGATAGTTGACGGTACACAAAGACTGTGTACAGTACCTTTCTTGATCTTGATACCGAGGTACTGGGTATTGAAATCGGTTTTGACGAGAGCCAAGCTATCCAGAACATAAGTCATCGATCGATACGCGCAACAGCGTACGACTCTTACTGTGCTGCATTATCATCATCGTGATCTCCCTCAAGTGTCTTTCCTTCTGCATCCATAGTGACTTGAAAAATATCTTGCTTTCATTCCCAGCTCTTGCACCTTTTTTCCTCCTCATCTCGGCTACTTTCTCTTCCAATTTCTCAGCCTTGTCCGTCATTCGTGCAAAGAGTTCATCAGATGCTTCGCGTGCCAGAAGGGCTGCATGAGCGGATTCCTCTTCTGCAGCAAGACGCGCTGCGAATGCTGCATCTGATTCTGTAGTATCGGGTAATGCGGGTGGAGTAAGGAATGAGGTTGATGAAGATGAAGATGATGAAGAAGAGGATGCTAGAGGAGGTATAGGTCCATCTATAAGGTGATTTCGCGTGACCGGACCGCCGGCTTTTCGAGGCGAGTAAACAATCTCGACATCGCTATCATTTCCATCTTGCGGTACTGGGTCTTGACGAACAAGAGTCTTTGAACGAGCAGTAGTTTGATCATTGATTCTGCGTTTCTTTGCTGAAGGTTGAACGACAGCGGGCTCGTCTGGTTCTGTCGAACTGCTATCACTGCTTTCTGTCTCTGAATCCTGCGACAAATCCACAAAGACAACGGCGGGCTTTGCTGCTGCTGCTGGCGTTGCTGTTGATGGTGGTATTGCTCTGCCTTTTCCTTTGTCCAGTTTCTTGACGGGACTTGTACTCTGCTTGTCGTCGTCGTCTGAATCTGAGATGTCGAAGACTATGGCCATGGCTGCATCTGCATCGTCAAGCGTTGAGTAAGTAAGAAGAAGAGAAGCAGATTCCCTTGAGGTTCTCAGGCCATCGTCAATCGCTTTCTGGTGACTCTTTCCTCGAAGTGGTCAAACAAACCCCTAAAGATGGATGGATCAAGAAGATGCGCGATGACTTAGAAGATGAGATCAGAAGAGTCACTCTTTCCTTATTATGACCATATGCAAAAAGCAACGACGTGCTTCCTCGGCTAGCAGGAAGATGGCCTGTTTGCTCCGCTGGGTCAGGAAGAAAAGTGCAGGGGCAGAATGCCTGTCTACCAATCTCTTCATCTCAGAAAGTAATCCTTCAAGCCTCAAGACACATTACATTATTTTTTGAAGCTGCCATGATACTCATATCTCCAGGAAGTGCAGTCCGCAGCTGCACCTCAATAGTTCTCTTGATTCACATGAGTCCCGATGACTCTTAAACGGCTTCAACGCATTCTCAACGCCTTCTGAACCTGCTTTCAACCTGTCGACCACCCCCTCCGCGAAAATACGGGCCAGCTACGTCTGTGGAAGCTTGGTGATGCATATATCCACTCTATGGGTGCACGAGTGTACCGTACGGAGTATACTGTGTTCTTGCAATACTGGAGGCTCACCTTAGCCTCTCAAATATGACTTACGCCAGATACATAGCGGTTTTCCCAATCAGATTACCTACTGAAGGTTTGCCCGACGCGTGCGAATCTTCCCATACTCCGCTTACGTTAACACGCTGCCCTGAATTCACTGAACCATCCTTGCACATCTCTCGTGACAGACCAAGCTCTCTCTAATTTCGATATCGAGAGAATGATTAACAAAGTCACCACCATATTTACTGACTCTTGGGCCAGAGGCAATCACGTTCCCCATAGATTAAATGGACACATTCCGTTCTTCCTATTGACAGACTTCTTAAGTTCTCCGATGTAACTGTGCCGTCTGGCTCTCGGAACGTCTATTGCAATCCTGTCAGGCTGACAGACGAAGCTACATTTCTCCCTGTATATATCGTAAAGCGAAACATAGCTTGGTACGCAACCGAATGTGAATCGTCAGCAACTCGACTCTCGTCATGCAGGATCCCCTCTCTCTCACCCACTGCACATTGCCTGACGGTACCATGCAAGCTTCGCTCGGTACTTCAAGACAAGCATTATGCTAGTAGCGTACGAAGAAGCAGCGCTGGCTGCTCGAACAGCAGAGACAATGCGCCAACCTGTACTTACTACCGGCAATAATGGAGACCCTAAAGAGCAAGATGAAGGATATAACAGTCATCCAGGCAGAAGACGAAGGAGCAGTAGTAGCAGCAGTAGTATTCACGGGAGCAAGCTGAATGACAGCGAAAAGCACATACAAGCATTAGGTCAGTATCCCTTAGAAGTGCCCCGGTTTGGTTAGGCTGAGGTGTCATTATTGCGACAGAACGCAAGCTTGCCCGAGTCAAGAACAAGCGACAACATCGTACGAACAGCGTCGGGACATCACCTCTGGCTGCTGCGTTACCTTTGGGAAGCCCTGGTCCGAGCAACAGCGACGACTGCGACGATGTTGTTGGAGCTCGAAGCGATTCAGACGTCGAGCAAGACAATACTGCTCAAGAAATGGTAGATGACAGCGAGACTGCATGCTTGCTGTATCCTACCAACAACGGCTCATCTGGCAAGCGCAAACAACGAGAACGGCGTCGCCGGCCTTCAATAGAAGATGTGCTAGAAGCAGAGCGCGGACGACGTAGGAATAGCGATGCTATCAATGATAGAAGCTTGGTATATCAGCGAGAAGCAGAATATACACCGACATACACGACACCTTCTTCCTCAAATAAAATCACGTTTTCAGGGCAAGTCCGCATTTGTGGAGGAATCAGAAGTAATAATGCAGATGACAAGTCCAGAAGTAGTGAGAGGAGAGCATCCATCTATCAAACTGCGCCTCATCTATACGGTACTTCGCCCTCGTCGTCTTCGACCTATCACTCGCCAACTCCACCGCGCCGAGCCTCTCTGTCACGTCCTGCCAGTTTCCGCTCTGAAATCAGTAGAGCTTCTACACCTGCTTCTTTATATGCTCCTCTCCTGTTACCTTCCAAGACTGCGCCCTCGCCTAGTCGGACGCTCTATCTGACATTTGCGAGGGAACAGGGAAGAGTACTGAACTCGGCATATAAAGACATGGTCAAGAAACAGCAGCAGAAGTACGAAGATAGGAAGAAGAGATCAAGGAAGAGCAAAGGGATAGGAGCAGGTTGGTTCGCTTGCTTGCCAGGCTTGTTTAACTGTGAAGGAGATGCATTGGAAGAAGAGGAGCAGGAAGACGAAGAAGACGCTCTTATAAGGCAGCAATACAAGACCGAGATGCAGGTCCTCTTTGGGAGTAGACCGTGGAGATACTTCAAATCGTCATACTGGGCATATCGCATCCGCGGACTGTGTTCGCCAGAGATGGGTCTGGACGACGATGATCTCGTCTAGACATATGCATATTTCATACATACATAATACGATTCTCATTCGCGATACTTATCTGTAGCATGAACCAGAAGTGGGATCGCAATAGCTGTAGTAGGTTTAATGTTAGGGGAGGTCTAGTCATTGCTATACACGCGTGTAACACTAGCATTAGCTCACAAAAGACTGCAATATGCCCCTTTCACATCTCCGACTGACCCGCCGGCAAGCTTATACTTCGAGTCAACACTTTCTTTCTGCTTCTTACCAACTTCAAATCCAAAGAAGACTTTACGCCATGCAGCGCTGTAGCAAGCTGCTCCAACTGCGCGCCAGCTCGCGGCTAGCACCTACTGTATCTTCAAGAAAGCCAGCGCCAGCGCCAGCGACTTGGCAGCTTTTCCAGCAACAAAGAACTGCAAGATTGCATACTTCGCGATGTTTGGCGAAAGATGCACAAGACGTCGGTGCTGGGCCTGCGATATTGGAACAAGGCCTCGAGAACCAGGGCCAACAAGCTGCGCCTGAAGCTGTCTCGGATAAAGCTGCGTCTGCAAAAGACGACATCGATGCGAGTTGCAATCATCTTGATAACAAGAAACAAGAAACATGCTGACTGCTTGCCGGATTGACTGACAAAACAGCCCTCCCTTCTTAAAATCATAGGCGCCGAACAACCAAAAGAGGTTCCCTTATCTTCGACCCTTCAATTCGGGCATACGTTCACAGACCATATGCTCACTATCCCCTGGTCACACAGTACAGGCTGGGGCGCTCCTGAAATCAGACCTTATGGACCATTGATGCTTGATCCTTCTTCGACTGTATTACATTATGCTTGCACGCTCTTCGAAGGAATGAAGGCGTATAGAAATGCAGAGACAGATAAAGTTACGCTTTTCAGACCGGATAAGAACATGGAGAGAATGAACAGATCAGCAGCGAGGTTGGCTTTCCCCGTAAGTTGCACAAAAGCAGTATGTATCCAATGCATATAGATACTAAGAGAGAGAGACTATTGTAGACCTTCACTGGAGAAAAGCTCACCGGACTCATCAAGAAGCTCGTCTCTCTGGATCGCAAATGGATTCCAGCTGAGCCTGGTCATTCTCTATAGTACGCCTTGTCCCTCCCTACACGTTGTTCCATCGCTAATGCGTAATGTGGTGCACAGCATTCGCCCAACTATGATCGGCACGCAAAAAGCACTAGGTGTAGGCGCATCAACAGATGTCCTCCTCTTCGTCATCTGCTCTCCTGTTGGACCTTACTATAAGACTGGGTTCAAGCCTGTCAGCCTTCTAGCCACGACGAGGGATGTCCGTGCATGGCCTGGTGGTACCGGAGGATACAAGGTGAGCTTAATTCAATACATGCTTGACAGAACAAGTAGACTGATTGCGGTCTTGGCAGCTTGGATCAAACTACGCTGGAGGAGTCGTCCGTGAGTCAAGTAATTAGGAGCAAAGCTTTGACCCGGCCTGATAGTCGCTCGATAGCCCAAATGTCCGCTGCAACAGAAGGCTACCAGCAAATACTATGGCTGTTCGGCGAGGAGCACTACCTGACTGAAGTCGGGACGGTCAGTTTTACATATTATACTATCATCAATGAATATCGAGCTGATGTTGCACGTCCTCCACAGATGAACCTCTTTATGGTTGTTGCGGACGAGCAAGGCCAATGGGAGTTGATTACACCTCCACTAGAAGATATCATTCTACCGGGAGTGACACGCGACTCTGTTCTTCAACTAGCGCGAGAGCACGCCGACCCTTCATCTTCCTTCAAGATTGACGGCCTCCCTTCAAACATGAAAGTCAGCGAACGGAAAATGACACTACCGCAATTGAAACAACTTCAACAAGAAGGAAAACTCGTAGAGATGTTCGGTTCGGGCACAGCAGCTGTCGTCAGTCCTGTGAAAGAAATCGGTTATCAAGGAGAAAACATACCTGTCCCTGTAGGAGAGGATGGTCTGGGAGATGTCGCTAGAGCTATGTTGAGAGAAATCACCGCCAGACAGCTTGGAACCGTCGAAAGTGACTGGACCGTCGTTGTCGACTAGATTAGACGCCTTTTGTACTGGCAATAGGGGAAACACAGATCACCTTCTTCGGGTAAATAAGATGATAGAAAAGGCGCGTAATTTAGTATCGTTACAAAGTCTGGAAACATGAAAGAGGAACAACAACGATGAAGAGGTGTTGCTACTGATTTTTGCGATGCTACAGTTTTGAGTACAATCACATTGAGAAGGATGAGTATGTGACTGAAATATGTCTAAGTTGATGATAACTACTAGAACACTATCTGATTTTTTGTATCTGCACAACTACACGCTAAGTGATGATGGCGTCTTCCAATTCTCCAAAGACGTGTGTAGAAGGGAGATTGTCCATATATGAGTTTTGATGTGGATAACGACATGTAGAGATTGGAGAAAGGATAGATAAGATTGTCTGAAGATGTACTTCCAGCCCTCTGACAACACGAGGGTCGACTACGAATCATCGTTTTCCTCATCGTAGTCATTCAGGAGTCAAATGTTTGAACCAGGCTCATCTTCTTCTTTATGCGACGTCTTCCAGAAGGGTGTTGAGCTTCTCTTCTTGCCATTGTTTGCATTGTAGGCGTAGTTGTTGCTGTTCAGCGTCAGATCGCTAGCTGCTGATTGACGGTTGTTGCTACTACTAGCATCGTCTGGAATGACTGTTTGAAGACTTTCTCTCGAATGCGGGCCTCTTTCTTCCGGTGAATCAGGAGCCACTGGCACGTAAAGCGACGAGACCGGAGGTGGGTTATTGGGTGCCTCATCTCCTAAATCATTTCCAGCTTCTAGATAATCGTCTCCAGTCCGGTCTCTTCCTCCTGTTCCTACAATACTCGCACTCAAGAGCGGTCCTCCAGTATTTCTATCTTGTGCACTAGAATAACCCTTTTCACGCATCATAGCTGTCTTTTCTGCGTTTTCGAGTTCAGCTTCTCTTCTTGCTCTTCGTGACCAGAGAATGCCCGTTCCGAGATTGTAGATAGTCACGATGAACAGAATGACAGTCATTACTCCTTGTATAGCGATCAGGACAAAACCTAACACGGCAGTAACGATACCGTTCAAGGTGATGTTGGCGTAGAAGACTACCAGGATTGCATAGGCTGCGATCTTGAAGATCGATATTGTAATCATGAGGATGTTGGAGCCTCGGTTCGCGAATGGTCGCCAGATGCAGAAGGATAGGAAGACTAGGACTTCGATGACGATAAGAGGGATGAGCTGAATCAGTCCGTGGCCCTGCAAAGTGAGAATATTTCGTTAGCTGCTATAGACACTGGAGCGGAAAGAAGATGAACGCACCTGAGCAAAAGCTACGAATGCCGAACTGACGAACGCCGCAGCGGCGAGAATGAAGAGATAACCACTTCCAGATCTCTTGAATTGTTTCGTGACTGTTGTCCATCTCAGACTCAAGCTTTCCCTTCCACCATGCAGTGCATTATTCGCAATTTTGCTTATATGCCAATACACTGCAAAGATAGCCAGATGGATCCATACGAGGACTATAGCAGCTATGAAGACTGCTAGCCAACCTGAATCGTAGCGATGAAGGAATTGCCAGAAACAGAATAGGACAAGGGGAGTATACGAGATCAAGAGTGTTCGTAGGAGATTTGTCCAGATGAAGTAGCGGAGATTGTAGAAACTGGTCGAAGAAGAGCGTGCTCCTATCGTAGGAATGCCGTTCTTCTTGTCTTTCCGCCTTTGCAGGAGTTGGTAGAGGACCACAGCCACTGTAGTGATGATGAATATACTGATCATTGCGCATAGCAAGAATAAGAAGACGATAAAGACCGTCATGAATGCATTTGGGTACGTGACTCCAATATCTTCAGCAGTAGTTTCTATGCCCGAAATGAGGTTGTAAGTAGGTGCGTCTTGGACAGTCGGAGTCGTGAATGGAGATGCCGCAAATGATCTCACAGAGGAGACGAAGCTGGAAGTTCCGCTGGACTCGTTGATGATGTTGTAGGTTTGCCCTTCGCGATTGACACCGCCCGTCATGTATCGCATTCGATTGATGGCGGCGTCGATGGGTGCCATGTAGATAAGTCCTTGGGCTGCAAGTACCGATTTTTATCAGTTTAAAGCTTCAGCCTGGATGCGGTTCAGGCTCGCTTACCCCATGAAAAGTTCAGAGTGAACCGCTTGTACGCTTTCGGATAGTCGAGGGACAAGAATCCGCATAGAGCGACATGTTGGAAGTATGTGACGATAGTCGCGAATCTCCATTCAGGGCCCGATTTATACGGCGATAAAGGCCAGAAGGAATGTACCAATGCGACGAGGAAAGCTCCTATCGTCAATCCTGCAACGGCCCATTGGACTTGACTTAAGTAGACTGTTTTCCCGTTCGATAGGATGGCGTTCAGACAGACTGCTTCTTCGCCTGTACGTTGATTGATGAGAATTATGGTGGCGCTGGCTTCGAGATCTGGCACTGTCCACGCTAAGCCTGGTAGATCGATATGGCTGCGAATAGAACACGAGATTTAGTATGTATCTCTTGATGTAGCTGGAAAGAGCTGAGCTTACACAGAGTCTGGCAGGATGTATGCGAAACTTCCGTCGAACTGGTATTGCGGCAGAGGACATAGTGCTCCTCCTAATATACTGCATGTATTGGCAGTGAGGTTGATGCGCTATTGCGACAATTGAAAAGAGAAGGAACGAGATCAGCCGATTGCGGCCAGCTGAGGACGGACCCTGCTGTGAGACGTGCGACATACCGTTTCGCCGTAAGCATACAACTGTATGTTGAGATCTGCATTGAGGTTCTCTGCCACAGAGCGAGCGCTGATGTCGAAGCCTACACTCCGATTTTGTCTGCGGCATCATTTCAAAAACGATGAGCTCGGATTCTCTCGCTCGCAGAACGGAATTGCACATACCTATAGTATCTTATATCGAATCTCTCGACCTCTACAGCCCGTCCACTGCTGCAGTACGATACTTCTGACGCATCTGATAGTCCGACGTCAGCTTCCAGCTTCTCGGGCGGGCAGGACGACGAAACGCAGGTCGTCGCAGGGTCGCAGATGTAGGTGAATACTTACAGATATACTCAGCTTTCGCTTGAAAAGCATGTACTGGCACCAGAAGCAGCGAGATTACGGCCAAAAGCAGCAGCAGTAACGACGGCGATATCGACCGAGGCATCGTTCGTTCGCAGAGCCAGAGGAAGACCAGAAGCAGGCCAGACCGGGAGAGTACTACTCCACTACTGCTTCCCTATCTATCTCAATCCAACTCCACCTTGAAAAGCCAGTCTGTGAAATCCCGTGTAAATTGCTCCAAGAGAAAGCTGGGCGATAAGGAGAGTGTTGAAATGCTTTAAGAAGGTCTAAAGCAAAAGCTGTACAAGGATGTACAAGCTGAGTGTTGAAGTGGAAGCTGTAAGAAGCCTGTCCTGTTCTGTTGCTGCGTCAATCCGTCAGACAGAATTTCAGACAATTTGATCGATATGGCTCAACGCTCATGCCCAAAAGCGTCATGCAAGAAAGTCCGCGCAATCCTGGCTGGTGGTACTGATGATTACTGAGAAAACAGCAACAAAACATACATCCCATACTGATCCGCTGAATGCCTACTGGTCTCCTCATCGTGTGCGCTCGAGAAGCGCCATTGCGATTCAAGACTCTTTCACATTCCCGCTGACTCGCCATCCCTCTGTTCCCCTCCTCTTGCTCCCTTGTCGCCTTCTGATGGTATTGTAGCGACGTCCAGAACGACTTCCTGCCGCCGGATGGCAGTCTGGGCGTGGAAAATGGGCGTGATATCCTGAAACCGATCCAGAAACTCTTGGACGAGCAACAAGACTGGCCATGGAAGAGAATAGTAGCATCACAGGTAACTATTTGGATTACGCAACAAGCTTGGTCCAGGAGCTGAGGCTGGATCTTCCAGGACTACCACCCTCCAGGTCATATCTCGTTCGCAAGCTCCCATCCTGGACAGGAAGCTTTCCAAACTATCACTGTACAAAACAAGCAAGGGAAAGACATTGATCAGATACTTTGGCCTGACCATTGTGTGCGTCAACTATAAGCGTTTCTTGAATCTTGATCGGCCTGACTGTAACTGTTTGTGATATGTCAATAGGTACAAGGAACATCAGGATGTGAGATAGAAGCTAGTGTCCTGGCTGCTCTTGACCCTTGGAGAGCCAAAGATGCGTTCCATCTCGTCCAGAAGGTACGGTCAGGCGAACCCAAGAGCAGACAACCAGATCTGACATTCCTTGTCACCTTTACTTAGGGCATAGACATATCACTCGATGCATATTCAGCTTTCGCGAGTCCTGACATCCCCTCCATCTCCTCTGCTCCATCTGCTTCGGAAGCCGGCTCTTCCTCCAGCATCTCGCCTTTGACACAATATCTCCGCTCGCATAATATCACACAACTAGTGATCTGTGGAATAGCAACAGACGTATGCGTACATGCTACCGCGAAAGATGCACTTGCAGAAGGCTTCAAAGTCATTTTGGTAGAAGAAGCTTGTAGAGGCGTATCGGGACAAGACTCGGAGAAAGCTGTACAGACTATGCGGGAGAGTGGTGTACAAGTGGTGGGAACGACGGAAGAGCTCAGAAAGCTGCTGTAGCTTTATTTCTCTGCATTATCTGTGAAATAGGACAGACTTGGAGCATGTACATAGCCCGATTTTTGTTACCAATTGTACATAAGCACTGACATCAATATACATACATCATCAATGTGAGCTTACCTGCAAAGCACGCTGCGTCACGCCCGTTACGTTACGCCTGCGCTTGGCTTTCTACGCGCTCGCGTCTTACAGCTCTCAAGCGGCGTCAAAGAACAAGAAACAAGCTTGTAGCTGGAGTTTATTGACCTTGCTATTGAAAGGTCACTTCGCCGCATGGGATGGCTCCTCGAGGTTTTGTGGTGCTCAGGCGCCTGTTTTCAAGCAGCGTGAGCTGGCTGGCTTTTGTGCAGGTCGGTCCAGGCAGCGTGTTCAGAGCTCTACTTTCGTCTACTGATTGTCTTTCATCTCGTTGTATGCTCAGGTCCTCATCTACCTCCCGCTGTCTCTCGAGGTGTGTTTTCTTCATTGAATAACGAAGTATAATAAGATTCAATGCTGATTGCGTTGCTATACTCAGGTCGCTGGAAAGTCCTGCTTCCTCTCACTTTCAGCGGCGCTAGCCTTCTACTACTTTGTGCAAAGCACACTGTCAAACTTACTCCGAGGCACCCGCTTGAATTTCCTAAACACCTTGACCTATCCTTCACAAGTCATCATTATCCCAGCTATTCTTCTCTTATTCTTGAACTTATATCATTCAGCAACTCCTCCGCCAACCTCCTCCTCTCCAACAACAAATTACGCCTCTTTACTCGTTTACGTACCGTCAATATGGGAATCTATACTAAAGACCCTTACGCCCGTCTTTGTGCTCCTGGAAGGAGTATCAACGCTCTTGGTCATACAAGCGCTGGGACAAGTCTCGAAATACCTCATTGAGGAGAAGAACGAATCTTTTCAGTTCGTCTTTCTGATTTCCTCAGCTGTGTAAGGCTCTGACGTTCTGTGCACATAAAAAACGATGCTGACGTGAAGTCGGTCTACCTACAGGACATACGTTGGGAGCGCCTTCTTCCTTTACGACTCATACAAGTTTGCAGCTGCGACGCCTTATAGTGCCACACTGATAGGCGTATCAGTGACGAGTGTTATCTTCCTTACGTACGTATGATATCCTTACTCCATGCCTGGGACGAAGGCTTACCTTACCACCTGTCTGCTTGCCGCTTCAGCGGGATAGCTTTCGCACTACGCAAAGGCAATGTAGTGGAGACCTCTCTCATGCTAGCCTATCTCACATTCCAAATCTTCTACCTAACGGACGGTCCGAATCCATGGACGTATATCGGCTACTTACAACAAAGCGGTCCTATCCAAATCGTCCAAAGCCTATCTACTATATTATCCTTCTTCTCGCATATCTTCGGTGCGAGTCTGGATTTCTTAATCGCCGCGTACTCGGCGTTGCCGCTTCCTGTTCTCGTTGGGTTGGCATACCGGATAGGTGCGTTTTGTATTTCAGCTTTTACCGGATAAGGAGGACTGATGTAGTATGCGGAAACAGCTATACTGTATGCAGCTGGACAGGTCGTCGTGGCGCTTAAGCGGGCTCAGACTGGCTACGATGAATACGAAGTTCTGGCAGACAATGAAGAAACCCAAAGCCTAAGCGGGATGCGCTTGATAATGTCCTACAGTCGCTTGTACGTTTCTTCTCCCTTCGTCTCTCGCGATTTTTCGCGCTGCACAGACTGAACTATGCATGATCCAGCATCCTAATCTCAGTGTACACGCATTTATTGCTCATCAATAACCAAGGAGGACATATGTTCTGGAGCTGGTTGAACGTCTTTATAACACTGTCGCTCTGGGCTGTAGAACTTTTATTGTCCAAAGGAGCAGAAAATCAAGTCAATATCGTCGAAGGGTTTAGGATGAAAAGCGAATGAGTGGTGCATATACGGTAGATTGCATAAAGGAGAATTTGTACTGCGGATACGTAAACACTTGTTGTTGTGAAGTCAATAGCTGTTAACCTGTCGCAGAAAGCGAAACAAACAAAGTCGAGTTAGTACTGATCACAAGCTTATCAATAGCAACTGCGAGCGGTCACGCCATGAGAGGGTAAATACGCATCGTAGCGCCGTTCTTGCAGCTTGTTTCTCTAGGATATCAGACACGGAGGTAACCACTCAACGTCATAGTCCGTAACATACGAATCTTCCAACGTAAGATACCTATACTCCTTCTATACCTATTCTTCCTCGCTTCCTACTTCACTCAAGCAGGTACAGACGAGCTTCAAATGGCTGCAACTTATTGTCCTCCTGCTGTGCTGTATTTCCAGCCAAGAATTTTCCTTGCTTTCCATCTGTAATCTTCTTGATATCAACACTTTGACTTTCTTTACTGAAGTTTGCGACACATAGACATTTCTTCTTTCCATCCGTCTTGATGAATGAGAAAACAGATGAATTATCGTAATCCAGAAGCTCGAAATGTCCATAGACAAACATGTCCTTGTGCTCTTTACGAAGCTTGATCATCGCTCGCCAGAAGTTTAGTAAACTGTCTTTATCATTCTCTTGCGCCTTGGCATTGATTTCGGTATAATTGTCGTTGACGCGATGCCATGGTTTACCGGTCGAGAAGCCAGAGTACTGGCTGTCATCCCATTGCATGGGCGTTCTAGCGATCATAACTCATATGTCAGCACGTTTTTTGCCGCAGATCGTACAGGCAGAAGACGGACCTAGCATTATCTCTGCCGACAGCTCGTACACCCTTCATGGCATCTGTAAGAGCGCTTTCATCGTCACTATGTCGACCCTTGATGAGTTTGAGGTAGTTGATAGCTTCAACGTCGATATAGTCGCTCTGAGGCCAGCTCTCGGGAACATTGGTCATGCCGATTTCTGCGTTGACATAGAATGCGTGAGCTTCAAATCTATGTATAGAGGACTTCGAAGCTGGGCCTACCCTGTCCTTGGTAGATGAACAGAGTTCCAGTCAAAGCACAGGCAACGATCGCCATCATCTTGCCGGCTTGCACACGGTGCTGAGTGCTATAGACATTGAGAGTCAGCTAAAGCACGGCAAATGATAATCGAGACTGCAGAGACCCACTCATCACTGGCATAACGGGAAATCGACCTCGGCTGATCGTGATTCTCAAAGAACACAGTCGTCCAAGAATCTGTACCCTCGATAAAAGTCTGCCACATAGTGACTATATCCTTGAACTTGGTCAAAGGCCAAGGCTGAACCTCGAATTTCTGATTTTTGCCAACATCGATATCGACGACGTCAAATTGGAATACCATGCTAAGCTGAGGATCGGCTGCGCTGATGTATCGTCTGACATGCGCAGGATCAGGCGTTGCAGGCAGCTCGCCGATAGTGATGGCCCCGTATTTTGACAGGATCTTGTCCATCTCGCGAAGATACTCGTGCATTCGAGGACCGTTGCAGAATACGTGGTGGGCCGGCTGCCATTTGTCATGTGGATCTACGACCTCTACATCGTCTAGCGAGCCTTTCGAGTACCTATAGTCAAGAAGTCTCAGCCTACGCTCGGGTAGGAGAGGATTTGTCTGCCTCACATGTTGACCGTATCGACTCGGAAGCCGTCTACGCCCTTCTCGAGCCAGAATGTCATGGCACTCTTGTATATAGCTTTTCTAGTCTCTTCATTCTCCCAGTTGAGATCCGGCTGCTCCGGGCAGAAAAGGTGCAGATAGTATTCCCTAGCAGCCGCGTTAGACTGGGAAGACGGACGGCAAGATGTAGATCAGCTTACTGCGTCTCCTCATCCCATGTCCAGACACTTCCGTTAAAGTTGCCTCTCCAGTTGTTCGGGGGTTGTCTTTCGCCGTTCTCATCGATTCGAGCAGGTCTCCAGATGTACCAGTCGCGCTTCGGATTGTCCTTTGACGAGCGAGCAGCTTTAAACCATGCGTGTTGGTCGGAGGTGTGGTTAATGACGAGATCGAAGACAATCTTCATGCCGCGGTCATGGCAGCCTTTTATGATTTGCTCGACATCTGCGACTGTTCCATACGGAGGATAGACATCTTCGCTGTAAATGATTATCAAGTAACGTCAGTGTCGCTTGTCCACCGGAGGGCCTGTCTTTCGCGCACTAGTTGCTGATGTCGTATCTGGCAGATTGTCAGAACCTCAACAGCATGTCTAGACATATCAAAGAATCATGTATACACACCCTAGATCGACCTGGGGAGAGTCGTAGAAGGGCGAAATCCAGATACAATCGACCCCGAGAGCCTTGATATAGTCGAGCTTGCTCAAGATACCAGCCAGGTCACCGGTCCCAGATCCCGTAGAGTCCTTGAACGAAGCAGGGTAGATCTGATAGAAGACGCCTTCCTTCCACCATTGGCGCTGCAAAGTCCCAAGAAAAGCGTCAGAGGGACCTACCTTCCCAAGCCATGCTGGAGCTGGACCTGAAACTGCACTCACGCTGTGATTTGTGATGGTCGACATGCTTGCTCTGATGCTGCGAGCAAATGGCCAAGAGGTAAGCAACACGATGCGACGATACTTCTGTTCACACCTACTACCCGCTTTGCGCTTCTCGCTACGCACGACCGCCCACTGGTATGACTGAACGAGCGGAGGCACTGCCGAGGTCCCGCACCACCCAAGACGATGCTACTACGTGTAGCACCTGCGCCTGTCGGTATTCGTTATTGTACCTACCTTTACCTAGATTCAGGCTTTCCACGCTAGACGGTAAGGTGTTTTTCGGTATATGTCGTCTCTCTGCCCAGCGCGGAGCACCAGTCTCACGTGTCTCAGCTCTGACAGCTCGTGTCGTCAACCCCGCAATTGAGCGGTAAACTTCGGTATTGAGTACAAACTTTTCTTCGAACAGCGAGCGGGCTTGGTCTCTCCCGAAAGCCGGGCCCTCGCCCGCAGCTCAAAGAACTAGCTCGGTATAGATCTGCTTGGGTGAAGGTAAGTGACGGTATTGAGCCCCGCACTCTCTGTCGACCTGCAATCTCGCCCAGTACAAAACCCTCTTCCACCCAGTCGGTTCTCCTCTTCTTCTTCTGTTCCTCATCCTCATCCCCTTCTGCCCTCTCATCTAATATACACCCCTATAGAGGGAGCACATCATGTCTCGACCTAGCAATAAAGCCTATGGCGAAGATGGCAGTAAGTCGTCTTCTCGTTCCTGTCCACAATATTCCCCCGCAACGTCAGTTGACCTGGTCTACTTCCCTTGCAGTCGCTGAACAGCCAAAGCACTACGAAGAAGAGCTCAATGAGAAGCCTGTAATGGCCCAAGGGGCCCTTGAGCACGTCGATGTCGACGATGCGGGCCAGGCTACCGCCGCTGAAAAATCCATGAGCATCAAGGCTGCCTTCAAGGCATATCCAAAGGCTGTAATGTGTGTCTAGTTGTCCACCTTTCCGCAATGGTCGACTAAGGCCACGGTTTGTACAGGTGGAGCATGATCTTCTCCACAGCCATCGTTATGGAGGGTTTTGGTAAGCAAATTTTTCTAGGTCGCATGCGAGATGATTATACTTACGGTGCTTGATATAGACCTTACCATGGTCAGCAAATCTTTCTAGGTCGCATGCGAAATAGGTATACTTACGGTGCTTGATTAGATCAACTCTTTCTACGGTCTTCCGGCCTTCCAGAAGAAATACGGTACTCAAGTCGGCCCTGACGAGTACCTAATCACCCCAGCATGGCAATCCGGACTCAGCAATGCAGTCCAAGTTGGTTCCCTCATTGGTCTTGCTGCAAACGGCTGGGCGTGCGACAGATTCGGATACCTGCGCACCATGTCGATTTCCCTCGTTGCGATCATCTGCTTCATCTTCATCACCTTCTTCGCCCACAATATTGAGATGCTGCTCGTCGGAGAGCTCCTCTGCGGTATCCCTTGGGTAAGTCACCTCGGCAATCGAAAGAAGGGGTCCCGCAATCTAATAGAACGGTTCACTAGGGTGTTTTCCAAACACTGACAACTGCCTACGCCGCCGAAGTTTGCCCTACTCCCCTCCGCCCTTACCTTACGACCTATGTCAATCTCTGCTGGGTCATGGGTCAATTTATTTCCTCGGGAGTGCTCAAGGGTGTATCCCAGTACGACGTTAATGACGAGTGGGCTTACCGCCTTCGTAAGTTGCGGAGATGCGGCACCTTCTCCGCCAAGTAGCTAACGTCGGATCTGTTCGCAGCTTTCGCCCTCCAATGGATCTGGCCAGTACCCATCCTTGTTGCATCTCTCTTCGCGCCAGAGTCCCCGTGGTATCTTGTCCGAAAAGGCCGTCTCGACGATGCTCGCAGATCGCTCCAGAGAATCTCCTCAAACAAGCCTGGTGCTATTCCTATTGACATTGAGCAGCGCATCTCCCAGATGCAAGTCACAAATGAGATGGAAATCGCTGTTAATGCCGGCCAGAGCTACTCCGACCTCTTCAAGGGTGTCAACTTGCGAAGAACTGAGATCGTATCCATGGTCTGGATGATCCAAACCTTGTCCGGTTCCGGTTTCATCGGCTTCTCCACTGTCTTCTACATTCAAGCCGGCCTCAACACCTCGAATTCCTTCACTCTATCCCTATGCCAGTATGCTCTTGGTGCCATTGGTACAATGTCATCCTGGTACACCATCAACCGCTTCGGTAGACGGCCTCTTTATCTATGGGGCCTTGCTTCGATGGCCGCTATCCTCTTCGCTGTCGGCTGCACGGGCTTCAAATCATCTTCAGGCGCTTCATGGGCCGCTGGATCCCTCGTCTTCTTTTACTCCTTCCTGTATCAATTCACTGTTGGTCCAGTATGCTACTGCCTGGTAGCTGAGATACCATCCACCCGTCTCCGCGCCAAGAGCGTTGTCTTTGCAAGAGCAGCTTACAACGTTGTCGGAATCGTCAACAACGTCCTCTTCCCTCGAATGCTCAGTCCTGTCGCCTGGAATTGGGGCAAGAAGGCCGGTTTCTTCTGGGCCGGCGCATGCGTGCTCTCTGCTGCCTGGACTTTCTTCCGTCTCCCTGAACCCAAGGACCGAACTTACGCCGAGTTGGATATCCTCTTCGAAGAGCGAGTCTCTGCCCGCAAATTCAGGACTACCGTCGTTGACGTTCAGGCTCATGCCGAGAGGACTGGCCGCCAGTTCGATGCTGCGGATCTTGTCTCTGCCTCGGCTGGCGGTGGCGCCCATTAAATTAGCAGCGATGAAAAGGTCTTGTGGCCATAGCAGCCTCGAAAATGTCAGATCTGCAAAGCGTATTGTTTGTGGCTTGACGGATGATTAGCTCTAGTGTATTGATGGTATAGCATTGGGTCGCTATTGAACTATGTATGATTAGCTGGTATCTGGGAAACATCGTAATATCGTTCTGTCAATGACAAATAGGCACTGGATCTCCGCCTTTCTTTGCGCAGTACCTACTTGACCCCCACGATGCCCCGGGTAGCGGGCAAAAGGGCTTGCGACCAGTAAGGACCTTGAATTCGCTTGAAGCAGCCAGCTCGCAGCTCAGAACGCTGTAAATGAGATCCGTCTCGACTGACAGCTCTTGATTGTTTTGACAGGTGTAATTTTAGGAGGGTCAAGTGCGATGGTGAGGCGCCATGTAGTCGTTGTACAAACTCTCGAATAGAGTGGTAAGCTACCTACCTTGTCCGGGAAAGCTCGCTGATTCTCGCTGAAACTCGTGACAGCACCTATCTGAAAGCCAGAGGCGGCAAGTGTGTGGGAAGCCAGCTGCTGTTTTGACCAGTACTGATAGCTTGCTTTGTTCAGACGCCAGCAGAGCCTGCGTACTCTACCTCCGCCGGCAACACAGGACACCCCGCAGCCCATCCCAGTAGCTGGGCCTTCCATCCCCAATCTCCTCAATAATGGCATCTCTGGGCCAACTCCGCCTTTCACAGGCTTCTTTACATCTCCTGAGCCTACTTCCTTCTACACAAATCCCAGTCTGGAGCCGGATATCGATATTAATGGAGGAAACGCTTTGCAGATTGCTGCAGAATCCGCCTCGCGACGGCCAGAGAGTGCTGATGGATCAGATCTTTCACCCTGGTCTTCTGTTTGGCAGTCCGAAGCGCTTCCATGCTGGATCTCACAATGCATAACGAGCGATGCCATCCCTGCGTCAGAGTTGTCTGTCGCATCCAGTCTTCCAACGAGCAATCAAAGCCCTGCAACTACAATCCGTGAAGATTCCCTTTCAGACTCTGTGCTCATACCCAACATAGCTCTCTTCTTTGAGCGTATACATCCCATCATGCCCATTTTCTCTCGCACGTATATATTCTCTAGGCTTGACAGGGAAGATCATAGAACCTCCCGCGAGTTCGCAGCCATGCTGCTAGCGATGTCCGCCTTCGCGCTGGTTCAGCCAATTAAGACTAGCGAGCGCCAAAAGCGCCCAGCGCTCCTGCAGCAAGCCAGACTCATACTCGAAGAAAGCGTTGCAATGCAAGCAAATGCCATGCTCGGTCAACATTCGGGGCTGGAATCTGTCTTGACATCCTTCTACACCTTTGGGTGTCTCTTCGGCCTACAAGAGATCCGTGCCGCTACTTTTCGGCTGTATGTGTTCTATAGTTGGGCGTCCTTACGAGCTTTAGACTAATGTTTTACCGCCAGACGCGAAGCAGTAACCCTGGGCCGCTTGCTCAGACTGCACGACAGCGAAGCCTATCGAAATCTGTCAAACCAAGAAAAGGAACGCTGGTTGCGAGCCTTCTGGGTTCTTTCGATAACCGAACGAGCTTATGCCTTGCAACATGGCGAAACCTTGGGTTTTCCTGGCAACCCCGGCCGGGATATGGCTGCTCTTCGCGCCTCCCTCACGAACTCGCAGCTTGCCGACTTCCCCATGCAAACCCTTGGCTTATTCGATGACATCGACGAGAGCTTCCTTGTCTGTTGGCGGCGGCAATGCACAGGAGTCGGATGCCCTCTATTGACGGCCGAGCGCGCCATTCAGCTACATACTTCGCTCGATACAAGGGTAGCCGAGTGTGATCCACCGCAGAGTGCTCAAACCTACAGTAATGTCGCTTCCAACTGGGATAGATCGCAAATCCAGCAGATAGATACGCAGATCACCAAAGAATGGCTGCATTCGCAACTATGGAAGGTTGCTCTCTGGCACGGTCTTGTCTCGTCGGACGCCCCAGCCGAACAGTTGAGACCATCATACGTGCTGCATGTCGCCAGACATGCTTGCGATACGTATCAAGCGATGCCCAGCGCATCACGGGACGCGCATGGCATAGGATTATTCGATAAGCTATGCGATATCGCGCTCGCATTGGTCAAAGCAACCGAGCTCACGAAAGCTACCACCCCTTCATATGAAGGCTTGGCTCTCATGGAAGACCTCCTCGATGCCTACCAAGCATTATTGCAGGAGGCTCCAGACGATGCGCAAGCTTATTGCGAGACGGTGAAAATAGCAAGGGATATGCAGGCTGGCAGGTATACCTGAACTCATGGCTCATATCGACATGGGACATCGATAAGCCCTGCCGATTGCTATGACCACCAAGTGGATTCTGTCAATCCGTCAACCAAAAAGAGCATCTCAGGGAGCTACCTACATCACGAAGAGCAGCATCGCTTAGGCTGTTCCAGTTGCATCGGACGCCCCTCCGTCTGGCATAGTGGAAGGCAGTGACAGCGCCTTGATATGCGAAGCATGCCGTGATTATAAGACCACATGGACGAAGCTACAGCCATTTGGAACGACCTGGGGCACTGGAAATCATCCTTCATAGCAATGGTTCATCTGGATGCCTGTTGGCGCTCCCTGTCCGTCAAAGCAACAGAAGAGCAATGGCGATCAAAGGCTGGAAACGAGAAGTCGGAGTAAAGATAAGGGAATTTGACTTGTAGTCACATGTGAACTTCGATTTTAGGGGTCCCCGCTATGCCGCATTACTTCTTGCAAACAATCCCATATGCGATATGACTTCCACTGCTCTACTGATCACTTGATTTAGACACCAGCCATACTGCGCATCCCTTCTACTTTCAACTCGAGATGACCGAATACGGCATGTACTTTCTATACCTTCTTGACTACCTTGGGTGGGACGAACCAGAAAGTCGCTGCGAGAAATGCTTTGATCGCTGCGCCTATCCCGAAAGTCGCTGCGCCGCCTATGGTATTCACAAGTATCCGGCCAATAAACGCGCCTATAAAGAGAGCCATGACTGCTGTCATGCGATGATCGCGGGAAGGTACGCTTCAGAAGAGTTGAGTATTAGCTATGGTTCTTGTTGACACAGCGAAGATGATTGCAGGCGCACCGATGCCGCCAATGAAGCAGACCAGGATCGGAAATGAACTCGCACCAGATTGCTAGTATAGCGTGTTAGCTGCCGTTCTTTGTGACCATCTTACTGCTGTGTACTCACTGGTCAAGACAACTGTTGTGCCATAATGCGTATTCAAGCGCTTTCCGCAGATGCCTTGTAATCCCATACTGGCAGATGCGAAGGCCAGAGCCAAGAAGCCAAGTCCGCTCGTCCACGATACATTCTCCCTGTTCTCTGCTACTGACGGTTGATCCGACACAAGCACGCAGATGAAAGAAGCCATCATTAATCCGGATTGCAAGAAGGTAGCGCCCATAAGCCAGAGCCGCTTCTTAGGCCCTATCCGGTCGCCGAGCTGTCCAAGAGAGGATCCAAGAAGGAAGGAGCAGAGGGAAGTGAGGGCTAGTCGGTCGGCATAGTGAAAGAAGGAAGATTGGAAGGGTCCGGAGAAGAGCCTCGCCAGCGCAGCCGCTAGCTGTACGACATTACCGCTGCATATTCAAACATCAAATGGAAAAAGCACACGGTGTGTCGGTCAGCAAGGAATGATTCTTTTTTGATGACAATGCCCACGTCTGAAACCCGCAAAAGAGGAAAGCAGTCGCGAAGGAGATAGCGTCTATCCATCCGGTTATGAAGCAGTAGCCTATCATATGGTATGTACACTACAGAGGAGAAGCCAAGTCAGAAGCTGGTGACTAGTATCTTATCGCATTGCGCCATCATCATAGTCGTGCTACGTACAGCTTCAGGATTAACTTCGCCGTCAAGATGCTTCCATATCTTGGTTATTAGAGAGTCCTGTGAAGTAGCTTGAACTTCGCTGGCATCTCCTGCTGGACCTGATCCGCCAAAGCCAGATTCGATATTATTGATGTTCTTTTCAGCTGCAGCGTTCGCTGGCTCCAGCGTGGGCTCAGCAGCCGTAGCCATATTCGCTACTGTGATCGTAACCAGTCAATGTCGAAGAAGAAGCAGAGGAAACTCCGCAACAGAAAATCTTGTCAGGATCAAGACGGCCGTCGGCTCGTGCTCTACCCCTAATTTCAAGTCGCCTTCAGCGATAAGGTACGAGATCCCAAGCGTGTACATGTTGTATGGCTGTCGCTCGCATCTGAAATCGAGATCATATCCCTAACCTCGCGACCTTGATCAGATCCGAAGTCTGTGACAGAGCGTGATCAGCTCGCTGCTAAAATATCGATAATCTAGCCAAAGTAGGAGATTGATAGTCTGCAGCTGTGCGAATCTCATTGATATAGGCATGGCGACTACTACTGGGAAAATCGTATGTCTACCGCTACATTTGCTTCACAGCCGCCGTTTCATACTTCCGCAGGCTTTGTGAGCGCTATCAGGCTGAAGTTGACGTCTTCTGTCATAGCCATGAACTGTTTGACAACTTCAGCGACGCCCTGAATGGCGATCAATCCTGATAGTCAGTTTTGCGTTTCCAATAAAGCCTTTAGCGCTGATAACCCACCTCAAGTAGATCGCCGTGCAGTGAACCATGAACAACTGGAGCTCTCCTACCACCATCAAGTTCGACAATACTTCTCTGTCCATTAACATCTGCCGCGACGAATGCTGAGAAGTGGAATTCTACATCGTCATTCGCGTTGGGCGCAGCCGTCTGTCCGGCTTGTGCTGTCGATGTATGTGCAGCTTCGAGTGCTGTGCAGGTTTCCAGATATTTACCACGCTCGTCGGGCGATAGATCTTTGCAGTCGGAAAAGATCTTTGCTAGGGCAGATGAGGGATCTGAAGTGGACTGTGTCAGCTGGCGTATGCCGAAGCTGAAAGTTCAGTACCTACCGAGCTTCACAGGTATGTTCGCAACTGCATGTAGTATTCCCATAGTCCCTGCAAGACGATGCAAAGTTGTTAGTGCGGCTCTGTGATCTTGGGTGCATTATCGACCTACCGCAGGCGTTACCTAGTAGGATTCCAAGTCTAGCATTTAGTCTTCGTCAAGAGGAAAATCCCTTACTGATGCACTTACTGATCTATAGGAAGCCAAATTAGCCAACCTCCTGAACTTTAGAGGGAGTACCTTACAGTCTGCTTGAAGAACATGATATCCTTGGGTAATGGCTGATCTTTCTGTTCTTCATCCATTTTCCTTCGTGTTTCCCAGTAACCTTCGGATGCTGGGAACAGCTGGATGACAGCATACACCGGCCTTGGCACGAAGGCTCTGATTGTTCAGATGGATTTCAGTGAATGTGCGTGAACGGTGAGAGGGATGCGAAAGTACAGAAGGTCTGAATCCAGGCCGTAGATGTCACAGAAACTCGCGTCTTCAGGCTTGAGACCTAGAGATGCCGTCCACTAGCAGAAAGATGGTATGAGAAGAGGTACAGTGCCTCATAGAATGGTCGTGTACTTCTTGAAACACGTCCGGGTTGGCTTCCAAAGGTACCTGAACCGCGCTGCTTCGTCAGCGGGGTTGTTTAACCATAGGTTATTCTTCGCATAAGGGTACCCAGCGCATTGTGTTGATGATGCAGATGTATGATGGTCAATTAGTTCTGTTCTATGGCTGCAGGTCGACCGAAGACAAAGGTTGCTTCACGTTCAAATGGCAGAATCATGACTTCTCAGCTTTCCAGCTCTGAGATACTGTGTGAGAGCATCTTAAGCAGATACTGAGCACGAACTGATGCCTTTCTGGCAGAAGCAATGCTCAGATACTCTGGGAAAATGGCCCCTAATCTTCTAAACTTTTGACTGGTCTGCCAGCGAATGCGACTGGGGCTGGTGTCGTCGCGTATGCTCGTCAAGAGAAGAACGTCTTCGACATTGGAAGCGCCATGTAGCAGAAGCCCAGCCTATTCAGCGAATCAGCCTACAACGGAGCAGTCAAGGTGCTCAAGAACCGCTGCGATTGTTTAGCCTTAGATTTCAATTGACCTTTTCATGCCTAGGCGAATCCTATCTACCGCCGAACCTCTCAACTCCTGCAATCCCTGCTCCAGTCGATGCGAAGGATGTTTCGAGCAATGAAACAACGGAGGAGTCTGCACCTGGATCGCAGTCGCAGTCTTCTGGTCCTTACATACCTGCTGTCATCAAGACACACAAAGCACTGGAACGTACGGCTTCCGATGAATTGCCAGCACCTGCTCTGTCCGCTCCTCCTGCAACTATCCCTTTTGCTCCAGAAGGATCGCAAGCATCTCAGTTTGATGGTGCTTTCACTCAAGAAATGAGTATACAAGCTTCGCAAGACGCTCCTTCTCCGCTACCTAGTTCGCAAGTATCTTTCCTCGAGCCACCTCCTTCGAGCGCAAGTAAAGCTGGCAAGAGAAAGCGGGAGATTGGCGATGACGAAGAAGACAGTGAGGCTGACGAAGGCGAAATGGAAGCCAACTCATCGTTCGATATCGAGCGTGCATTGCTAGGAAGTGCAGCTACACCATTATCGCAGACTAGACATTACACAAATCAGAGCAGGATAGCACCACGAGAGCCTGCATCGGAGGTGCTTTTGCAAGGCGGGGAGGACGAAGACTCAGCTGTAGCAGCCAATGCGGCCTCGAACGAAGAAGGGAATCGGAATGCGGAGAATTTGGACAGCTTGAGAGCCGATCAACCAGCTACACAAGCCTTTGGCTTCCATTTCTCCCAGATGCCGGGCATGGGCAATCAGATGATGGAAGAAGACCACCAAGAGGAAGATGGTCAGCATCGGTCAGCGGTCACCGATCTCGCTGCACAAGCACGTACCGAGGAGGACGGTACTCCAGTAGAATCAAGCGCTTTCCGCTTGCATTTCTCGCAATTGTACCCAGACTTGGACTCGTTAAGAGGCTGAAAAGCTGTGTAGGGCTTCTTTTGCGTCTTATGCAATCTTGTCGTTGTCCTCGTTAAATGAAACAAAGTCAACGTCGTTTCATACAGTGCACAATTCGCAGGAGCAGTCTGATTCATCGGTATTCCAGAAGCGGTTCTTTGGGGGCGGACAGAGTTTTTGAGGCCTCTTCCGTACGGTTCAGCAGCAGGATTGTAAGGCGCGATGTCGCACATATGACTAGTGCCCAGCAGCAAGCGGACTGTACTGAAGCGCACGACCGGCAGCAATCAGCCGTGTATCTCTTTTAACGACTTTCAAGCTGTGCTGGTCCTGCGCAGCAGCGTACATGGACGGCAGAGTAGGAAGGTCATCCGTCTAACCATCTACAACCGCAAGGATCCTTTGTACCCGCACCTCGTCAGGACTCAAAATGTGCTGAAGGAGGCGGATAAAGGGCATCAGAGCTGACATCCAGCGCACGCGAGCGGCTTGAGTATGAGCAGGTAGAGAGAGCGCCGATTCTGTACTATGCTCCTGTGGGTCGTGGAGCAGGAACCGAGGTGGCAGATAGACAGCCGTACGCTTGACCAAGTCGTCTATCTCGTTTCCAGTTCGTCTACGGATGGCCTTCTTCATCTGCCTTCGTCGCTTGTTGCACCCGCTGAATTTGGCCTTGAAGCCCTTTATGTCAAGCTGGATTAGAGCCTTTTTCTGAAAATGCCGTCATCTTGACATGTACTTTGCCTGACCATAACTCTTCGATAGCTTGCGAGATAGTGTTCGCTGTGACTTGTCTATACCAATCGCAGCAAGACAGCAAAGAAGGATAACTGACAGGTCTGCATGCGCGCGAAAAGGTGGTTGCAGCGTACGCTCGTTGAGATGCGTCTCCAGCTTCTTAAGAAATTGTTCATCTTGGATAGAGGGATCTTCGGAAGTCGCAGAAATCACAGTGGATGCGGTGTGGTTCGGGTACTGGAGTGAGTGCGCGAGTGGCTTTAGGTGCGTAGCTTTCGTGAAGATCGAGCAACCGCTGCAGACCACAAATAAGCCGGTAAATCGAAGCTCTTGAGGTCTCCTGGAAGGCCGGGACTCTTGTAGGGAGTAGAACTGCGAAGCGGTTCATCTTGGCAAGAGCTGCGAGTTGTGGTCGTATCCGCTGAAACTAGATATCTAAATCCTTCTATTGGCGGTCCGATTGCTCTAGATAGTGAGGAAGGGTGCCGGCGATAATCCTGCTCAGGAAAGCATGCGGCCCATTTTGCTTCCCCAGCCGTTATCAGTTCTCGTCCTGCAATATGTGAAGGTGATCTCCGAGCCGGCTGGGATGTTCTTGATACCACGAAGCCAGATTTCCTCGCTGACATATGCGCCCATGTTTTCTTCCATTCTGGAAACCATTCGTAGACATAGTACAGGAGGAGGGCGGGACTCCATGTGCATGTTCGTTGCATAGGTCTTCCGACCTTCCATACTTGCGGACTTCAGGCGCACATACCGCACCCGGCTGCAACGAGAGTCGTAACAAAAGCCTGCAAGGGATCCAGGTATTTCTGAGGGAGACCAGAAGGAGTGCTTGTTGATGCCGAGGCCTTAGCAACATCCTCAACTTCGTCAAACTCCATATCGTTATCGATTTCCTCGTCTGTGTCGTCAAAATCGGAGGATTGCTTCTCCCCTGCTTCGGCTCCATCAGCTGCGTGCACCGCTCTGCGCTCGTTAGCCTGAATTGTGGACATATTAGCCAATCCTGGAGTAGTGCGGAGCGTATAGGTCACCCTCACGAGATCGGCATGCTCTTCGTCGAGCGATTCGTGCTCTAGGGCTTTCTGTTTGCCCTTCGTGGCCTCAAAATACCGAAATGACAACACCGTCGCTAGACTTTATTCTGTGTCCCAGAGCGGCGACATAGCCGTCCGATATCGGCTCTCTGCACTCAATGTAGGAATTGTTTCATCCACATGACATTCACTCTCATGCCATCGGTCTCGAATGAGCCGGTGGAGGTGTGGTACTTCGGCAGCACCTGCTTGAACAAGATGTCAAATAACTCGAGGCGTGCCTTCTCGAAATTGGTAGGTTCGTCTTGCCTACTGAGCGATCAGAATCTCGAATCCAGCCCGTACGGCGTGTTGACCAACGCTAATTGAGCTGTACCTCGCGTGTGCCCTTGTCGATCTTACGTTTGCTGAGATGGAAATATTGCAAGCTGTTTTAAAGGTGGTCTGCCACTCCGGATGGCGCCTAAGAGTTGGTATATACTCTTCAGCGAGATGATCAGATGTAGGCCGCAAACTCTTGAGTCGAGTACTGTAAGATCAAGGCCACGCTCTTGTAAGATCTTCTTGAAGGCTTTGATGTCAGGATCGCATTCTTCGTTGAAATAATAATCGCAGACGCCAACGAGCTTAAGGAGATGAATACTCGGCATGGATAGAAGTATTAGGTCAACCAGCGCCTGGGTTATAGTGATGGATCTGAGTTCCGATTGATAGAGTGAAGAAAATTGGGCGTTGATTGCAGTATTTTCTGCTTCATCACTGATCTGTAGACATCGCTGTATTCTGTTGGAGTTGACGAGTGTCAGAGTGCGGAGGGACACGAAGACGCTCGCATTGAAGGAGGGGAATACCAGCCCTTCGATAGTTAATGTTTGCAAGCGAGGGTTAGCGAGCGCAGTCTTGAGTCTGAGAAGATCGCCATTGAAGCTGTGCTGTACATGTAGGAATAGGAGAGCAGGTAGACCGAGCGCGACGAAGCGATCGCAAATGCCTCCATCAATGGAATTGTCCTTGACGTACGCCCGCTTGAGAATGCTGCAGCTTTGGGAGGAGGGTAGATATCTTGCAGATGCCAGCCTTTTGCAGACGAAAAAGTAAACCAGAGCCTCCTGGTGGCTGAGGCAAGAACCTGAAGTGCTTAGGCCTTCTCGAGGCTGCTCGCACGCTTTGTTGACCCGAGCAGGAATGGGAGCACCTGTAGCAGTCTCGGTGTCAGACAGGAGATTGACTCCAGTTCGCAAGAACCTGGTCCAGCACGCTTGGCCAGCTCTGAATGATAAGTAAATAGGGAGGTAACGCTTACTAGGCTTCTTAGTTGTTCGAGCGGGAACGACCTCCGCATAGCTATGTGGAGGTGTAGATGGAGCTGGTAAACACACCGGAGATTATCAAGTATCCCCCTGCAATCGGCATCAATGAGAAGGGCGCACCTCTTGCTAATGTGATGTGGCTTCTCCGGCTGGAGAAGCGAATATTATGATGTTAAAATAAATAGAAGACTTAGCAGCCTTATAAGGATATAAAGATAGATGATATGAGTATTGATGAGATAATATAGAAGCGATGTCAGCAGAGAATGGGAGAGTGGATTAGGAATTGAATGAAATGAGATGAAGATAGACAAGAAGGAACGAGAAAGAATGACCGGCTTTTATAGTCAGACCTGGAAGATGATGACACACCGACCATTACGCAGTGCGTCCAACTTTCGCAAAACTAGCGTTCGATTGGCTGATTCCAATGTAATGGAAGTGGGAGACTGGATCGAGGCTAGGTTAGCGTAAGACATAGCATCCTCACGTCACGAGCATTTTCATGCTCATATTCGAAGCCCGCAGAGGATGCTCGTAAAGCTATGGCTTAAAAGACCCTTGATCATCGGGGTTGTCCGACCAGCATCTCTTCCAGCACCTTTCGTATCTGTTTCGCATCTCCTCGCCCTTGTGTCTCCTTCATTCCTTCTCCCACAAGTCTTGCGATGACCTTGACGTTGCCTTTCCGTATTTTGTCTGCTTCGTTTGGTAGCTTTTCGATGATGCTCTGGCAGAGCGCGGTGTAGTCCGTAGTGGAGGAGCTTGCTGCTTTGATGGCTTCTGCGAGCTGAGAGGAAAGGGAAGAAGTGCTAGATGCGGCAACGAAGGATGCCAGGAGTGCTTTGCCGGTGGTGCCTAAGTACATACAGTGAATAAGCCACTTCGAACACGCAAGCTAAGCCTGCTTACCATTGATCTTAGAGCTTTCGACGGCGTCGATCAATGCTCCCAGATCATTCGGCTCAACTGGGTTGTCCGCAAAGCTCTTCTCGTGTTTCGTCAATAATCCTAGAAGATCGTGTATGACCCTTGTTCAAGACCGTCAACTTTCATGCCATAAGCCCAGAGCTTTGAACCCACCAATTAGCAGCGATCCGTGCACCCCTTCCTTTTGCTACCTGCTCAAAGTAGTTGACTCCTCCCGGTTGTTGACCATCCTCACTATCCTCCACAGCTTCATCCAGCTTAACAAGTATATCCACCTCTCTCTGCATCAAGCCATATTGCTGTTCCAAGCGCTCCCTTTTCGCATCCGGCACTTCAGGCAGATTCTTCTGTATCTTCTCGATAATATGTTCTGGAATAATCAAAGGAGCCAATTCCGGATCTGGCATGTATCGGTAGTCGGGCGTATCTGCTTTGCTGCGTAACTTGTAGGTTGTCCCGAGGACTGCGTCGAAGCCTCGCGTTTCTTGCTCTAGTTGCGCATTCGGGTCAATGCTGAGGATCTCTATATGTCTATCCACTTCGTGTTCTGCACAAAGCTTGCGTAAGTCATGCTCGTCTCACACATGTCACTCCTGCTGTGCTGCACTCACCTATCGCATCTACCATGGATCGTATGCTGTTCAAGTTCTTGATCTCGCATCTCTTGCCTAATTCATCACTTCCCGGTCTAGAAACAGATACATTGACATCTATGCGCAAAGAGCCCTATGCAAGGTCCGTCAGTCAGCTGCGGGCAAGAACAGGGGTGCACTCCGCGACATACCTTTTCCATATCTGCTGTACTTGCTCCTGTACATCGCAACAGACTCTGCACCTTACGGACATATGCAGCTGCCTGCTTCGAATCCCGCATATCTGGCTCGCTAACGATTTCAACGAGCGCTGTTCCCGCTCGATTGAGGTCAATAAGCGTTGTGGATGTATGAGGATCATGCATCGATTTGGCGGTGTCCTGAGATGCATATAAGCATTCGCGAATGTCTGAAAGATAAAAGTTGCCCACCTGCTCTAGCTGCACTTGCGAGATGCGGACTTGCATAGGCGCTTCCAGACCATCATGCCGCGGTGTAAGTTTTACTACACCGTCGTTCGCGAAGGCAGCTGAGGTAAGGCGGTCCGTAAGCTGAAGAACCGCTTGCATGGTCCGGTGCAACAACTCACAATATTTCTGAGTAATCTGATAGCCATTCGGCAGGTCTGGGTAGAGATAGTGCTTCCTATCGAATCTGTAGGAGTTTGAATGCTAAGCTACATTACATAGGTAGACTATAAAGCCGGCCTACTTGGACTTCCGCCGGATTGTGCAGCCAAGAGCGATGGCAGCTTTGAGCGCCAGCTTAACCGGCTCAGGGTTGAGTACAGGTAGAGATCCAGGTATTGCAGCATCGAACAAGGCGACTTGGGTATTCGGTATCTCGTCAAACGATGTATGGGCGGGAGAGAAGAGCTTGATTGGGGATTTCAGCTGGACGTGTAGCTCCAGTCCTATCACAGGCTGCCATCCATTGCGATGGTTCTTGCTTCCATTGCTTGCGCACGAGCTGCTTTGACGTCGTCGGCTCAAGGCATAAGGTGCATTTCTTGCGGTGAAATATCGAGCAGAAGCAGTAGAGCAGCCATATTCAAAGCAATGTTGATGTATCAGCGATATTAAGGAAGCTGGAAGCGGTAATGGGCGGAAAAGCATAAGTCATCAGCTGGAAGAGCCTTGAACGTCCAGGCTTCTTCAGTTTCTTGACAACTCTTTTGAATTGCTTTTGTGGAAGATCCAGTATGACTTCAGCTGACACTTCACCTGCGCGATCTGGCGCAGCTCCTCCTGCTCCTGGCCCTACTGCTGCTGGTTCATCGCCTAGACATCCCTTGCTGGCTGCTGGCCCTCTCTATGCTTTTGCCCTCCCGCAAGAATTGCTCCAAGTCATCGCGCTGCGCTCTCCCTTAGGGGGTCATGCAAGTACTGCTGGTGCATCCGAACAACAAGCTACTGCCGGCGAATTTTCAGAAGAATCGAAGAAGAATGGCGATGACGGCAGTAATCCTGGTGCCAAATCACGGATCTCTGCGCTGGGATGCAATCTTTGTGGAGCAGACACGTTCGATGATATAGCGGAGCAGAGATCACACTTCACGACAGACTGGCATCGATACAATGTGAAAAGAAGACTTGCGAATAAGAGCACCGTAGGAGAGCAAGAGTGGGAAGGACTGGTCGAAGGTGCGCCGCGGTAGTTCAAGCTGTTGACTAATATCTGACCAATGAAGTGTGTCTACCACAGCCCTTAGCGATTCCTTGACTGGATCGGCATTATCGAGCTCTGAAGGGTCAAGTTCGGACGAAGGCTCAGAAGACGAGACGAAAGTAGCCCGAGTTCTCGCCAAGCAAAAGATCAGCAACAATGACACACCCTCAGATACCGAAGACATCGATATTGCCTCACCACGCTCGCCTTTGCTCTGGTTCGAGGCGAATGACCTGATTGCAGATACTCAATTTGGGATATATCGGACTATCTTCCCTTCAGCGGTGAAGAAAGCTACAGAAGTACCATGGCTGAACGATCTTCGGAGCTTACAAGTCACGGAAGATACGAGTCGATTAGGCAAGAAGAATCAGTTAAAAGGGCCAGCTACAGATGCCACAAGTAGGACATGGACATTGTTAGCTATTGGAGGCGGACATTTTGCAGGGATGATAGTTTCCCTCGTTCCGAAAGTGACGAGTCGGAATGGTCGCTTGGAACGAGAAGTACAAGTCTTACAGAGCAAGACTTTTCATCGATATACTACAAGAAGGAAACAAGGAGGTGCACAATCTGCAAACGATGCTGCGAAGGGTAATGCTAAATCTGCAGGAGCTCAAATCAGAAGATATAACGAGGCTCTGCTTAGAGATGAGATAAGAGCGCTGTTGGAAAGTTGGAAGGAGGACGTAAATAAGAGCGAATTGATTTTCGTGAGGGCGTCAAAGACGAGCCAGAAGATCTTTTATGACTATGAAGATGCCGTCTTGGAGAAGAGTAGGCGGACTCTGTTTCATTTTCACTACGTGTAACACTGACAAGTGTTTTCTTCTGCAGAGGACTCTCGCATGCGGACTTTCCCATTCCCTACTCGCCGACCTACACAAGCCGAACTCGTACGCTGTTTCACTGAATTGACACGCGTCAAGCTGTCCCACTTGACAGCAACGGAGCTTCAAGAGCTCGACGAAGCTTATCGAGCTGCAATGCAGCCCAAACCCAAACCTGTTCCGAAAGTTTCAGAAAAGGAGAAAGAAGTCAAACCTGAAATACCGAAATTGTCTCGAGAGGAAATAGTAGAAAGGGATAAGTGGGAAAGAGTGGTTGATATGGTCAAGAAAGGCAGATTGGAAGCGTTCAAAGGATTCTTGGAAAGACAACGTGCTGCGAATCCGGAGGAGCAGCAAGAGCAAGCTAGGTCAAGTCAGAAATGGATAGGTCGCTTACCTGCTTGGATGGAAGAAGCGAAGAGCTCGGCTACACTTCTACATGTCGCAGCTTCGAATGATCAGCCGGACGTTACACGGTATCTTCTGCTTGACTTGCATGTCAATCCGACACTCTCAGCTTTCGTCAACGCTTCAGACGAAGCAGCAGAAACCAAGACGTCACTTCCGCCTCGGACAGCATACGAATGCGCCTCTTCCCGCAATGTTCGAAATGTGTTCAGGCGAGCCTATGCAGATCATCCCACTTTATGGAATTGGGAGCAAGACGCTCGCGTTCCTTCTGCCCTAACAGAAGAGCAAGAAACACTTCAGAATGCCAAAAAGACAGAACGGAAGAACAAGTTGAAAGACAAGCTTAAAGAGCGTCAAGCCGAACGCGACGCCGAAGTCGCCGCACAAGAAGAATTAGAGAGAATAGAAAAAGAGAAAGCTGAGAAAAGGAAAGAGGAAGAAAGGAGAATGAGTAGTAGTACGGCTCCGAGAAGATTGGGCGGTTCAGCGCCCCAGAAAGTACTCGATCAGACACAGTTAAGGGGATTAAGCGAAGAAGCTAAAATGAGGATAGAGAGGGAAAGAAGAGCAAAAGCTGCAGAAGCTAGATTACAACAACGCTAGAATCCGCTCATTCAGATGACAGCAATAGAAGACAAGCCTAAATCCTTCATCAATGCAGGACGTTCTCGATCTTCTCCCGGTTTCGCACTGATGAAATATGAACGTATGGAATTTAGACTTTCGTCTTCGCACCATTTTACTTTATACCCTCTTTTCTCCATAAGCTGACGGATCGTGCCCCAGCTTTGACGGGCTATTGAAGGATATCCAAAAACGGGATCAAAGTGCTTCTCGAGCCATGCTACAGTCCGCGGATCTGTGTGAACGGCATTCCAGGGAGGAAGAAGTGTTTCAGCATTTCATTGCGTCGCAACCGTCGAGAGAAGAAGTGCGCTCACCTGATGGATACCCACTCCCAAAGTCCGTATCGAATCCTTTACTCTGTTCCGCCAAAGACCACTTCCAAACCTCCATAAATGTATCTCTAGTAACTTTTGCAACGATACTCGCAGCTGACACGATGGGAAACAAAGCATCGGCTTTAGGAACGACGGTGATGTCTTTTCCTGGAAAGATTGACTTGAGCTTCGCTTCGTACACTTCGTGCGGCCCGACTGGATCAACGAAGATCTAGACAAGGAAGAGAGGCTGAATTAGCTAGCTGACGCGTGAAGCCTGGGAGGGAGAAGATCTTACATGCTGGATAGGGAAACCCATATTGATTACTTCCTGAATCAGCTTAACTGTCACGTCTTGTGATTGAGCGTTCCTGCAACATTGTTCAGTCGTGTCACTCTGACAATCGCAAGGCGTGTAGGCTGAACTCACAAAGAGTAATTTGTCTTTTGAAGCATTCCAGCAGAGATATCTTGAGGATGCATGACCGTGACGCCGTACTCTACTTTATTCTTCTTGGCCTGTCCAGCCAGCATCTCCTGCATGAGTCGCGCGCGCTGTACGTCCGTCAACGCTTTACTGTCTGTATATCGAGTACTGTGAGCATGTTTCGAAAGGGTTTGCGCTTTATTGCGGACTTGCCTGCGAAGCCTATGCTCTTGAGAGAATCGCTGTAAACAGCAGGACACCACGAGCACCCGTACACCTGAGGACCTGTAGCTATCCATTAGTATTGTAACTACTTGAAAGAGGCTTACGCGACTCACCCAGTACAGGCCCTCGTCCAGCTTCGTCGATACCGAGGATCCAGCCAGGCTCTTCACCATCTTCGGACTCTGGCTTGACATAGCCAGTCGTTGAATGCCATGTATAAGACGAAGAGAAGTTGCTATCCTCGAGGCATGGCAGTCCAGATACAGCGGCGGACGTTCCAGCAGCAGCAGCTTCTTCGTCTTCGTCCATCACCACCAGCGACGCGTCGGCGGGCGGTAGTTTGGAAGTGCTTGCGACTGGCTGGGACATAATGCAGGATGTTGTAGGTCCACTTCGCAAAGGCAATTACAAGGAGTCAGAGATCAATCATTCAAAGATCAATAAACGCGTATAACTTTGTTGTAAGTTGCGTGTGGCTCAGGAGCAGTAGTGCCTACAGCTTTGTTGTATCAACGCATTTGAGGAAGCGTATAATCCCCTGTATGTCCTGCTACCGATCCACCTTCAGCTTCTCTCCATCTTGCGCTCTTCCTCCTACATTGACGCCATACCACATAACCCACCTCAGAGTTAAAGACGAAGGATCGTCATATTATTAGTTCTTGCTTCTGCTCGTGTCTGGACCTCATTTCACCTCGTAATCTCAGATTGCATTGACAGGTCTTGTCAACTGCGGGGCCTCACGCTTTGTTTGCAGACAAAGCTCGACTTCTAAGACACAGACGAGAATTCCACTGCGATTCTGTGTAACACTGGTATGAGGTATGAAATGAACCTGCACACGACGACCTTGCATCGGTGCTCACATGCTTTCTCCCGCTGGCTTTCGGTCTTCTAAAGCAAGACTATCTATCTTGTGCGTAGTTGCACCTTCAGTTACTCCTTCTGCTTCATGCTCTCGTATCGCATAACTCGAATACGCTGCCTTGCTAACACTGTTCTTCCTTCGACCCAATGTGCCTGCAATACAGGTGCGACACTGTGAAGGCTTCCACAATCTACGCGTAAGGACTCGTCCATCACCATTCTGCGCGACTCCAGCTCACTCGCTTCACCCGTATCCGCATCCTCAGAACGACGACCACCTACCCGACCCTCGTCTGACAGACAAAGGAAAAGAACAATGTCGAGAACTGCATAAATTGACACAGACTACTTTACAGCAAGAGGTAGATATGATAGTCTGCTCTCCGCTCAGACGGACGATGGAGACTTGCTTGATATCCTTCGAGACGGCTGTTCAGAGACTGGGGAAAGATAAAGTCGTAGTACTGCCTCAGCTGCAGGAGATCAATGGACGTGGGTCGGAACGGTTCTCTGGATGCGTGATGAACCTCATTTGATTCCGACTGCTATCAGACCCGAATGATATGTGTACGCCGCTGGAAGAGGTGACAGCAGATCCCGTCTTCGAAGGCCGTAAGTCACCATTCTAGCTCTGACATACCATACTCATCCAGCTTATATATTCTCGCCAGTCGATTTCTCGAATCTTGCCGCTTCTCCCGACTATCGCGACAAGTCCTCTCCCGATTCCTTCTATTCCACAGCTGTCCCCGCCATCAAAGCTCGTGCAAAATGGGTCAGGACATGGTTACGCTATTCTACGGGCGATGCTCAGAAGATATTAGTTGTATGTCATGGTGATTTGATACGGTTCTTGACGCTCGGAAGTATGGCTACTGGCCTGTTTGGGCATGGAGAGATCAGAAGGTGAGCACATTTACACCCATCAACAAGAGCAGAAGAGAGAACAAAGCTGAACATATTTGTGGGTCTTTTAGCTACAGCTTCAGCCCGAGAGACCCGGAAAATTGGCTCGTCCAGCAGGATGTAGAAGTGAAACTCAATTTCGCAAAACCCAGGACATCAGGTGAATTAGCAAAACGAAGGTATTCCTAGCCTGTCTTCTCCCCATAGTGTGACCTTTCCAGGCTCTTCTGGTGTACAGGATTTCACGATGAGATGATGAGTCTGAACACGATATCATGTAGCAATAGCCCAGAAGATGTAGGTATCTGCGAACAAAGCCTTAAGCGGGAGACAGCCCCGAGGTGACCTCTCTCGCTCTCCCTTTCCGGCCAACGTCTGCAAGAGCTCGTGAAGCACACGCTTCATCTTGCTCCGTAGTTCAGCATGAACAGATCCTTCACATGCATTGGCGGAGAGATTTCCTTCCAAACGAGGGCTTCCTGGATTCACTCGAAGAGAGCGCCCTCATCCAGGCCTTGAAACAACTGCACGATGGAAGACGACAAGTTTGATGAGCTTTCTCTTGATGAGTTTATTGAACGGTGTCCGCTCATCGACAATCACTGCCATGCACTGCTGCCCTTGGATAAGCAGAAGCAAGAGGACCTTCTGACCATTACATCTGAAGCGGACGGCGAAGCTCTACCTTCTGCTACATCCACATTAGCACATCATCGAGCAGTCAAGCAGCTATGTCAATTCGAAGGAATACCATCCTTAGGCAGGACGACTGCCGAAAGCTGGGACGCCTATTGCAAACACCGGACTTCGCTTGACGAAGATGACTTCACGCGACGTAGTCTGCAAGGTATAGAGACTGTACTCATCGATGATGGGATAAGAAGCTCTACCACTCCTCATCCATACTCATGGCATTCTAAATATACACGGAGTTCCGCAAAGAGAATAGTACGCATTGAGACGGTAGCAGAGGACCTGCTGGAAGCTATAGCCAGGGACGCTCTGCGGGAGGGAGAGAACCAGCCGGACAAAGCCGAACTGTCTCTTTCTATCGATTTCGAAGGAGACCTCCGCGATGCTATCGATGAAAGCATGGATTCAGACGAGGTGGTAGGCTTCAAGAGCGCTATCGCATATCGGTCTGGATTGGCAATCATTCCCAGTCTGACGAAACCTAGAGCAGTGTCATCTGGAGTCGCAGAGGCAATTGAGGAGCTTCTTGCCGCGCGTGTCGCGCACAACACTCCCATCCGTATCAACTCGAAGGCACTAAACGATCTCCTTGTTAACACGCTGGCCGACCAGATAGCATACAGAATGAGAAACGGCGCTCGTGCCAGACCTATACAATTTCACACCGGGCTAGGCGACAACGATCTCATTTGGACGTTAGCGGATCCTTCTCACCTACAAGCATTCATCAAGCGATGGCCTACAGTGCCTATCGTTCTTCTGCATTCCTCCTACCCCTTTACTCGCCAAGCAGGCTATCTCGCATCTGTCTATCCTAACGTATATATGGACATAGGCGAGATCTTCCCAATGGTATCCAGAGAAGGACAACAATCTGCGCTTCGACAAGCATTAGAACTCACTCCCACGACTAAAGCGTGCTGGTCTACGGACGGGCATTTTTATCAGGAGACCTACTCGCTTGCGGTGATGCAATCGAAGGAAGCTTTGAAGGAGGTGCTAGGGCATATGGTACATAGGGGCGATGTTGACGAGAAATTGGCCAAAGAAATGGTCAAGAATCTTTTCTTCAATACCTCCAATAAGCTCTACAACCTCAAGCTGCCATTCAAGCTGCTGTCCCCGTCTCAGTCTCTGCCTCCAGCTCCAGCTTCAGCTGGCCTACCTGTCTCGACCGCGAAGTCAAATCTTACATATCTTCACACCTTCCTAGCCAAGCACCCGACCGTCAAGTATATCCGCTTGTCCTGGGTAGACTATACAGCCACAGTCCGTGCACGAGTCTTCACTGTGCCTTATGTTCTATCGATTCTCAGCTCTTCGTCAAGCGACGGTGCCCTCTGTGGAATCACGTCCGATTGCCTGCTACTGCTCCAGGATGATCATCCAGGCGTTCCAGACTTCTCCGCCGTAGGAGAACTACGCTTCCTTCCAGACTTCAGTAATCTTAGACTACATCCTCGTCTTAGCGGCAGGAAGCAGGTGCAGGAATATGCTTGTGCAATGGGCTATTTCTACGATGAGTGGATAAAAGACAACGATCCTAGATGTCCCAAAACAATACTGGAAAAGGCAGTACAGGAAGCTGAGCGAGCGGGGATTACTGGTCTCAAATTTGGATTTGAGATCGAGTTCTGCTTATTCGAAGCGGATGCTCTGGATAAGGAAAATAAACTCGTGCCGATAAATCAAACGCATGCTTGGAGTACTGGTCGGGCACTGGATGCTAAAGGTGGCAAGGCACTCACTATACTTGAAGAAATCATGGAAGCGCTGGACGACAGCGGCATCGAGACGTATGTGTTCCACTCGGAAAGCTCACCTGGCCAATGTAGGTCTCCAGAACGTTTTCCTTATCGAGATAGTCGTGAACTGAAACGGTCCTTCCAGATGAAATACCTTTAGGACCGCTGCCTCCCGTAGCTGCAGTAGAGCAGCTCTTACATGCCAGAGAAGTGATAACCTACATAGCAGGTCGACATGGCTATCGAGCGACCTTACACCCTCAGCCAGTTGCGAATCAAGCTGGCACAGGCGCGCACCTACATCTTTCCTTCCCCCCTTCTAAAACATCCAATTCGTTCTGGGCTGGTGTATTACATCATCTTCCAGCAGCTTGTGCGTTTACTTTACCCAATGAAGCCAGCTACGCGCGGGTGCAAGATGGGATTTGGTCAGGCTCCACCTGGCGCGTATGGGGCGATCAAAATAGAGAAGCACCCCTGCGCAGAATCAGCGAGAAGGATAATCACTGGGAGATGAAATGCTTTGATGGACTGGCAGATCCGTATCTGGCGGCTGCTGCTGTCCTGCATGCCGGCAGGCTGGGGATGGACGCTGGATTACAGCTTTCGCCGCCTTGCAATGGTAAGGATACATCTTCACAATAATATGTGGTCGCAATAACAGACTGACATACCTGTGGTAGTCCCTCCTGGAAGCCTTTCCGATGAAGCTCGGTTAGCAGCTGGAATCACAGAGAGGATGCCTCGGACTCTCGAGGAATCTCTCACAGAGCTCGGAAATTCTTCTAACAAGCTTGCAAACGCACTGGGAGCAGAGACCGTGAGACGATATGTGCAAGTCAAGCGTACTGAGATGAAGAAGCTTCGCGATATGGCGGAAGCGCAAGGCCAGGCAGCTGTTATTGCATGGATGGTGCAGAGGTACTGAAGATATCGTGCGACGTATACCTTATCTCGGACACACCAGTCGCAAGTCTATTTACGCGTTGATCGCACCGCATTCTCTGGTGCATATTTACCCATTGCATTCTGGGTAGAGAAGAGAAGCTGTAGCAATAGCCATCGTATACTTACTATCCAGCGCGATACCTTGCCTTCATTATTGGCTGTTTTGACGTCCTACATTACACACCTTTGTCTCACGCTGATACCGAAACCAACGAGTACCGTACATGGGTGCCGCTTTTTCGTCGTGTTGCGGGCTAGGTAGGCGCAGCGCAGATTCAAAGACAGTGTTACATTCAAGGTTAATCAAAGTGTTACAGGGCCAAAGTCGCAAGGCTACGAGCCATTGCTGCTGGAAAACGAGCGCGAAGCTGTCGCAGATCTCCTGCAATACCTCGAAAGTGAGTTGGGCGAACGAGAACGATGCGGACGCAAGATACAACAAACGACATCTCCTCGATTCTGTTGCCTGTCGCCCGGCTGCTTTCTGGCGTTGATACTTGCACGGTGACTGACGCTCTCCGTTCGTTTGGCCCGTTTACCTACCCTGCAGACCGCTCAGAAACCAACTTCTTCACGGGAGACCCTCTACGCTCACTCAGTACCCTATCATACTCTGAAAATGTAGATCTGCAGCGAAGCGCAGCTCTGGCTTTCGCCGAAATCACAGAAAAGTACGAGCGCTGTTTCACGCAGAAGTAGTGTAAGGGCTAGGCTGATGCGTATGGCTGCCAAACAGGGATGTCAGAGAGGTCGGAAGGGATACACTCGAGCCTATCATGTTCCTACTGCAGTCTCACGACGTAGAAGTTCAGCGCGCAGCGAGTGCCGCTCTTGGCAACCTTGCTGTAAACGGTCGGTCGCACAGCTACGTTATACCTCTCTGGAATGTATACTTATATCTATCTACTATCAGGCGACAACAAGATTCTCATCGTACAGCTCGGAGGGCTGGAACCTCTGATCCGCCAAATGCTGTCTACGAACGTCGAAGTGCAATGCAACGCAGTCGGATGTATCACAAATTTGGCTACACACGATGAGAACAAGACAAAGATCGCAAAGAGTGGAGCCCTTGTTCCTCTTACGAGGTTAGCGAGAAGCAAGGATATGCGGGTGCAGAGAAATGCGACAGGTAGGCGACCACACTGACTGATATAACGCTGCAAGGAATGCTGATGAACATGAATATCAAGGCGCCCTACTCAATATGACTCACTCCGACGAGAATCGCACGCAATTGGTCAATGCAGGCGCTATTCCCGTTCTGGTCTCCCTTCTTTCGTCACCGGATACAGATGTCCAATACTACTGCACGACAGCCCTCTCAAATATCGCAGTGGATGCAGGGAACCGACGCAAACTTGCACAAACGGAGCCCAAGCTCGTCACAAACCTTATCTCGCTTATGGATTCGCCGAGCTTGAAAGTTCAATGTCAAGCAGCGCTAGCCTTGCGAAACTTGGCTTCAGACGATAAATACCAAATTGAGATCGTGTCAAAACATGGTCTACCACCTCTTCTTCGTTTACTCAAATCCTCCTTCCTACCACTTATCCTCTCTTCCGCCGCATGTGTCCGAAATGTCTCTATACATCCTATGAACGAGTCGCCAATCATCGATTCCGGCTTCTTGCAACCTCTTATCGAATTGCTAGCGTATGGCGAAAACGAGGAGATCCAATGTCATGCGATCTCAACGTTGCGAAATTTGGCAGCTAGTAGCGAGAAGAACAAGTTGGCGATTGTGGAAGCGGGAGCTGTAGAAAGGATCAAGAGCTTGGTTCTAACTGTGCCTTTGAGTGTGCAAAGCGAGATGACTGCGTGTGCCGCAGTTTTGGGCTTGAGCGGTATGCACTTTGACTGTCTCAGCTATGTGATGCAAGTACTAAACGTTATGCTTTCACAGACGACATCAAAGGACAGCTCATTGACATGGGCATCTTGGAAGTTCTCATTCCCTTGACAGCATCAGACAGCGTCGAAGTGCAAGGCAACAGTGCAGCAGCTATCGGTAATCTGAGCGCCAAGGCCGACGATTATAGCAAGTTCAATGAAGTTTGGCTACAACCCGAAGGCGGTCTCCACGGCTACCTCGTACGCTTCCTAGAGTCTCAAGATCGAACTTTCCAACATATCGCCGTGTGGACGGTCGTTCAGTTCTTGGAAGGCGGCGATCCCAAGCTAGCAAGCTCCATCAAATCTTCAAATCAAATTCTACCATTCGTCAACAAGCTGGTAGCAGCTGCAAATGGCGATTTAGGCGACGGAGCAGAAGACGATGCAGAAGGACAAGATGGAAGCAAAAAAGGAAAAGCTGATAGGCAGTCTGGAGAGGTCCCTATCCCAGATGGAAATGAAGTCAGACCATCAGATTCGGTCTCGCAGCATGGCTCTATTGGATCAGATGATGAATTCGGTGATAATGGAGAAGCCGAGATTCCGCAGCTAGCCAAGCGCATCCTCGAGATGATCTAGAGCACTCCCTGCTCCAAGGTGTTATTGGGCTGCAGCCGCGAAAACTTCGTGCAGCATTCGACAGTCACCGTCTTCATCCATACAATGGCCTGTATAACTCAAATAATATTGTTTCTCTACGACCTCAGCTTCTTCCTTATACTAGTATCCACGCGAGCCCACATGATGTAAATATCCGTTGTTCCCTCTACGCCATCTTTCATGCACCGAGTTTCTGCCTTCGCTGAGCACTTAAGCGAGATTGTTCTCCGCAGCAAGCAGATGCAGGGACGTCCAAAGCGCTTCAAAGATGAATAAATAGCGGGATTGCCGACGACTTCTACAATTACAATGACAGTTGCGTAGGCGTCTCGAGAAGCGGGACTGTTACACCACAGACCGTGTATGAGCCTGGACTACTGCTATCTATGACTATAATGCGAACTGCTATTGCGAAATGAACGAAGGAGAGTCCATAATACAGAACGAGGGGACCTAGTCATCCTAGAAAGTGAGCTTTATACGAATAAGGTCTTTATGCTGATTCTCGTAGATGAGCATGTTTTTCTCTGGCAAGACGTCGATGAGGTAGTAGGTCGTCTTCCAGCGACCTTTTGCTTTTCCTTCGGCGACCCCAGGTCTGGATGGCCAGCGGAGATTGTGCTCCCACCATCTATGCGTCCGCTCGATGAGCTGGAGCTCGTATGGCCGCAAAGGCTGAGAATAGAGCGTGATGCTATAACCTAAGGTAAGCAGGGTAGCGCCATCATCGAAGATAAAGCGTTTGAAGCTGAGATTTGACAATCTTAGCTATCGGTTAAAGCTGAAAGAAGTGAGCGCAAAGACGCACAGATTGTCTCCTCCGAGGAAGTCTGCAGCTTTCTGCAGTCTATGCAATCCTTCGATCCGATCAGGGCTCGACCAATGCGGGAAGAGCCTAGCACCCATTGTCATGGTAAGCTTTGTCATCGAGTATGCAAGGGGATACAGTATACGCACTCAAGCCATCCTGTATAGTGATGAATGGTAATGAATGGGAGCCCGGACTGCAAGAAGCCTGTACCGTCTCCTGGAATATCGATTTCTGCGGATTGATTTAGAGTCAGTTTAGCGCCAGGATCAGCGGGGGTCGAAGGTGTACTTACGATGAAGAGCATCGATATGCTCCATGACCTTATCTGGTGGGATAGAGCCCGTCGCATTGGCAGTCGCGGTAGATGCACAATGCGTGAGCATTTCATCTCCTCCGAACAGCCAATGATGCCACCAGAAGCACTCGTCCATTCTATCCGACATCTTCTTAACGAAAGCTGCAGAGATCAAGATACCTCCTCCTCCATAGCAGATCTTTCCATGTCTTGCCATCTGGTTGCTCGATTCCGTCAAAGCGCATACGAAATGATCTTGAGTATGCGGCCTCTTGCTCATCTCCCTTTGCAGTAATGCAATATCCAACACTTGCGTGTCGTCATCTGCGACTACAAACCACTTTGGCTTGATCTCTTTCCCATTCTTATCCGTGTAGGCGGTGTTGTGCATGAGTCTTGGCATGTTCATGACTCTCTGTTCGTATCTCTCGTACTTTCCCAGATCTACTGCTTCGACGTGGCAGTGCTCCAATCCTTCTTTCTCCAAGTAGTACTTGAGATCCCGCACGAACATGACTTGATCCTTCGGTAAGGCTATCACGCACTGCGCTCCTGACTTCAGGAAGTGCTTCCATGTAGCGCACATATCTCGTACTCTCAAGTATGGCGAAGTAAAACCGAAAACAATCTCTTCCGGCTTGACGTTATCTGGCAGGCCAGAGATGACGGCTTGCCTAGGGTAGACATTGATAGTATGTTCTTTTGACGGTGCTGCATTGCGTTCATAGCCTCTGTAGTGCGCTAAGCTGCCATTGATCCATTCGAGCGGTGATTCACGTCGCGGTAAGAAGGCATCTTCCGACCAGTCAAACACTTTTTGGGGAGTTTTCGACTCGATGAAAGGTTCTTGCTTGGTTCTTAGAGTGATGTCGAAGATGTGCTGGCGGTCGTTGATGCGCCTGAGCACGCTTCGAGCCGATAGAAGCAGGACTACCGCTGAGGCCAGCCCAAAGACATAGGAAAGTAAACGATGCCGCCGTAAGCTTGAGACTGGTAGATTGCTGTTGGCTGATCTTCCGTAGCCTTTTTCCTTGCTCAAGAGCGGCTCCATCGCTCAAGCTTGTCGTCCTTGTCACCCGACCACAAACTTTTCTTTGGCGATTTAAACGGCCAGGGTCGTCTTTCCTCGAGCTGAACAGCGCTGTTTTCGTCAAGAAATCCTCCCAACTCCTCTCAGTCTGTTCCTGCAAAGTTGTTGGGAAAAGCAGAAAAGCTTGGACGCGCCACCTTCCCGGTCGAGACTGACGATGACGAAAGGTGTACGAAAACAACATAAAACAGATGCTGATAGCACTGCAAGATACCCTTGCGCATTCTATACCGGTATCATGCTCGAACCGCTGGCTGGCTTACAACGGGCGAAGCGAATCACATGTGATCGAGTTGAAGACCCTCCTGATCCTGCTCTAGAGACATCCTTGTGCTTTCATCCCTTGACAGCTGCGACCTCAGCTCCCAGGAGGTATGAGTCTCTCGTGCTCAGCCAGGAAAGCGGGAGTCGATCAGTAATTTGTCTGGCCCCTCACAAATTCAGAGAAACCTACTCTCCCTTCAGATTCGCTCTTGTGCCAGGCGTCTCTCCAAATACAAGCGTACCAGATCCTTTTCCATCTGCTATTTCCTCAATCCCAGCTGTTTCAGCTGGTCTGCAAGCTCATTATGCCTGTTCTTCTGTCTCTGGTCATTGTCGGCATCAACGAGATGCAGCTTCTTCTGGACGTTCAGCATTAGCTCTTGCTGAAAGGACTCTTGAGATGACTGGCTTTCCAAGAGCGTGTTCTTCCAAAATGTATGGCAGAGGAAGCTCAGGAGGGTCTGTAGGAATGCTGGTTCAGATAGCAGAAGCGGGCGGGCCACGAAAATCGTACTCGATGAGTTTCTTGACGTGCAAAGTCGCACGCACATCTTCGAGGGGATCTGCCGTACGTCCAGCAATGGGTACGAAGAGCATAGATCCTGGAGAGACACGAGCTATCTTTCCCTGCGGCACCTCTTCCGCCAACAAGGTAGAGCTCCAGTCTCCGTAATGACTGTTTAATTGAGCTCCCGGTGGTCTCTTCCGTCGTAACTAGGATTAAGATCGACGCGCGGTCTGTTCTTGTGGCGAATGGGATCTCATGTTGGCTTTGTTCGCTGAGTCTTTCTCAACTTTTCGATCTCCTCGTGCACGCTTGTACAAGCTCGTTTGACGGACGTGAGAGGCTGATCCCGACCTTGACTTCATTGCTCTCGGAAGGATGGCTTGTGCCAGCCCAGCTTCGAAAGCGAATATGCGCAGAGTTGGACTGAGGCTTGTAGGCCTGTAGGCATACTAAACCAGTCACGTCAAAATGACCCTCATAGACCGATATGCAGGAATCATCTTGTCTTACACATTCGACGCGACAGTACTCAGTAATCGACGGAACTAATCGAGTACATGACCGTCGCCTCTGATACGGACTTGACCTGGATCGGCCAGTTTCCGCGAAGGGGTAGCTTCGAAGAACGAGACCTCTGCCAGATTGACAGGTCTAGTCTGCCACAGAGGTAATAGGCCTTTCCTGATGCGGTCGTCGAGTATCTTGAGGACTGCAACCGCCTCTGCAATCTCTCTGTATGGCTCCCGGTTCTCCTCTGTCATTTCGCTATAAACGGCCGGTAGACCTGTCTCCATTCGCTGTATAGCCGCCGCCAAGCCACCACTCCTTTGCTTCATTCCTGCCGCCAGAACCGCTCGCTGCCCACCTTCTGGCGGGTATTGACAGCGGCATTCAAGCCTCAGCTCGTGGATCTTTAAAGACTTCTTGGAGCGAAAAAGGGTCGCGGTTCTGTCCTCAAGATGTTTCTTCCTGTCTGCAAGCGTACCTTGCTCCGACATCAACCGTAGATGCCACTCCTATCCTTTATCTGTGAAATGATGATCGGTGAAGGATGGTTGGCATCTTGAGCCTAGGTCGCGTTATCTCCTTACATACCATGCTAAGAATGGTTGCGATATTCTCCTCCTTCTTGGGCCGTTTGATGCATAGATCCCTGTCTTCTATTGGCTGGTTCAGCAGAACCGAGATGCATCGATAAGTCCGAGATCTGCAGCGTACGACGAGTCTCATGCTCGAACCCTCTTGCTCATAGATAATGTGCACGCACAGTGCGACGTCTTGTTCGAAATCGACCTTCTCCTGACGGGTGTGGTTCCAGCTTTGCTGCTCCATGGAACCCAATTCCAGTCAGTCTGCTGCCTTTAGAGATTTCGCTAGAGCAGAGTCGTCTTTTAACTTTGCAGCTTGTAAGCAGAACTTTTCTGACGAGCCTGCGCATGATAGTCACGATAGTGCATGGCTAGGCCAGTCGAGCATAGAAGAGCGGGTATATAACGTCTTGATAATAATCTGCCGATAGACGCTCCACAGCGCTTCAGAAAGGTGCTTTTTCCTGAAGGCACTTGATAAGAATTGATGATTATTGACTTCGAATGACCAGCGTTGCTTTTGCAGGCATGCTGTGTCTCTTCCCTTGAGTAAGAACGCTTTCTTGCACCCTTTAGCAGGGCATTTGAACACTGTTGACGGTCGCTAGCGTGGACGTAAGTGAAAATGTAAGCTGAAGAAAGACTAACTCAGACCATTCTCTTTGCTAGTACCGATCCATTTTGCAGTGTGAGCCTTCTTGCATTGAATCAATTCAACGTCTTCTTCCGTAGCTGTACCTGCAGCAATCCGCTTCCTTGCAGCCGAATCTATGCTATCCAGCAAAACATCTATTGTCGCGTCGAGTATGACTTCAGGTGCAGGACAAGAGATTTGCCGCGGATCTGGTAGAGACAGACTTGCGAAGCCACATATGACTATGTGGAACTCGGACGTTATGTCGATCCCGCACTACCAGCTGAAGTATCGGCGTAGGAACGATTGGCAGTCGATTCAGAACAGTCGGATTCAAGCCAACGGCAGCAGAACCAGACTGCTGTTGAAGAACTAGGATCCAGCAACGTCCCTGAGATGCGATGCCCACAGAGCTTCTGATTATCCAGCATACAATTGTTTGAGGATAGAATGAAGGACCTAAGCTCTGATGTCAGTGTATATGAGCATGCTGAAGTCAAGCTTTCTTACCAGCACAATGCCGTCCAACATTTAGTCATGCATATTCTCTTGCCCCAGTTGACGGACTGTCTGAGGTTGTCGAGGTGGCTGCTAGACTAGAAGAGATACGATTGCCTGGCATCTAACACTGGCGTACATGTCAGTCTATTGTGTATCTCTTGCAGTATGAACCGAGGGATAATGATAATCAATGGAACCAGTCAATGTCATATGTTATGTGAGGTGGAGTAAGAGGAAAGAACAAATTTAGGGATGAACACGAAGGAGAGCAAGAGCGAAAGAGACGAAAGGGGCGCCTTTTTATAGGTCGCCTGGAAGATTGTTAGCAGCACGTAGGTAGCACGTATGTCGTCAGACACTGGTGATTTCCACTTCCATGGAAGTGGAAGATCTGATCGAGCCTAACTTTACGTAAGAGATCTCCCAGATGATGACATAGAGGTGTTTCAGGTTGCTTCTCGTGCCAAGTGATAGCTGGTAGTGCTTGCCTGGAAGGTGGAAGGTCCCGAACTCGTGGTCAGAACAGGCCTTCAGGACAGCAGCAGCCGGGAGGTGCTGAATGCAGTAAACATCAGCTCCTTAGTCTGAGACCACGAGCGTCATCAGACAGCGCTGCCTTGCCCTTCACTTCTCCTTGTTGTGGCTCGACTTCCCAACAATACACCCAACATGACCATGCTACACTGCTATGCCTTCATGAGCAACTTCGCGCTCTTTTGTACATATACTTTCGCACCGAATAGTATAAAAGCACTGAGTATCGTAAGAGATCCACAGAAGCAGATCGATATAAGGTATGCGTCTGCTCCCGTTCGGCCAAGAGAGCTTTTCGAATAGTCCACAAGCGCTATAGCTGCTGCTTGTGCGAGTCCAGCAGGCGCTGCTGTTATTATGTAGTATATTGAGAGTGCACTCGCTAGATCTTGTACGCCGACGACGCTTCGGGTAACGGGAGGACCGGATGCCCATAAAGTGCCTCCAACCAAGCCTTGAACGAGTGCGAAAAGGACAAGAACCCCAAATGACCGAGCTGGAAGCCAGATGATGAAACACGAAAGACCAGAAATAAGGTGTATGATGATTGTCGAATTGATGCGGCCGCCGACGTCGAGAGAATAGCCGCATATCGGTCTGCCTATCATTTGGCCGGCTGCTAGTATGGACTGTAGAGCTGCGCCTTGTGTCTGTGAAAGACCTAATCCATTTGTACTGAAACTCGCCAAACTGAATAGGGCGATGAAGTAGCCCATCACTGTACGCAGGGTCTTGCTTAGTTAATGATCTCATATATACCGATGACACGCCTTACTGGCGAAGGCACTCCACGTCCATACCCAGAAGAAGCCCTTATGCCAAAGAAAGTGGAACTTGAGCGGCTCAAACTTGGCTTTCAGACTCTTGCGACCTATGTAAGAAGTGAGCCCAAGTCTCAAATCGGTCCTTCCTCGATAACGCACCTCTAGCCAGGAATATTGCTGGCGTGACGAGCGCAAGCGAGACCAAGCCATTTATGATCAGAGCCCACTTGATCCCGAGGTTATCTATTGCTGCGCGTGTAGAATTTGCCAATATGAGTGCTCCGGCTCCAGATCCTGCATTCGCAAAGCCTTGTGCAAGCGATAGTCGCTTGTTGAACCAATGAGCCATCAACGGTGTGCAGGGAACCATGGTCTGAAATTCCAAAGTCAATCAGAGCTACATAGTCGTGTATTCGACCTACTAATCCTAATCCGAAACCAAACATGATGCCTTGTGTAGCCAGGAAAGCGCCAAACGATCGACTGATACCGGCCAAGCATTGGCTTACGGTGAGGCAGATGGCGCCTGCAGACTAATTATTAGCTGAAGTTCATAAGAGTGATTTGAAGTAGGCTTACCAAGGATTAGAGGCACTCTGAAATGTGTCCGGCGCACAAGATAGGTCGTGATGGGTGCCGTTATGAATGCTATTCCGACTCCAAGTCCCCCGACAAACGCATAGCGTAGAGGTGTACCGCCGCTGAAGTAGTTGTGGGCAATATAATAGCTGGAAGAAAGTGCCTTTGGTTAGGTGATGCCATCTCATCGACAAGAAAGAAATCGCTACGAACGAGAGATATACGCCGTAGGTTGTTGAGACGCCCCAAGTACCAGCATTGACGCAGAAGACGCAAATTGCGACGACCCTGCAAGCGCACATATCTAGTCAGGCAAAGCACCGGGCCTGTCGGTAAAGAGTCGAGACATACCAGCCATACCCTCCCTGTTGAGAAAAAGTCAGCACGAGTAGACAAAGCTAGGGCATGGGATTGTTTCGCACTTCTGGGAATTCTTCTTCCTGCGATTCAGACTTGACGGTATTGGTCGCATCGGGCTGCTGATCAGAGCGGACTTTTTCTTTTGCAGCAAGACCTGCGCCTTCAGGATCAAGTTCCAGCGAGTGTTCTTTGCTTCTTGCAGACATTTTGATCCATGAAGCAGAGCCTGATACATGTAAAATCCTTGAGGATCCTGCCGATGTTCCGGCAAAAGCGGCCTTCGAGAAGCGTGCAAACGGGCTGCCAGCGACTTGGATATCGTCAATCCGAACGCAAAGCTTCGTCTTTGTCAACTGATTGATGTAGGTCCGAGGTTCTCGCGCAAGCTGTGCGCGTCAAAGATTGCACTTCAAAAGAGCCGTCTCTCGCTCTACATCTAACCGAATGATCAAAAAGCAAACATGACAGCTCTGCCTTCGCCATACTATGAATTCTTCGCATATGTCGAGCCTGCTCTGGCTTTCATTGGTGGTCTTTATGCCTGGCTGTTCCCAAAGATCTACTGCGCTGGTCTTCTGCCCGCGCCTATGGTCAGCATGTATACCCATCAAGAAGTCTGTACGAGAAGCGGTGTGATGGCTGTGAGACAGCTAGGCAATTGTCCGTCTTCCTCTCTCTTTGGCTCTTGCTCAGCGATGTCCAGATCTGACTCTTGCTCCAGGCTATTTTCTGCTCGCGATGATGTGCTTGCGCTTCCTTCCTTCACTCCTGACACCTTCTGACACCTCTTATAGATCCTTCTTCATGTTGCCAGCTTTGACACGCTCGGCTATGCCTCGAGATCAGCTTATCCACACCTTGCGAACCTTCTTCGGTATACTGGCCGTAGCTGATCTGACCCACGTAAGGCTCTCATTGAAGTGATCTTCTCCAGCTTAGCGTGTCTATGCCTCAGATCTTCTGCACATTCATCGATCTGGGCACCTTCACATTCTATCCTTCGACCTGGAATAGCCTTGTGCACGGTGAGACACATATGTACCTTGTAGCTCGATAAGCTGAAGGAACGAACCATGGCAGGCAACACGACGCTCGTCCTCGGGCTCTTTGCCTGGCGATGCGCGTGGTTCAGGTATTCTGGCCAGGCGTTGGCGAAGTCCAAAACAAAGGCTAGATAGGCTACTCCACAGTAGCCAACTACAACGACAATAGGATGTGTACCCGTAGATCATCACAGGATGGCGGCTTACTTCGACACGACATAAGACCCGCTATCGGAATCATCGCTATTCGAAGCGCGCGCTTCTTTCTGCCCTTTGGCACTCCAATATTCCTTCTTCTTCTGGTTGTTCATCCTAGACTTGAGTGCGCTGGGCTTGGTAGGTTTTGTGATATCCGGCAATTTCGAGATGATCTCGATCGAAGAGGAGGACGAAGCTGTATCCATGTCTGAATTGTTACCACCTTTCTTGGCACGTCTGCGTCTACGCTTCTTAGCGCTGCCGTGGCCGTTGCCGTTCGCAACGACTGCTTTGGCGGATTCGGCAGTCTGAGAAGCAGACTTTGTTCTCGATCGTGTTCGCGGCCGTGAAGGCGTCTCTAGCACTTCCACCCTTGTGGCCTTCGTCGTAGAGTTTCTCCGCTTGTTGCTCTTTGCTGGGAGCGGCGGTAGATGCTGATCTTCTTCGTCATCCGCTGATAAAATAAGGCTACTATCCTCGTCGCTGCTCGTATCGGTTGCCTTCCCGTTCTCCAGGACTTCCCCTTCCTCTGAAGACTCACTAGAGTCAGGTACTACATAGCTGATCTTCTCAGGCTGCTGTAGCCTCTGCTTGCCCTTCTTGACGGAATACCGCGAGTCTTCCTGTCCATTGACGCCGTTAATACCAGGTAACTCCTTATTCCGGGTTTCCGGAGAGGGAGAATCAAGATTGATGAACCCTACATCCGGCTTCAAGCGCTTAGAAGGAGGTGGTGGTTCAGGCGAAGAAATGATCTGGATGACTTTAGAGGCTTGAGGAGGCTTGGGTATTACTGGAACAGAAGGCGCTTGATCCTCTTTCTGGGAATCACTTGCTTTTTGCATGACACCTTGTAACCAGGAGGGACGATTTGGAAGAGGATGCTTGGATATGGTAGGCGGAGGAGGCGGAGGTGGTTGTTCAGTCGGCAAGGGAGGCGCTGAAGGCGGCACAGACGAACAGGCTAATCAATACTCAATTTCATTCTTTTCTTCAGCAGATGATCATCGCACTCACCGGCATGCCCATCCGGTAGAGACTGACGCGTCTTCGCTTGCAGCTCTACATTCATACCGAATTCGCCGTAGACATGTATCGGCATACCAACCGATTTCTGTACTCTTCCATTATCGCTCAACGCCTTGATCTCTTTCCTACTTTTCTCAATATCAGTCGTGACGCCCAATATTGCACCTAGTAAACTCTTCCGACATTCATCGATATCTTGGCTTTCTTCGCCTGTTGCGTGTGGTATTGCACGTCCTGATAGAGTGCTGAGCTGAACACCTTGCTGTACAGCCGCTATTCGGGCGAGGATTATTGATGTTCGGTAGTATAGTGAGGCTGTTAAGACTTCGTATGCACCGCCTAGCGATTGTCTGACTGCTAGAATATTGTGCGACCCTCCAGCAACATCGTTGGCTGCAGGAACGATTTGTTAGCTTGATCTGTCTTCAGAGGTGCTAGAGCCCGCTCACTTGGATCTGCTGGGTCCTCTATCGATAGTAAATACGGCTGATTTGGCCTCGCCCAACCTCTGCGGACTTTCGAATAGTATGATCCATGTCCAGACACGCATATCCCCACATCGTCGAAATTGAAGTTCTTGCCATAGACTTCGAGGAACTCGATGAGTAGAGTTCCTAAATTATCGTATGCCCGTATCTCCTTCGCTTGTAGTTTCGGGTGCATCTGGAGGAATGATACGACTAGCAAAATGATACTGTAGCTGCCCAACCCTCCCGAATAGACTTCGTTCATATTCCGCTGATTCAGAAAAGCTTTGACAACTTGGACTAATGCTCTTGCAGAATCTTCTCCCACTTGCTTGAATAGCTCATTCACTCGCTTGCTGACATTCAAGCCGTTTGTCATGTTTAGCGAGATATCAATTTTGAAACCGCCTTGTACCGAGATGAACTTGACGATGGGGACTTTGGCTTTCGCTATGACTATCACATCTTTACCGATGCCAGAGGATGTGAGTAAACCGGATATCGCGTACAGTATCTTCTTCTGTTGCGTCTTGATACTAGGTATCGAAGGTGAGACTACGACTAGATCGATGTCTCTGAAGGTGGCCAGCGTTCAGATGCTATCCTGGATACGCGAGTGTGGTTGCTGCTCACCCTGTAGGCAGGTATAGTCTTGTTTCGAAGCTACCAAAAGCATGCACCCTAGCATCTCGCCAGCGATTCGTGATGAGCCGCCTAACGGACTCTACGACGCAGCTTCGCAGGTCATGTTCTTGATCTGTAGGTGATATGTACTGTGCGAACGCCTTGATCTCTGCAGATAGCCTGTCCGGATAGCTTTCGTCAGATCTTGCATTACATTGCATCTTCCCAGACATCGCTAAACTGACTGGTCTGTTGCGCTCGCATATCTGTCCCAATCTACGTTTGTAGTCCATGGGCTGTATCAAGCATACTAGGAATGTCAGTGAATCCAGGGAAAATCGACCAAATCGCCGCGGGCAGGCAAACTTGCGTTGTCTTTTCGACATCTTGAAGTCGTTTCTTGCCTTTATCTTCGAGAACTTGGCCTATACTGCGCTTCTGACCTCGTCTGAACCCTCCAAGCTCGCCGTTCTCTCTGCCGCCTCTGCCTGTCGATGATGCTTCATCGCCCAGAATGTCGCCAAACGAAATGAAGTCCTCCTGCTGGGCGAACCCATGCTGCGCCGTCGTCGTCGCTGTCGATGTCGAGGCTTCTGAATTGCCGTTCATGTTACTTCTGAACATCCCTCAAAACTCTGAGGCTGCCTTGCAGCGCGTTGCGTTGTGGACAGAAAGCAAGCTCAAAATCGGTCATCAGGCAAGGCCTGCAGAGGGATTACTTTCGAACGGACGTGACACGAGTATATCCAAGAGAGCAGACAGCAAACATCCATACCGGTAGTCTGGCGGCCTTCGTGGATATCCATCGCAGACTTCTGATTGGTAAGTCACTGGCAGCTGCATGCGATTCGCAGTCTGCTCCGGAATCTGCATGCCAGCACACACTGTGCTAATTAAGCAGAGAGCACGACCCTCAGGTCGGGTGTGATGCATGCTTGATAACCCTCTATTACCATACGCGCAGGCCTACATACCAATCAAGCTCATTCAGTTGAGTAGTTACTAACACATCGAAGCACTATCGTCACAGCAGCATCCAGTCTCGTTTGTTTGGTTGACAGCATATCAAGTCCGGCTTCGTTGCATCGAAGTCCTACAGCAACTACCGGTACGCTCTTGACACGAGGACTACGATGTACGATAGTTTATCTATCTTTTTGCAGCCCGCTCAGGCGCAAAACGTCATATGTGGTATGACTAACCAGTATTCTTATGTATTAGCGACGCGAGCTTCTCGAGGTTGCTTGCCTTCGCACGAATCGTACTGTAGTCCATGCGAGCCATCAATGGCGCCAGATCTACATCTTCAAGAACGTAGACCTATGCATACTGCCCCTACAAGCTTGCTGTCTTTGCCCGACGAAACGCTTGAACACATCGGGTGGCTCCTGTATGAAAGCGACAATGAATGCTGCCACTGCGAAGGGCATACCGTCACTACCAACTTTAAGAACTACATACGCGTCAGCAAGCGGATCTATAGGGCTGCTTTAGCTGTAGGATGGAGAGGTCAGTCCATACGGCTCCGCCAAGCTCGACGACTTGAGACTGACGATTGTATCTATCAAGCATGGGAGCTGTCGAGCGAGTCTTATGAACGACTGCTGCAACATCAAGATCACAAACCCATCGTACGCTGCGTGCGACATCTCCATCTCCCCTGGGTTGATAACCGGACACTTGGAGCAGGCCTGCAGCCGCCAGCTCAGCAGCCTCTATACCTAGAAGACGATAGCGGTCATATTTTCGTGGCGCAACCAGATCCTGAAACCCCAGCTTCAGCTCCAGCGCCAGATGCGCCAGCTACGGACAATGAAAGGGAGGAGCAGATTACTAGTCAAGCACAGACTGAGCCAGAAAGTACTTCACAGTATGATCAGGCGCTTTCGGAGTGTATTGACCTCTTCGAGCGACTAGAGAGCATCAACATCGCGTTTTGCGACTGGACGATGCCAGCTCAGCAAGAAAGCATGAGTATACCTACAACCCTGTTACGAGCAAGAGCAAAACCTTGGCTTCCCTCGACTATCTTTTCCAGCGTATATCATTTCAGGAGCATTACAAAGCTTTCTTTCTCTGGAATTAGATCGGAGGAAGACCAAATTCTAGTAGTGAAAGCTCTGGATGAGCATCCGCGCTTGCATACCCATTTACAGACTCTCAGTCTTATATATCGCTTCGACTACCTCCTCTTCTCCGTCTCTTTGGTACCTGCCGAGGAGGATTCCGTCGATAATTTCGTCGACAGCAAACCTCTATGGACAGCTATAGGGAAATTGGAACAGCTACATTCGCTTACGATCGCATATATGCCTCAAAGGGAGTACGATGCAGATACGATGTGGGGGCCAAAGGTGTTTAAGCCCAAGCTGAAGAAGATATGCTTGGAAGAAGTGGCTCTGTCGCAGGGAGTTGTCAAGAGTCTACTGGAGAATCGACAAGGCTTACAATCCCTAGTCGCTGGACCTCACCTCATTTACGGTATCCGCGAGCTACAAGCTACCTCGGAACAGCCCATCACTTTTCCTCGATTGAGCACTCTAGAACTTTCCCTGAACAGAGGCGCAGATGCCTTTGATGCTCTTTCTGTATTCACACACGCGCCTGTGAAACATCTAGCTATCACGACATCGGAACCTCTGCCTTTCTTGCAACAGTTTCCTGAGCATAAAGCTAGGCAGAAGACGGTGGAAGTACTGGCTTTACACGAGATCTATGGTGAAGAAGAGGATGGCAGGATGAATGATGGGCAGAAGGACGAGTGGATACAGAAATATGAGGATCTAGGTATCAAATTATGCATCGAGTGAAGGCGCGAAGTCAAGGCCAGGCCCATAGGTCACTTGAACACATCAAGACATCTCCGGAATCCATCAAGACATCTCCGGAATACTGTCATTGTACTATATACACGCAGTGCATCTCCTTTTCATCTCATCAGCGCTCGCTTCTGTATCGAAGTCATGTGTGCATTAGCGGCATGTCGCCTACCAGTTTAACAGTGAATAACAGGCTTATATTCATATACATACACCGTACCGTCTCTTCTGACAGCCTACTTCGTGGTCTGCACTCGAGACGATGCCTATTGCCACCTTGTATCGGCCAGCAGTACCTCTTGCCCTCCAACGCACCTCTTGACTGAGGGAGCAGACGACGCAGCGTTTCAAGAAAGCTACAGGAATCCCTACAAAAGTACGACTTCTGGATCAGACGGGACTTCAAGAAGAAGTCAGCACTCTGGAAAGAAGGCATTGTTTGAGAGGAAAGAGAGAGAGCCAGGCCAGACAAGCGGGCTAGAACGCGGGCGCCGGGCGTCAAGGTGGAGAGAAACCAGTATATAACATATACAGGAAGAGCTGGACACTCTTTCTGGCCTTTGAAACGACGTTCAAGCTCGCGAATCCGAGGGTTTCTTTCTTTCGAGACGAGCTACCTAAAGCCAGGCTTTCGACGCCAGCGCAGGTCTAGCAAAGCGTTCATATACATTCAACATGGCTCTGCATACGTTTGTGCACTCCAGCGCCCCACTTCGTCGAGTGAAAACGATCCAATTCGGCATTCTTTCGCCAGACGAGATCAAGGGACTCAGCGTAGCCAAAATCGAATATCCAGAGACGTATGAAGAAGGAAGTCAAAAGCCTAAAATTGGTGGTCTTTCAGATACAAGACTGGGGACAATTGATAGGAACTTCAAATGCGAGACCTGTGGTGAAGGCATGGCCGAATGTCCTGGTCATTTCGGCCATCTAGAAGTGCGCGAAGCATACAATATGCGTGTTGATTACACAGCTGATTTTTACCGCCTTTCGCCAGCTCGCAAAAGGTGTCTATCATGTCGGCTTTCTGGGCAAGGTCAAGAAGATATTGGAGAGTATCTGCACAAACTGCGGGAAGCTCAAGTCTGATCCGTGAGTACAGGATCTCTACCTATTTCTGCAGTGTATACTGATGTCGATGCATTGTCAGCCGGACCGACTCGAGGATAGCAGATGCCATGCGTTTCGTCCGGGATCCGAAAAAGCGACTCAACATCGTTCATGACATCTGCAAGGTAATTCAATTTTCTATTATATACACTGACGAATAGTTCAACCATGTTGAACTATGCTGTGCCTTCCATTCCTTCAGAGTATCCGCGTATGCCAAGCAGATACACCTGACAATCCGGACGACCCAGCCCAGCCGCTAGACGAGAATGGTCAACCTATACCCAAGCCTCAACATCATGGATGCGGGCATACCCAGCCTCTAATCCGTAAAGAAGGCCTGAAGCTCATGCTAGTCAACCACAAAGTAGCAGATGACGAAGAGAATGGATCAAAGCTCAAGACGGAAGATCGAAAGAATCTGCCTGCTTCAGCATGTTTACTCATCTTCAAGAAGATCCCAGACGCAGATCTGCATATTATGGGTCTAAGCACGGATGAAGCGCGGCCGGAATGGATGATCCTTACCGTCCTTCCTGTTCCTCCACCTGCTGTGCGACCGAGTGTAGCAGTTGATGGTGGTACTCTACGCGGAGAGGATGACTTGACCTACAGTGCGTGGGCCGCTTGCTTCGCTGGAGCAAGTCTAACGATGCTTCTGAACAGAGTTGAGCGACATCATCAAAGCGAATCAGAATGTGCGTCGGCTTGAGCAAGAAGGCGCGCCGGCGCACGTTGTGGATGAGTTCGAAACATTGCTTCAATACCACATCGCGACCTATATGGACAACGATTTACCTGGGCAGCCTCAAGCCCTCCAAAAATCCGGTCGACCCGTCAAGTCTATTCGTGCAAGACTAAAGGGTAAAGAAGGCCGTTTACGTGGAAATCTGATGGGAAAACGAGTGGATTTCTCAGCTCGTACAGTCATTACTGGTGATCCTAATCTGGATCTGGACCAAGTCGGAGTACCGCATTCAATAGCGCGAAACTTGACGTATCCTGAAAGAGTTACACCATACAATATTACTTACCTGCAAGAACTCGTTCGAAATGGCCCGAATGAATACCCTGGTGCTAGATATGTCATTCGTGATACAGGAGAAAGGATAGATCTGCGGTACAATAAGCGAACAGATACTTTCTTGCAATATGGATGGATCGTAGAGCGTCATCTGAAAGACGGCGACTATGTTCTGTTCAACCGGCAGCCGAGTTTGCATAAAATGTCTATGAGTAAGCACAACGGGCGCTATCTTCTTACTGCTGCTAATGTAATTTCACAGTGTCTCACCGTGTCAAGCTTATGCCATACTCCACTTTCCGACTCAACCTTTCAGTGACCTCCCCCTATAACGCCGAGTAAGTATATGAGCCATGCTGCTCGGTCCTTGCTCATCATATTGAACAATGCCTTCTTTGTTCTCCAGTTTCGATGGAGACGAAATGAACTTGCACGTCCCGCAAAGCGAAGAAACTCGAGCAGAGCTTTCGCAAATAGCATGGGTGCCGCGGCAGATCGTTTCTCCCCAGTCTAATAAGGTAAGTCAGATTCTTGCTTTCCTCAATAATGATTTTTATACTCATTCGTGTAATTGCAGCCTGTGATGGGTATTGTGCAAGATACGTTATGCGGTACCCGCAAGATGACTCTACGAGATACATTTATGGACCGCGACTTTATGCAAAATATACTACTGTGGGTAGCAGGGTGGGATGGTGTTCTTCCTCCTCCTGCTATTATCAAGCCAAAGCCTCTCTGGACTGGAAAACAGCTGTTGTCCATGGTGATTCCCAAGGGTGTCAACTATTTCCGTCAAGATGGATCTAGACCTGATCCTATATCAGCGAATGATAGCGGTGTTCTCATCGAAGATGGTGAAGTTTTATACGGCATCATCGAGAAGAAGGCCGTAGGAGCATCGAACGGCGGTATAATCCATATCATCTTCAAGGAGCGCGGACCAGAAATATGCAGAGATTTCATTGGAGGAGTGCAGAAGGTCGTCAACTACTGGCTCTTACACAACGGCTTCTCGATCGGTATTGGAGATACTGTTCCAGATGGTACCACAGCGCAAAACATTCTGGATGTGGTAGCGGAGGCGAAGCGACTGGTTCGCAATACTATCGAAGAGGCACACCAGGACGGTCTTGAAGCCGAACCTGGTATGACCATTCGAGAATCCTTCGAAAACAAGGTCTCGAACTACCTCAACGATGCCCGTGATAAAGCTGGTAAAAACGCTCAAGAGAGTGCAAAAGATGACAACAACGTCAAGCAAATGGTAGTCGCCGGTTCAAAGGTATTTCTCGCTCATTCCTCTTAGTATCGATCGAGCTGAACTTGCTCTCGATCAGGGTTCTTTCATCAACATTGCTCAAATGTCTGCCTTGGTAGGACAGCAGATCGTCGAAGGAAAGCGTATCCCTTATGGCTTCAAATTCCGCACGCTGCCGCACTTCACAAAGGACGATTACTCGCCCGAATCTCGTGGTTTTGTCGAAAACTCCTACCTTCGTGGTCTCACACCTCAAGAATTCTACTTCCACGCTATGGGAGGACGTGAAGGTCTTATCGATACAGCCGTCAAGACAGCCGAAACAGGTTATATCCAGCGTCGCCTGGTCAAGGCTCTCGAAGACGTTGCAGTCACCTATGACGGTACTGTGCGCAACTCGCTTGGTGATATTGTGCAGTTCGTATACGGTGAAGATGGTATGGATGGAGCTTCAGTCGAGACCCAGACTATCGAGCCTGTCCGCATGTCACACTCGAAGTTCGAGCAGACATACAAGGTCGACATGATGGAGCCAGAATGGAATTTCCGCAGAGGCGTTCTTCAAGTCGGTTTGGACGAAGCTACGAAAGAGACGCAAGACTTGCTAGATGAGGAGTATCAGCAGATATGTGAAGACAGAGACTTGCTTCGAACTTACATTTTGAAGAACGGAGACTCGTCCAAGGCATTGCCTGTCAATCTAAGGCGTATCATCCAGAATGCTCAGCAAATCTTCCACATCGACACCTCCAAGCCTTCCGATCTTCCACCTGCTGATATCGTACTATCCGTTCGAGACTTGCTCGAGCGCCTCATTGTCATTCGAGGAAAGCAAGACCGACTTACTATCGAGGCACAAAACAACGCTACTCTCCTATTCCGCATTCTACTGAGGTCGAATCTCGCTGCCAAGCGAGTTTTGCAAGAGCACCACCTTAACAGGGAAGCCTTCGAGTGGGTGTTGGGAGAGATAGAAGCCAGATTCAACCAGTCTGTGGTGCATCCAGGAGAGATGTGTGGTGTCATCGCTGCGCAATCTATCGGAGAGCCGGCTACCCAAATGACCTTGAACACTTTCCATTATGCTGGTGTGTCCTCAAAGAACGTCACACTCGGTGTCCCTCGTCTCAAGGAAATCATCAATGTCGCAAGAAACATCAAGACTCCTTCACTCACCGTCTTCCTCCAGCCAGAATACAGCAAAGACACTGCTTCCGCCAAACGCATTCAATCTATTCTTCCTCACTCTACACTCAAGACAGTCACTGCGTCTACTGAAATCTTCTATGATCCAAATGTTGAGACTACTCTCATCGTTGACGATCGAGATTTCGTGCATGCCTTCTTCGAAATTCCCGATCCTGAAATCGAGCAGAACATCCACAGACAATCTCCTTGGCTGTTACGCTTCGAGTTGGATCGTAGAAGAATGGTCGACAAGGGTTACGAGATGGGTTTCGTAGCAAGCAAGATTCAAGCCGTCTTCGAGTCGGATCTTTTCGTTATCGCTTCAGAAGATTTGGCAGAGAAGCTTGTCATTCGTTGCAGAGCTCTGCAAGAGAGTGATAAGACCGCGGAAGATGATGATGAAGAGGGTGAAGTGCCAGAGGATGTCTTCCTCAAGCAGCTCGAGGCTTCTATGTTGTCGAACATCACTTTAGGTGAGCGATGATTCGAGGTTTACAAGGCTTTACTAATACTCTTCATAGGTGGTGTGGAAGGTATTCAGCGTGCTTTCATCGTTGAACACAAGCGAAACCAGATCAACGAGAATGGTGAATTCGAACAGCTCAGCGAATGGGTGGTCGAGACAGACGGTATCAACCTCAAGAAAGTACTCACAGTAGAAGGTGTTGATCCCATCCGAACAACGTCAAACAACTGTGTTGAAGTCCTGGAAGTTCTCGGTATCGAAGCTGCAAGACAGTCTCTACTCCGTGAGATGAGGCATGTCATCGAGTTTGGAGGATCAAGTGTCAACTACAGACATTTGTCATTGCTGGTCGATGTCATGACGAACCGTGGTCATCTTATGGCTATCACGCGTCACGGTATCAACAGAGCCGACACTGGCGCCCTCATGCGATGTTCCTTCGAAGAGACTGTAGAGATATTGATGGAAGCTGCATCTATTGGAGAGAGAGATCACTGTACTGGTGTCGCAGAAAGCGTCTTGCTCGGCCAACTCGCACCGATGGGTACCGGTTCCTTCGACATCGCGCTGGATATCGAGATGCTCAAGGACGTCGTTGTCGATCATAGATTACCTGCACAAGGTATCATATACGGACAGGATGGTTCAGCTACGCCTGGAGGTGGAATGACACCGTATGCGGAAGGCGAGTATGGTGGAAAAACACCTGGCATACACTACGACAACCTAGCTATCAATGCAAATTTCTCTCCTATCGTGCAAGCAGGAGGAGACGAAGGCTCTGCGACTGTTTATGGAGGATACGGCGGATTCACACCCAGAACAGGCGGGCAAAGTCCAGGCGGCTACGGCTTCGGCGCATCGCCTGGTTATCAGCCTATGTCGCCAGCGGGCTTTACCTCACCTTCAAGTCCTGCGTTTTATGCGCCAAGCAGCTCGCCAGGCTACGTGGCGTCGCCTTTTGCGGCCAGGACCTCGCCAGGACAAGTCACAAGTCCAGCCTTCAGCGTAGGGTACTCACCCACATCACCGAATGTGTACGGGTCTCCTAGCTCGCCCCGCTGGTCGCCGCAAGACGCATCGCCGTCATTTTCCCCGAATCAAGTCTCACCGGCGTTCGGATCGCCGGCCAGTCCCTCTTTCGCATCTCCAAGGTTCGCGAGTCCCTCTAGTCCTTCGTATCAAGTTGCCAGCCCCGCTTGGACACCGACTTCTCCGAATGCGTTTAATTCGATTTCCAGCCCAAATTTCAGCCCTGCCAGCCCTCAATTCAGGTAAAAACTAGTCTCTGTTGCATTCTAGACTGGTATTGACGCTCTCTCTTATTCTTCCAGCCCCTCGTCACCCCAGTATAGGTACGGATTTGCCTCATTTTGCTTTTGGCTGCTGTTGACGGCTCTTCCTTCTCGCACAGTCCCACGAGCCCTCAGATGAGTCCTCAAATGTCCCCAGCAAGTCCGGGATACTCTCCTGTGGCAGCTAGTCCGTCGAGTCCCGCCTATACAGCGAATTACGGGGCTAGTCCGGCGTGGAGTACTGGAGCTGCTTCTCCAAGGCAAGGATCGTGGAAGAGGTAAGGAATCGTAGGAGATTCGGCTCTACATGCTGTAGAATAGTCTTGGAAATCGCTGTGACTTGCCGGTAAACTCCAGCCAACACAGGAAGACTGCCCAGGCAAGCGATCTTACAGACAGGATAACGCAGAAGCGCAAAGGCGGCTACAATACATACTAGCTACAATACCCGCGCATCGCTTTGCGGAAATTCATCTCTCAATCCCCCTCTACTTCATCAGAACTTCGTGTCATACTTATCTGCAGTCACCAGGATGTTACTACTACTTGATTGAAATCAGCTTAATCAGCTGTATTCACCAGGATGTCTATTTATTCACCAGTATGTCATCCTACGAGCGCTTCACCAGTACCTTCTCTCGAAAAGTACCGCAAGAGTAGCTATGTAAAGCCCCGTCGTGGTCATTACTGTACGAGCATCTCCACAATGCTCTGTACAAGTATCTATTGCTAGAACAATCTGCGATCTGGTTTTGCTTGCTTGCTCCTTGCTCTTAACTTTTGCTTCCGGCCAACTCGCTTCGAAGTCGACATCTGAGCATCTGTGATTGGTGCTGGATCGCCAATTGGCTGGTCAAGCCAAGGTACACAGGTTTCAATGCTAGATAAACGCACGCTCACGCCTGACCCAGATGCCCACGCTCACGGACCTGCCGGTCGAGGTCCTGAGGCTCATCTTTCGCGAATTCCTCTCTAAAAGGCTTACGGATCACACGTACCTCTGTACATACCTCCACGAACCTGGTTTCAGGCGCACCCGAGCGACCTTGTACTCCCTATCGATGGTCTCTAGGGACATATCGAAGGTTTCAATACCTCTTTTATACGAGCAGCTTTCCTACCCCGGGGATCTACCAAGATTCCTCTCAAGCTCATCTAGGCCCATAGCTACGTTCGAGTACATGTCTTCCGTCCGCTACATGACAGTCAGCAATGATTTAGTGCCGGAAGCACAAGTACCATTTTTCAGGACGGCCGTCCGGCTGTGCCTGACGCACTGCTCGCAAGTGCGACACCTGAAGTTCGATTTCAAGGGTCACTCTGACGAAGCTAGTCGTTTTCTGCTTGGCCTGGCCGAGCTTCCGAGCATGAAACGTCTGCAAAGCCTTCGTGTGTACCTGGAGGCAAGCAACAATAAGCATACAATCTATCGAGACGTCTCGCATTTCAGACAGGTGGAAGGGTTGAGCATCTACGTCAAGGCTGGTGCCGTATCCTCAAGGCATCCCGAACAGAAGCTGTTAAATCTAAAACATCTGGAGGTTGCTTACTCTGTCCCAAACGATACTTTTGCTTTTATGGCTCTGGCATCATCGAACAGCCTTCGTCAGCTTGACATGTGGCAAACTGAGATTTCTGAAGAAGTCCCGAATATAGAGTCTGAGTGTTTCGGTTCTCAAATGTGGACCGACCTCAACTCTATCTACTTGGACAGCGACTCAACCCTCATTTACGAAATACTCAATCGCAACTCAGCCCGCCTACCTGCCTTGCGAACTTTTCGGATCTGCCTCGAATCTTGGGCTCAGCCCAGACAGCTCTTCGAGTGCCTTCCACCAAGTCTCACTTTCCTTCATATCTTGGGCATAGAGGCGCATCACTTGCTTGATGTTCTCGCTTTTGTCAAGGACAGTAGGTGGCTGTCCGGTTCATTGGAAAGAATTACTTTGGGCATAAAAATTGGAGATGACATTGAGTGGGATCCACCGACATTCACGAAAGAACGTGTGTTGGCTGCAGCAGCGGAGACCATGCAGGCTGCTCGGGCTCACAAAGTGGCGCTGAAACCCCCAGACTTAGTGGAGGAGATAGAAGCACAGATAGCATTGCGGGCCGATTCAACATAAGCGGCAGCCGTGGCATGAGCCACAGAACCCGATGGCCGAATCTCGCCAATGAAGCAAGTCGGGGAGAGATTCACCATGCGGGGAACTCGAGGGAAAGGAAGACGAACGGTATGGAGGCGGAGTGAGGGCATCGCGGATGCTGGAGAGAAGTGATCAAACGATAGCATGCAGTCGGGTGGCACTGCCTCATACGAACGCGTCTCGGTAGCAATAACCACCGTACGCTCCTACTTCACAGCCGTCCTAATAGCATAGACTATTTGGCGAGCCTATCCAATGTTGCCCTGCTAGCATTCAACGCAGCAGTGAAAACTTTCTCCCACCCTTTCGGCATGAAGCGCGTTCCAGAACCAGCTGATGGTCTTCCACTAACAAGGTCTGGCTGACTGAAAGGACTCAAGATGATGCGTCCCATAGAATCGTTGTCAGACTGCTAGAGCGGTCACATATGTGTTATGTATGAATCAGTCATCAAACTTCCTCAAAAGTCCTACAGGAAAAAAAGGCAGCTGCCTCCACCAGAGTCTCCTCTTCCCGCCCCCATTTCCTCAGGCTCAGAAGCTTCGGACTCAGCGGTGGAAATATCAGTCTATCTTTTATTGTATTTGCAGATACCTCGATGATTATCTTGTGCTTCTTCAATACAGAGTAGCAGAGAGACTCAAAAGACCCAAAAGACCCAGGCCGAGCGAGCGAGCGAGGTTGGGGCAGGGCAGACCTGAAAAGGACCCAAAGGTCTCAAAGGCCCCAAAAGGTGTCGCGACTTGTTTCTTGCCAATCACCAGAAAGTAACGACATGCGATGTCTACACGAACAGTAACAAAGACAGCAACAAAGACTAAGGTCGAGCAAGCATCGCGCAAAGGCAAAGAGCGAGCTCAGAACGACGACGTCGAGCGTGAACCACCCAAAAAGAAGCGGCCAAATGGCGATGGGCACAACCTGGGAGCAGCGTCAACAAGCAAGAGTGTAGAGACATCAACCAGCAGCAAGGCCCGCAGGGATCCAGACGACGCCGACTCGTCGTCACCGGATAGCGAGAGCGACGACGATGATTTCAGCAGAGATGTGCTGGAGGACATCGCAAAGGACATACAAGAACGCGAATACACAAAGATCAATGGCAAACGACGAAAACAGCCTGCCAAAACGAAAGCTGACAAACAGACTCAGAAGACGCGCACGGCCTTCTTGAAGGGTCAGCCATTCACCTGAAGACGCTGAGTATGGGCTGACGTGGTAAATCATAGGTCAAGAAAGAGAGGAGAAGACATCCAAGTGGGCTAGACGGGAGCGGCAGCTCAATCCAGTCGTCAAGCTTCTGAGTGAGTCGCACGTTACGCACAATGCCTGCACAGCGCAACTGATGCGGTATGACTGTTCGCAGAGGTCGACTTTACTATCATCGCCTCCGACTCTAACTCCTCAGAAGGCTCGGTGGACACAGACAATGCCGATGAGCTGTCAGACGTCTCGCGCGAGATATTCAATCTTTCGCATCGCCGCCAGTACAGAAGGAAGTATGGAGGTCAACCTTCTAGTTCCGACAAGAAGAAGAAAGGCAGCGCAAAGAGACCTCTACCGGCGAAGCGATTCAATTTCGGGGTTTCTTCAGATGAAGATGGCAAAGAAAACCCTCCGCACAGTAATAGATCTTCGCCTAGCAAAGCCACAGCGAAGGGCGGCGACTCTTCTTCAGCGACAGAAGACAGCGATGCGCCGCCTGTTCAGCGACCAAAGAAGATCAAAGCCAAGAAACAGGAAAGCGATCAGGAAGATGTCAAGCCTGATATCTCCAAGCTTATTGAAGAGGAAGAAGACACTGATTTTTCGGACGATGTCAGTCCGATGAACCCTGAAGCCTATCAAGCGCAGAAGCGCAGGCGAGCTGAGCGACTTGCACAGAAGAAGGTAAAATTATGCTTTGTTGCTCATACAAATCTCAACTGACGTGATGTGCTACGTAAGGCTCGCTCGGAAGGGCGACCGTATACAGTCAAGTCTGAGCCAAAGTCGCCGACTTTCAGTAGCCTGCCTGGCAGATCTATAAAGATAGAAGAGGAAGATATTAAGCCTGTGCTACGACATGTAGTCAAGCAGGAAAGCCCTATCGAGCTACTAGATGACGATGATGATTCCGACACTCCACCAGACTGTGCAGTGACGGACCCTCGCTATGCTAAATGGGTGAATCGTAAACAAGCTTCTCTTCCACAAAACTTCCAACCTCATATCCAAAAGACGCACAAACCATTCTTGGAGATCAAGTCGCATCAACAAGCGTCTATCGGTCCATTGGTTCTAGGTAAAGATCCGCAACAGGGAAATAGGAATGTTCAAGTACCAGCTAGTATCAATCGATTCTTGAGGAACTACCAAAGGGATGGAGTCAAGTTCTTCTGGAAACATTATGCGAAAGGAGGAGGTGGTTTACTAGGAGACGATATGGGTCTGGGAAAGACCATCCAGGTCATCTCCTTCCTGGCTGCTATTATGGGTGAGCACTCATCAATCTCTCCCAAGACTGTCTGCAGCAGGATATAGGCTGATCTACGTATCGTAGGCCATAATTGCACAGAAGCTGAACGTGATAGAAGAAGAGAGACGCTCAACAAGGCCGATTGTCCCATACCAGAGAAGCCAACAGATCTAGGCCCCACAGCTTTGATCATCGCTCCTGCTAGCGTAGTCGATAACTGGGCAAGGGAGATCGAAACGGTAAGTTCGGCTTAGGGTGCTCAAAATGTGGAAACGGCTTACCCTCTCGATTACTACAGTGGACATACCTGAGTGCTGGAGTATATCGATCAAGTGCTGCAAAGGAGGTGCTGAGGGACTTCAAGCGGGGCCGCCTAGACATCCGTAAGACGTTTCGCATTATATTGCATACGAAATGCTGAAAGGTACATGTAGTCATTTGCGGCATAGACGCTGCACGTAAGCAGATAGACGACATCTGCTATCTAGACTTCTCTTGCATTATGTAAGCTATGGTCTCTTCGCCGAAAGCGAATCAAGCTAAGTGACCACCTCCACAGCGTCGACGAAGTCCATAAAGTCAAAAACCCTAAATCCAAGACCACCTTAGCTTTCAAGCAATTCGCATGCCAAGTCCGATTTGGTCTAACAGGCACAGCTATGCAGAATAGATATATCGAGATGCACACTGTGCTCGATTGGTGCTTTCCAGACAAGTTGGGCACACCAGCTCAGTGGAAAGATTATGTTGATACGCCGCTCAAGACGGCACAGCGGAAGGATGCTACGCAGGAGCAGTTGGCTCTAGGCAGGGTGAGGAAATGCCATTTCTTCTCTTGTGAGAGGGTTTTCTGATGGAATTCTCCAGGAGCGCGCTATCACGCTTGTCCGAGAGCTGTTGCCTAACTTCTTTATTCGAAGAACCAAAGAGCTCATAGCGGACCAACTACCTAAGAAGACGGATCAAATTGTCTTCTGCCCTCTTTCTGAAGATCAGAAGAAAGCATATTGCCAGCTTCTCGCTCATCCGGAAATCAATACTATCCTTACACACGATGAGGCCTGTCCTTGCGGTCGCACCGATCCGGAAAGCGGGTGAGGCTAGATTTTATTACTGAAGTGCTGACGCCGCAGAGCTCATAAGCTTACTTCACAGACTGCCTTATAAGCGAGCAAACTGCTGTGATCGCGAATGGTACAAGCCTATCCTGAAGTGGATTTCCATTTTCTGCAAAGTGGCCAATCATGCTGTTCTTATCTATCCCGACAAACGAGATCGCCAGTTGAATCCGGTCAAATTCCTTCAAGACCAACAGATTACGAAGTGCGCCTTTCCCGATTCATATAAGAATCGCGGCCAGGATAGGGTCGCTAGCAAGGCAGTCGACATGGACTCATCCCTTTGTGGAAAGTGGGACGTGTTGAAAGGCTTGTTGGCAAGATGGCACGAAAAGGGCGACAAGGTATGCATGGCCGCAATCACCGGGAAGTGCAGGGAGTAAATGTATAAGCAGGTCTTATTGTTTTCGCGATCTACGCGGCTCTTGGATGCTTTGGAGTACTGGATCGAGGCGGGTACGCTGCACGGCTCGTGTATGCTCGAGCAGTCGTACTGATGCGCCTGCAGTCCCATACAATATGGTGCGACTAGACGGCAGTGTACCAGCAGAAAAGCGTAAGCGGTAAACAGCCTGTTGTTTTAACGTCCCTAACGCTCGTTGTTATCGCAGGTCTGTCGCTCTGCGATGCCTTCAATGACCCTGCTGGCGACAAGTTCTTGTTTCTAATCTCAACCTTAGCTGGTGGAGTCGGTCTCAACCTTACTTCAGCGAACAGAGTAGTCATATTGTAAGCGGAGTTCCATCTAATGTGATTTTTCTTCCAGCTGATCGTTTTTCAAGCGATCCCAACTGGAATCCGGTAGCCGATCTGCAGGCGATGGACCGTTCCTATAGATGGTCAGTAATTCTACGATACAATCTCTGAATCAATACAATCTCTGAATCATACTCACGTCCTTCGCAGGGGTCAATTGCGAGATGTCACTGTCTATCGATTAATTGGCGCGGGTTCATTGGAAGAGCTAATCTACTCTAGGCGTAGGTTTATTTGACGCTGGTCCAAGGATGCAGCTCAAATATGACAATGTTTGCCTGGTCACCTCGCAGAAATCTACAAGCAGCACCAAGCGGAAATCGCGTATGAAGCTGCAGCACCGAGTCGCATGTTCGTAGGTGTGGACGGCGACAAGAGACGACAAGGGGAACTATTCGGAGTGGTACGTATTTCATGCTCCATCTTCTGTGCATACTCTGATCTGCATATTCTTAGAAAAACCTGTTCCGCTTCAACCCAAGAACAAGCAGAACAAAGATGTCTATCGAGGAAGCTCAAATATCTGAGCTAGGCTTTGCTTTGATGAACCATGCCACAAAGTCGAAGAAGAGAAAGCGAGGAGACGACTCGGATGATGATGAGCCTGTCGAAAGCTCACAAACAGAAGATGGGTTAGTCGATAACGAGGTGAGTTGATAGATATAGTTAGTCTGGACTATACTGAGGATTTCTATCAGGCTGCACTCGAAGCCATGTTGAACACCGGCGCAAATTTGAAACATGGTGAGTCTCTAAATGACATGCTCCATAGAGACTGAACTAATTGCTAACCGCTTTGCCTGAGCAGAGGAGGAAGACGATGAGATTGCCCGCATTCTCAAGAACAACGGTGTAACCTATACCCATCAGCATACAGTGAGCCGAAGTGACTGGCTAGCTGGCCTGTACTGACGGTATTTTGCTCCCTCAGAATCTTGTTAAAAACTCCGTCGTCGAAGCGCAGATCTCCAAAGCCGCCATGCGCGACTACAAAGATGTCAAGAAGCGCGGTGCCACTGCGAACCAGCGTGCTTCAACAGCCAAAACGACCGCAAAGGTCAAGAGTTCCAGCAGCTGGGCACCCAGCAAAGGTGCTTCTAAAGTCACCGCTGCCAACAAGACTGAGCCACCGAACCTTACACCCTTCGAAATGCTCTTCGAGGGCGGTCAAGTCCGTATGGACGACCTCGCCGATCTTGCCGAAGCTTTGGACTTCGACAGTGCTGGCGGGCTTGCTCGAGCATACGCTGCCATGAAGCCGGCTGAACAGGAGGATCTTCTTGCGCGAGCAAAGGAGATCGTGGAGCGGATCTGATCTCACTCTGCGTATGAGCCGTTTAGTGATAGTAATAGTAGTACAGTAGGAAGTAGTCTTGTCGATGTTTCATAGTTGCGCATTCCGCTTTTCGTATATTCGTTCTGCCCTCTGCAAGAGATGCCCTGGATAACCAGCCAATTGCGCTACCTATGTGACCGAAGCAGCTTAAGCGCGCTCCACATAGTCAAGAATCAAATTAAGTCTCACCTTAAAAGCAGCAGCATCACGATTGACGCCTGGCACGAGCGTGTAGAGGTATCTTAGCGATGTCTGTTCATCGTGGTGCTCTTCTGCAAGCTGCGTGCAGAGGAAAGTGACTCTATCCCGTAAGCAAGGACCGTCGCTCTGCTCTTCTTGTAAGATGTCGTAGATGTCGTGTAGGTGTGTAGCGAAAAGTGAGCGTGACTGTATCTCATTGACCAGGGCCGAGATTGTCGCTTCGGCGATGCATGCAGCATAGTCCGCTGTGGTACCGCGACCAAACTCGTCGAGAAGAACGAGAGACTTGTTCGTAGCATTTTCAAGTAGGTAGGCCGCATCGTCCATCTCTACCCGAAACGAGCTTCGGCCTCTAGCGATGTTGTCGCTATATCGAATGCGTGCGAATAGCTGATCGACGATGCCTATGTGGGCCTTTGTAGCTGGCACGAATGATCCAGCTTGCGCCATGGTTGCAATGATCCCAACTTGCCGAAGCACAGTGGACTTGCCTCCCATGTTAGGGCCCGTGATGACGTGAAGCCTGCTGGAGTCGTCCAGTTCTGTATTATTGGCAACGAATCCTCGGCCTTGCTTTGCCAACTCGAACTCGGCAACTGGATGTCGACCTCCCTCGATAGTCAAAGTGTTACTGTAGACAAAGACTATCAGATTCAGGTCGAAACTGCGAAACATCACACGTGCTCTTCATGTAGGGTGGGCCGCGTGAGGTTTAGCTCTTGCGCAGCTTTCGAGAGCGCAGTAGCCACATCTAGCTCGGCAGTGACTGCTGCGTTACGCCGTAGGGTATGCCATTGACTCAAAACCTGAGCAAGGGAACTATCAGCAAAAATATGGTGTCCGACAAGCGCGCTACCTACCTCATTGCACAACTTGCGAACTGCGAAGATTTCGGCTTCTCGAAGCTGTACAAGCAGACCTTGCATCTCCGAGTTGAGCTTTGTCCAGTGCTGAGAACTTAAAGTTTCAGTATGACTCGCATACATGGTATAGCTCAGCTGACATTATGGGCAAAGTAGCGAGCCGATGCAGCTTTCCGCACTAGAGTTATCGTTCCCTTCTCGTCCAGTGCAGCGAGAGTCTCGCGCATGCCTGGCGAGTGCGTCTTCTTCCAGCCGATTCTTAATATTGGCCCGAAGCGAGGAACAACACGGAACAACAGCTCATCGCCAGGTGCTGCTCATCGTAGGAGGATAAGCATACGGCGCTCGTCCCGAAGGGAGTGACCTACCCTGCATCTGCTTAGAGAGCTCGTTATGCAATCTTCGGGCACGTATCTCAACCTTCCGGATGTTCTCGTGGATCTTAGCCATAATGGGTGATGAGCTTCAGCAAGTATAGCATCAGCGGAGGATCTTGCGAAGAAGTGAAGATGGCCTACTCCGCTTGCAAGACGGGTTGGTCTTGCTTCCCCCACGTAACAAGTACGGTCGGTGGCTTTCCTGACCTCGTAAGAACGGGCGGCGGCGCTGCTGCTTCCTCCTCGCCCTTCTTTTTCTTCGATGCCTTTTTCGCTTTGCCGATGACGACCTCTATCGGTATATTCCAGACATCGAGGCCTTCCTCCTCTTCTGTCTCATCAACGCTCTCTGGCTGAGCTTGCGCACCCGAAGCCGATGCAGCATCTCGCATCTTTTGTGTATCTAGCGCCGCCGCATCGATAGCCGCTTCTATCTTGTCGGCCAGCTCATCGTGAATCTTTAGGTCGGCATTCAAGGCCTTCAGGACTTGTAGATCCCTCAGATCGTCCCCGCTGAGCTTGACATCCCCGATAGCTGCATCGACAACAGCCTTGATGTCTGTTTGTACCCGAATCGCCTTGGCCATCTGAAGGAGGTCTTCTGCGGTGGGCCTTCCAATGGACATCTTCTGAAGTAATCGGACCTCATCGTCGAGCTGACGCAGCCTAGACACAATCTCGTCGCGCAGGAAAGGCATCTTCTGGAAAATAGCCACAAGCGCATGCCTCGATTCGATTTCCTGTATGGATTTGCTCGGCGCTACGATGCGGTCGGAAAGAAGACGCATGCCAGCGGCTGTTACTGTTCTGTCGAGAACGCTGACGAGCGTACCCGATCTGCCACCATCATTGTTCTGCCGTATCTCCAAAGCCTTCAAGCTGACACGATCTATCCGCATAGTGTTTGCAGGTCGCACTCGTAAAGGATGCGTGAGATCCGGCTGGTGTTCAAGCAGTGTTTCGCTAATATAGTCTGCTAATAAAGGAATGGCAGAAAACCCGGATTCTACCTCCGCCTCATCTTCCAGCGAGCCTGCCAGCGCTTCTTGTGAAGCACGCTTTATGGGATAGGATATGTTCGGCGATGCATCTAGCTCATCGATAGCTTGACGAATCGGATGCAGCGCGTTATCAGGTCCAGCAAGATCTTCGGCCAGCACAATCTCGGCTGGAGCTATGCGAGCTAGATCTTCGGTGAGTGTGCGTGCAGCTAGCGTCGACTTCTGCGTAAAGAGCTCTCCCGTTGATGTATCGATCCAAGCCAATTCCAAAGCCTCCGACTCTGGATCTTTAGAATCTATCGCTAGCAGGTAGTTATGATTCTGTTTCTCGATGAAGGTCTCATCAATGAGTGTCCCTGCGTTAGAAGCGTTACTTCAGGATCCATACATGCCTTTTCGGAGCCGACTTACCTGGAGTTACCACTCGGACGACCTTGCGCGTGATGTTACGCATGTTTCCTTGCTTGTCGTAATGCTTTGTCTCCTCGCATATAGCTACGAATTTATTGCATTCTCTGACGAGCTTTTCGAGATACTTGTCCATCTGCGCTATCGGAAAGCCGCACATCGGATATCGCTTGCTTTCCATACTCTTCGTAGTAAGGCGTATCTTCAAAAGATCAGCTACCTCGATAGCTTGATCAAAGTAAGACTGCGAACGCGACCAAACATTGTCAGCCTTGGCCTATGCTTCTTCAGCGAAAAGTCTAGTTTCACCTCGTAAAACTGTCCCACTCGTACAAGGAGCAGTGCATGCGGAAAGTCGCGAAGCCATCGCAGCAAATCTCTAGGAAAACCAGGTTTGAGAAAAGTTGAAATCGGAGGACGTCGCGTTACAAGCTCTGGCTTGTTCGCAGGCCTGGCCTGCAGGTCATAACGTTTGGGAAGAGGCGTATCGTCCTCTTCAACAGCGGTCTCCTGTGTTTGCGCTGGTTCTGACTCTTCAGCAGCGGCAGCAGCTACCGCAGCTTTGGTACGTTTGGCCGCATAGTATCGGAGTTGGGCATCTCGCGCAGCAAAGGTCGCAGAGGGTTCGCAGAGTCGTCGTGATCCGATAAGAGCAGGATATGCACGACCAGCAACGAAAGGCCTCAGCATTCGCACATAGGAAAGGCAACAAGCACGTGCAGCGAATGCGAATGCGAAGATTCATTGCCCTCCGCTGATGCTATACTAGCTACACGACATACATAGCTGGCTCTGTCCGTACTTGTTCAGGTTTTTCAGGCGGTTCGGGAGGCTCTAAGTCTGGACTCCTAAGCTGGTCGATGATGCGCTGTTCCTACATACATGCTATCCCATCAGCTCGTGATATATAGGAACACAGTGAAAAGCTTACCTCAGCCACGCGCTGGTCCAGCTTGCGCTGAGCCATTTCGCCATCAGCTACCGAATTCGGACCAGCAGCAGCCTGATCTACGCTCGAGTAGGCAGACCGCATCTGCCTGCCTTGTCTCCATGCTTTCCTCTCCGCTTCTTTACCCCCAGACTGTACTGCCGAGTAATAGCCAGCTGCATCGTACAGGCCACTGAGACCGTTAGCTCCGCTACCCGGTTTGTTCATGCTGTTCGTAGGACCCAAGGAGGGTCTTCTCTCCATTCCTGCTCGCAAGGCCTTCCCAAGTTGCTCGGTAGCCATCTGTCTGTCATCATTTGTTTGTATCGAAATGAGGATGCTGACCATTTGCAGCCGTCGAGCCGAAGCAGTACGAGCTGTCGCGGATACGTTCGTATGTGTATTCGGATTAGCTGATGGCTCAACAGGTTGCGATGAGTGAGAGCTTGGAATATGAGAGAATAGACGGGCCAGCTATGGCAGCGGTTAAATCAGATGCACGGTGCCAGGGAGAACTCGCGTCAAGAAAGCTTACCCGGTCGACTATAGGTAAGATAAGGTGATCACGGAAGGATCTCAGCGCTATACTGCGTATGTCGATGGCCTCCAGACTGCGATTGGCGTTTGAGCTTGCACTATGCAGTGACCGCGCGCTTCCAGCAGCATTGGATGGTCGCAAAGCAGGGTCTGTCCGTAGAGGTAGGAAGATCCCTTCCACATACGGTAAGCAGCCTATGAAGAAGAAGTTCCAGACTTCGGTCTGCAACTTGGAGTTGAGTGCACGACGGAGGAGGGAATTCGGAAGTATGCTTACCACCCGAATCAGAAGCTTCTCATCGCTTAAGTCTACTAGTTTAGCATTGAGAGTAAGCATCCCCATGGCCAGCAAATCCAGCAGATCATTGGTCAATGCCATTGTGAGGGCCGGCACAAGGCCATGCCGCTCAATGCTTCGCTTGACGTGCGCAGACACCAGCTCGTTCAGGTCTTCAATGTATCCTCTCTGTCCTTCGCCATTGCTGGGAATAAGCTTCGCTAAGTCAGTGCTCTTGTACCCAACGGTTCGCTGCTTACAATAGAGGCAGAGTTCGAATGCAGACCGCTGTCCAAGCATCGCTTTCCGCACTCTGTGCAAGATGAGCACTGGTACTAGCAGCTGCAGAAGTACTGTTCTCTTTGGACGCAACAGATGAGCCTGCAGCTCCTATTCCCGACGTGCTTTCGATCTTGTTTATAGTCGATGCAATCAGTCTAGCATCGTAGTTGGCATGATAGGGAGAGGGTAATGGAGCGTGACTAGGTGTAGAGGCGTGCGCCTGAGGGTTTGCGAGACGAGGACTGGTTGGTGGGTAAGGCGATTCTCTCGTCGAGTTGACAGCACTTCCAGCTACATTGCTAGGACTAACGACTGCTGGCGAACCAGATCCAGTACTTCCAGCGCGATGGCTCCCAGATCCAGCTTGTAGCGTGCTCGGGCTGCGAAAGTACCCTGGAGTCGAGCTCCCAGACGTCGTGCCAGCAAGATCGCGAGACGAGCTCGAGCGAGGCGGTAATGGCAACCCTAGATTTGATGTATTGATGGCTAGGTTTTGCGATGAACTGGCAGTAGGCAGCATCCGGTTACAAGCAAAGACGCAGACCGAGACATGACGGGTAGAGGAAAGTAATTACTTTGGAACGCTATGTACGTGTATTAAGAGAGAAGTGATAGAGATTTAGATACACATTGAAGGGCTAGCGCGCTATCTGACAATAATTTGTGTAAATTGTTTCAGACTATTGAAAGAGAGTACTAGAGTGTCCTTTATCAGTTATTTTTTTAAGCGGTGGAGCTTGGAAGAGCAGCAGAGACAGCTGAAGAGACTTCTCCAGCGATGGAAGATGTGGCAGCAGCTGCACCGGACGAGGCAGCGGAGGCACCAGACTCAGCAGCTGATGCAGCAGAAGATGTGGCCTCAGCAGCGCTGGATGCTACGGATGAAGTGGCTTCAGCAGCGCTCGAAGCGGCTGAAGAGGTAGCCTCGGCAGCGCTTGAGGCGGCGGAAGATGTAGCCATCATAGCGCTAGACATGGCGCTCGATGGTGCTCCACCTGCAGCGGAACCACCAAGTCTGGCAGCGAATGATCCGAGCTCCAAGTTGGCCAAAGCGGAAACGAGAGTCATACCCTCAGCCTGGCTGCTGGCGCAGAAGTTGGTGTAGGTCAAGAGGGTGGTCTCGTTACCGATGGTGCCGGTCTGGTCGTAGGTTGGGTCGTAGATGGACAGAACAGTGCTGTAGTTGGAGATGGACACTCCCATAGCGGAGGCGGGTCCGTTGGTCAAGTTCCAGGTCCACATAGCATAGCCGCTCGAGCTGTTCATGGTGGTGTTGACGAGGGTCTCGATGAGCTCAGTTCCTTGGCTGTATAGGAGATGAACTATTAGCACATAATCCATCAACACACGCAAATTGTACTCACAGATTGATGGTGTGGGTGGCGCCGACATCGTTACCGCCCATGGATGCGGTGGTATTAGGGAAGTAGGTAGAGTTGGCCCACTCGCCGAATTGCTCAGTAGCCTGGGTGACTGGAACAGGTACGGTCTGGTTGACCTGGACGTAGGTGAGCAGGTAGCCAGTTGGGCATGGGTAGAGAGGGAACGACTGGTTGCCAGTAGTGGCATTGGAGGGAGCGGCTGTGATGGCAGCAGCAGATGAAGTAGCAGATGAGGCTGCAGACGAGGCAGACTCTGTGTAAAGCAGAGGAAAATGTCAGAACCCCACGTATCGTCCCCGCTTTCCATATTGGGCGAGGCCTTACCGACTCCGGATGAGGCTGCAGAGGTAGCACTCTCTACAGCAGAAGAAGCTGCTGATGTAGCGCTCTCAACAGCTGAAGAAGCCTCGCTGGCAATGCTGGAGGGAGCTGAGACGGCGCTCGAGACGGCGCCAGAGACAGCGCTGGAGATAACGCTGGAGACTTGGCGTTGGTAGAGAGGGCCAGCTTGGACAGCTGCGATACCAGCGAAAGCGAGAATTGGAGCGATCATCTTGTTTTGTGTTAAAGCTATCGAATTTAGAGAGCTGGACTTCTTGTTGATGGAGAAAAGAAAGAAGAGAAGAGTACACGGGAAAAGTAGCCCTTCATATGCGCTGCTGCTGCTGCTGAAAGAGGAAGGAGAGTTGTATCGGTGGCAAAAATGACGTGGGTACCTAGAATCTCCACCTCGGCGTCTTGGTACAATGCTGATTGATGCCGAAGCACCGCTTTCGGTTGAAACTTTTAGTTGTGCGCAGTTATGAACGGAATATCTTCCGAGTGGTCTGTTTTCCGGGTTTGCATGAAAGGTCTTTACACGTGCTGAGAGAAGGGTCGTATACGCGTGCTCGAGAAGGTAGAGTCTGCGAACGGTTTATGCCTTGCTGTATATGAGTATAGACCATTGTCAGCTTGTCTAAGTACTGCCTGGCGCCATTGGAAAAAATTAGGTCTCGAAGAAAAGCACGTTTGTACGTTCGAAGGTATACCTAAAAGAATCGGGATACAGGTAGTGATGGAAGGGTTACTAGCATTTGCACAGATACGACGAATTGATTCAGGCATGGTGCCCTTCGATAGGTATAGAACGGTGGGTTTGCGAAATGTTCGAGTTGTCCATAACTGCGATATATAGATTGGAGCATAGTGAGAGACCTGAAGAAGGGCAGATCTTCTTCTGCGAATAGTGCTATAGGTGTTTCAAGATGGAAGCAGTCCAGCTGCGACTCTCGGTCGGCCAGATAGAAGAGGGAGAGGCCAATCGACCTAGAAATGACGAGCCCGATGCCTCGTCTTGCGAGAAGTGGTGCTATTGTTGTTGGAAGAACTTGAAGATGCAGCCCAGCTGACTGTTCCAGGTGTTCCGCAAGGCGTGCCGAGGGTTCTTATGTAGTCGATAGTACTTTGGCCGTTGGAAGGTAGAGGAATAACATTTTGTTCTAAAAGACCCTGTAGAGAGCAATACGAAGCGATTCTCAGCTCGATTATTGCCTTCTGTTTAAGCCTGCAGACAAAACATACCAGGAAGCTCCACTGCGTGTTATCCCCTCCATTCGAACTTCCATTTACAGCTTTCAAATTCCAGAAGATACCTCCTCCAGTATTACTCCAAGCTGTAACTTGTTGAGTGTACAGTTCTCGCTCGAATGAAGGATCGTTAACCCCTGTTCGCAGGGACCATTCCGTGATGACGACTGGAACGGGATACTTTTCATAGTTTGCAGCATTGTCGCATACTTGTTTGAGCATATCGGAGGTGTTGTTCTGAAGAGGGAAAGTCCCGACATAGGGATGGGATTCCAGACTGATGTATCTGTGAATTGAATGTACGTTAGCCAGCCGACATAGAGCATATCTCGATCGAGTAGAATGTCGTACCTTGGGTCTTTGTTGGCTACGAAGGGCTCCCAGTAGTCCAAGTAGCTGACATTGAGGACCTGGTTGACGAAACCATGATGGAACTGGATGGGGACAGGATTTGCGAGAGCCATAGACTTGTTGTAGGATCTATGGATGTGCGTGAATGTTACGTCAAAAGCAGTGACTGGCTAGCAGGCTCACCTCTCATAATATGCTTGAAGCATATCGAATTGTTCCTGTGTGTACGGACGAGGCTGCGGAAAGAAGCATAAGAAAGGAACTAGAACGACAGAACGCGATAGACTCACCTCGTTGGCCACACCGAGGGCTGAGACGACTGAACGGTAGGGAGACGCTTGGATCCAGGCTGTTCGGACGTCCAAATATCAGTACTTGGTATGCCGCAGTCGCGCGGTATAAGTGACCCAATGCCGCATCCACAGTTGCATCTGCTCTCGCCATGTAATCGTCTTGAAAGAAATGGGGATCGGTGGTGTGCACACCGCTTGTGATTTCTCCATTCTGGGAACCAGGCAAGCCATGCAAATCTACAACGACATACATGTTTCTCTTGTATGCCCATTCCATAGCTTGTTGTAAATAATCGAGCTGGCCTGCTTTACTCAGGTATGGTTCGCCAGGAATAGTATCGATGAATGCCCAGAAGCCAAGAGGGATACGAAGATGATTGATGCCTGCTTGATGCGCCGCTTCGATGTCTGCTTCAGTGAAGAATGTCGACCAGTGCTCTTGCATTGTTGAAAGCGCTTTGTCGCCCAGCTGAAGCATTAGATTCCATTCGTCAATGACGGAAGCATTGTTGTTTGCGCTCGCGTTGAACCAGGGCTCGACCATCCATTGTTCCTGCAATGAACTCTTCAGCAGATATTCTGGTTGTCAAGGCCTAATCAAATTCACCAGAACAAGCCACGATCCAAGGGCAACACCCATCATGGGTGCTTGTACATTTGTATTTCCAGCTTCGACCTCAGCGAGTACTCCGGCCAGCGAAGATCGCGTCCAGTCGTATGTAGGAAGGGGCGACACGCTCGCTTTTGGAGTTGCAGTAGACGCAGGCGTAGGCGTGATAGTGGTAGCTTGACCATTTGGCAGTGTTGTGGTGATGGGCGCCGCGTCGGACGCACTCCCACTACCGGATTTCTTGTCGTTGTTACTGTTGTTCCTGCTGCCCAGCACACCTCCTACGACCGCACCAACTACGACGAGGACAGCGATAACACTTCCAATAATGATGTAGAGCTTCTTTCGCGAATGACCAGCGTTTCCTGCTGCGCGTTTCTCGTTCAGATTCGCAGTACTATCGCCTTGCATGGCCGCTCCTTGGAACGTCTCGGACGACGAGTAGCCTGCCTGGCCAGCAGCATACGGCGTAGACATAGCGGTTTACGACTGATAGTTGCAGATGAAAGGGCCAAGTACAGCCAGCAGCCTTGGGTTTTCCAGATGGGCCACGGTCTCGACGCGCTTCACGCAGCCAGCCAAACAAATGATGAAAAAGAAGGTGGTTGACGAGACAGGACTAAGGTGAGTAGTATACGTTCGTAGGTCAATAGTCAGAATGTGTTGATGTTTCGAAGATGTTGGAATGCGCAGACAAACGACTTTGCTGGGTATTTTAGGGGTTTTGTTCGACTGACCCCTTGCCGGCTTATCAAGTCGGAGTGCTCAAACTTGGAATCTTCTGGTCGCTGGGATGCAGCACAAGCTACATATACACTTTTTAACATGTCGCAGAGCCTGCCGGACCTTGGAGCTATCATCTACATCTCGGTGAAACCCCTAATCAAGTAGCGGTTGATATGCAATTTCTGGTCTTTTTCCTGCTATTGACACGGTATCATGACTGCTTCAGATTCGCTCTTCCTGTCTCCTTCGGCTTCTTCCTCGCTCGCAATGGCATGTTTCCTCTGGCAGCTTCAAGAGGCGCTGGGCAACTCTGTCTCAATGTGTGAGCTCGCCAGAACTTCGCTGTATAGGACAAAGTGTTGATAATAAGAGGAAAGCCTTATCCCGTCCCTCCTCTTCCAGAAGATAGTCATTGCTATCAATACGAGCAATGTGTCGGCTTTCGGTCCTCTGGTCCTAGTAGGAGCGCTCTACGAAATCTTTGGGTTGTGCATCGGCTGGATCATAAGGCTACTCTTCCCTGTTCCACGTAACTTCAGGAATGGACTGCTCGTTGCTGGAATCTTAGGAAATTGGGTAGGCTGATGCGCGGTATTCTTTTCTTTCGACTGAATCGACTTTCTCAGGGAGACCTGCCATTCGCCATCTTGCAAACTATTACTGCATCTGCACCCTTCAACCCAGCAATCGATGCAAGCCTTGCCCAAGCGTATGCCTCCGTCTTCATCGTAATCTTTATCGTGACAACTTTTCCGTAGGTGATACGTTCGTCTCCTATATCCCAGTCTCTGCTAATGTAGAATACTTTACAGACTTCGTGTAATATCCCTCATTGCGCGGGACTACCTCGAACCCATCTCAAGCGAACCGACCCATCCTCCTTGGGCTAGATGGTTGGCGCATCACACAAGAAAATTCAGCAAAGAGCAGTCTTCTTCCCAAAGTGATACAGATGCCGTTGAGGAAGAAGCCAAGTACCGTAGCGACACTGAAACGCCAGATGCGACAGGCGCATCAAGCGCCATCCCTCAATTCCCGCCATTAACACAGCAACGCACGAACAGAAGCACTCGATCACACCATTCTTCGGTCGCGCACGACGCGTCCGCAGCCGCTGGAGCAGGGCCATATTCTCTATTGCGTCGATTTCGCCGGTTCAGAGCGCCGACAGTACATGAAGACATTGAAGAGTCAACAAGGCCGAGCACTCCCGTCTTCGAGCAGCATAGATCGCGCACTCCAGAAACAGCGCATACTATTGCTGCCGAACAAGGCACTAGGAAAGGTGGATGGAAAGAAATCGTAGTACACGAAACTTGGGTATTCCTGAGGGCTTTCGTCACGCCGCCCACGCTCAGCTTGGTAGCTTCGCTCATCATTGCTTTGGTGAAGCCTCTCAAAGCTTTATTTGTTGCCGTGCCAGACTACGACTTCCACAAAGCGCCTGACGGATGTAAGCCGATTCGTACAGCTCCGTCTCTGCCGAGTACAGCTGATGCATATAACAGTGCCCGTCCTCGATGTCGTATACCAAGTGGCTTCATTCATGGCAAATGCTGCAGTCCCGACATCACTCACGATCCTGGGCGCAGCGCTAGCGAGAATAGAAGTACCTCGACCTGTTTCCAAGCTTCCTCTTCGGGCAATACTAGCAATGGCTCTAGGTCGGCTTGCTATTCTCCCAATTCTAGGAGTGTGAGCTGCCTTGACGCCCCCTCCTATCCGCTGTACTGATTTGGCTGACGTGCGAAATCGTACAGAGCCATTGTACAGGGACTCACGTACCATACCTCATTAATATCACCGGATAATCACGTCCTTCGCTTCACTGCAATACTCTTATCTTGCGTGCCTTCAGCCACGAACCAGCTTGTCCTCACTGTCGTGGTAAGCTGGTCTCGCTTCTTCGGAATAAGGCGACTTCCTGACCGTCATCTTTAGGTCGCCCCTCTGGACGTTGAAAGCAATGCCGACCTATTCGGTAAGTAATACTCCTCGACGCGTCCATCACATCTTGACAAAAAGGCTAACCTGTTGTGTAGGCTGCTTCTTGATCGCCCAGTATGCGATTCTTCCTCTGGCCTTGACGATCGTAGCAGCATATGCACTTACTCTAAGTAAGTATCTCAGCCCACTACGACAGAATTTGTCATCGCTGACCATCACCTAAGTCTTCAATTAACCCTCTGTCGCAATAGCCAATGAGACGGTTGATAGTAGACATAGACAGTCTAGAGGTACAAAGTCTTGTAGCATAGTACAAAAGCCATTCTCGTAGTAATCGCTCGTCATCTCCTTTCAATCGTTCCTTTCCGCTCGACTTCCTGTCGCATGCGCTTGAACGAGAATACAGCGTTGGTCGGCACAGACATTGTTCTCGTGCCATATCGGTACGCTGTGCTCCTTGCTTCTGAGGTCAAGCTTACAACGTTGCAGGAAAGAACATGTCCCAAGGTACCATGAATGGATGAAAGATCCTGCGATTCAAGAGGCTACAGCAAGCGAACCTCTTACTCTTGACGAAGAATATGACATGCAAAGTGCGCCTGTGGTCGTCTCTCTCGACTGGCGACTGGTCTGATTTCAGGTTGACCAGAAAGTTGGCATATTGACCAAGACAAACGTATGAAGTGATATATGCGCGACCATCATCCGATTAAGAGTTGAAACGAATGTCTCCTCAGTCACCTTTATCATACTGGAGAAGCCACCGGATCTCATCAATCTCACGGCTGGCATGATAGGCGATGTCAACCTCTTCATCTCCGATGTCGAGCATGACGACGAAGACACAAACGCAGGCCCTACTCACAGCGACCAGGCAGTAGCTAAGCAAGGCGAGCTGGAAATCATGATTGCTGAACCATCAGCAAGGCGGAAGGGGTATGCTCGACAAGCTTTACAGCTCATGATGAGCTATGCATGTCAAACGTCATCGTTTGCACTCAAGCCCGACCATCTGCTCGTCAAGATCGGCCGTCAGAATCAAGGTTCTATCGCGATGTTCCGCCGTTTGGGATTTGAGATTGTCAAAGAGGTAGCTATCTTCAACGAAGTCGAGATGAGGTTAGATAGCAAGCGTATAGAAGAGCTTGCAGAAGCCATCATGACAAGGCATCTAGAAGTGAAGCCTTGCTAGACACATCAGCCTTGAAGCGGTTTTTAGCTGCAGAATTTTTAAGGTATCATTGCTGTTGAAAGTTTGAGTACACAACAACCGAGAACTCCATTAATTCTCTATTATCGGCTAAAGCTTCAGCGTACTCGTTCGGCACACCGTTGAATATAGTATGGCTAGCTCTTGCTAGTGCAGGTAGAACAGCAGCCAACCTGACTTTCTTCTCCGAAACTTCTACAAATCTTCTCTGAGCAGCTTGTGAAGCTGGAGATGCATTGTCATCTACGAAAAGATGGCCTAGCGATTCGGATAAAAGTGCGAATAGCTTGTCTAGGCAGGAGCGGAGAACGACGCTGAAGTCTGCAGAGTCGATGAAGTCTCTTGTTTCGCTCATTATACTCCTCAGTTGAGGAGATATGGACGGATGCTCGTCGAAAGCAAGGCCGCTTTCGCGTAACGTTTCTTGCTCCTCTGCCTCGGCAGCGGGAAACAAGGCTGAAGCGAAGCTGGCCAAAACACGTCAGTATGCCGTGTTCTAGTGTAAAGAACGTCGCACATACCTGTGTACCGCGCCAGTAGCTTCATATTCTATTTTTCGTCGGATCTCTAGCAGCAGCTTATTGAAATCTTGATGGCTAAGCAAGGTCTTGAGCCCGACACTGTTCTAACCATCAGCCTAATGCATAGTTTGAAAGGTTGTCAGCAACAACGTACGAGCTCAGCGCTTCATCGGCTGAATCCTCTATCCGTTGACTGACTGTCCTCCAACCCCGCTGTAAGAACCACCAGCTCATGCTCAAATATTCTCGTTCTGCCTGTGCGTGGATGCCTTTTTCTGAGTCTCGGTTGGCAGAGCCATTTAGCATTGTCGAACTTTCTTCCTCTTCTTCGTTGACGAGGAGGCTTGAGCTAGATGAAGCATGGGATGCTTGTTTATAGACAGAAGAGACATAATTGTGCCTTCCTAGGAGATTGAGCTGAATGTGCGTTTGCAAAGCAAGGAGGGCGAGGAGATATAGGGACGCTATCGTGCGGTGGAAGGCTAAAGAGGCGTCAGGCTGAGCCCTGCACTATCGATGTATATGCAGAAGAGACTAACTTGTGAGCTTGAGAGCTTGCCAGAGCTCGGCTTTAGTTCGCGTGTCGACCGGTGTCGCTGGCTCAGACTGTCATCAAGCCATAGCTTTCGTCAGCTTGTTGCAGGCTTCCTATACCATTCAGCTACATACATCTGTATGCTGTGGGCTAGAGTGACCATTAGGCAGCTGAGCCGGTATGCCGGGCTGTTCGTTCTCAAGACCATCCTCGAGTGTATCAGGCGGTAAAGGAATGTTTGCAGCTTCTTGTGTCAAGTCTCTCGAGCTGTTGTCCAGCGTTTCCTGGCTGTCTTGCATGTTTGGTGTACCATCTTTTTCCGGCAATGCTTTGCTTGTCTTCACTTGTTCGTTCGACCGCCTTTGCAGCTCAGCAGTGATGGCTTCAACGTCGAGTTCTTCAAGGACTTGCTGCGACAGCGTTGGAAGCAGCGCCAGCTGCGTGAATGCGCAATCTTCCTGATTCTGCTGGAAACGCCGGCGAAGACTGGCCAAAACGACGACATGCTGCTTCAGCGTTCGCCATGAGAGCTTGAAGATTTCTATATGCACATACTTTTCTTTGGCGGCCCTGTCGAGCACCAGCTTCTCGCTCAAGTCCTGGAACCGCTGCTTGGCGTACTGAAGCAGCAAGTACGACCCTCCCACGACGCTCGCAGCAACTGCAAGACCTTTATGCCGCCTTTTTACGAAATTTGTGAAAGGCGATAGCATCCCTCGTTTCAGGCCCGGTCGAGCCTTGAAAGGTCGAAAGCGATGATGGGGATAGAGGGTTCAAAGGATTTGCCAGGCTACAAACCCTGCTTTGAGCGACTCTGTTGCAGCTTGCTTTCCTTAAGCGACAGCAAACTCAACACCGCACCGGATAACCGATTCAAAGCACTAAAATGGCCTCTGCAAGACCTTCAAGAAGCAATAGCCAAGCTGGCAGAGCTTCCATACGATCCATGTCAAGCAGCTCGCAATCTTCTTCGGGATCCAGTAGTACCGCCAGCAGTGTATCATCTACATCCAGGGTGCCTTCACGATGTAAGTCCCTCCCTTTGGCACTATGAGCACAATGGATAAGACTGACCCCAAAGTAGCCTCCTCTGTTGTCTCTGTCGGCTCCAACGTCATCAATGATCTGGTGGTTACTCAAGTTCGATATGCAGACAAGCCAGACGGACTGCCGACTGGTCCATGGGGTGGCAGACGTGAATCCTGGGATTCCTTCACATCCGATAATGCAGTCGGTGTGACCGGAAACAAACTCAAGGCCCGTCATCTTATAACAGAAAGCTATCAGCGCAAGTTGACGCCGGAGATTGAAACCACTCTGCAAGCCTTGGCACCTCAAGATAAGCTGTCATCACGTTTCCTCCATCTACGACATACACCTAAATCAGCTGGCAAACCCGTGGACGATCTGACATACACCTCCTGTGAAGGGACAGCTCGCTTTACCAGAAGGTTGGCCAAACGCAACCGAGTCGTCGACAACGATGGAGTCGCATCTGCAAAGTTGAAACTTCTTCCAGGGAGCAAGGACAGCTACCACGTCACAAGCACGAGGCATTGCAAGGATCGCTTTCATCTCGGGCACCAAGAGCTCTTCAGAAGCATAGAAGACCCTAGGAAGTTCGCAAAAGCGGTTCGCAGAGCCGTTCCCAACATCCTTCAGACGGAAGTCGCTGGGTTTCAAGGGCAAGGAATCGATGGCTTACGGACCGGGCTTGCGAGCAAATCGTACCACTCAGGAAACAGGAAACCCAATGCAACCACACACTCGCAGGACATGAAGTTCTTCTACGATACACCCACCTTCACGCTCGAAGCCACCGAGACCTACGACCTTGCAGAAGACGATCGGCCTCTTGGAATAAAAGACACAACGGTCAAACAGACTTGGCGGCGAGGATCACAAAGCCGCGACGATCTGTGCGGGGAGACCTACGAAGAGAAGCTTGAGAATAATGGCACCAAAATCATCAGAAGCAGAGAGCACGCTGCTATCGTTGACCAGACGAAGGCGGGCGCGGTTCTGATCGACTCTATGCGAGCTACGCCTAGAGTAGGTAGCAAGAAGACAAAAACACGCAAAAGCAAGGGCGCCAAACCATCTGCAAAACTCAGTTAAATGTGGAGGGCGACGAAATCCGAATCTCACGAACTGCCTGCAAACTGTAACCTGACTTATCGTACGCTGTCTTTCGTAGAGCCCGTCGCCTTCAGTGCTTCCGAATACTATATCCTTTACATGAAGTTATGTCTCTGCTGTCTCGACCGCACATTCCAAGTCCTCCCTCGCGTCAACCGAAACATGCAGTCCTTAAAGGACGTCCCATAGAAAGCTCAACCCAGATGATGGTATACGCACTATCCCTGCCAGACGCTGCGATATGCGAGACGATTATTGACAACGCGCTATACAAACGCAGCTGCTTTCTGTTCAAAATCACTTCCCATCACTCCTCCAAGATATCGCAGTCGATAGATACACATGCAGAAGAATGAAGCTTTTGTAATTATCAGCATCAGCGAACTCCTGAGCCTGAAACAACACTTCTTTGGACAAGTCAAATCAGTTCGAAGAATCGCACAGCAAAACGAAACATCTTGCTCGCGCTTGGACAACTTCTCAACCGTCATGAAGACCTCTGTGCTGCCTTCACCCAAAGCTAGTTGAAAGGTCAGCGGCGCCTTTGTGGAAGGCCAGTCAGCATAGAAAGGCACCAAGTATGTGAGAGGCTACAAAGGGCTCCCAGTGGTCAAACAGCTTCGAGCGAGTTCACATCTTGCTTTCTGCAAGGGAGAGCACTCTCGACAACAGATACAGTATTGCCTTCAAGCCGAATCCAAATCATCAAGATGACCTCCGTAAAGTCGTCCAGAAGTAACAGCCAAGCACCCGCGCCGGCTTCGCAGCGCTCAGGCTCCATCAGCTCCCAGTCAAGGTCTAGTAATGCTGCCAGTAGTCGATCGTCTGAGTCCAAGGCGTCTTATCTATGTGAGTCCCTCCAGTAGTCTAGGACTAAAGGTTGGACCAGAAATGACCTCGAAGTAGCCTCTTCTATTGTCTCTGTAGGTTCCGGCATCATCGAGGGTCTTCTGCGTGATGAGGTTCGAGATGCAGACAAGCCAGACGGACAACCCACTCGTCTAGGAGTGGGCATTCGACGTGACTCCTTTACATCTCATAACTCGGTCGACGTGACTTCACGCAGACTCCTGACCCGTCATCGCACGGAAGAAAGCTATTGGCGCAAGTCGACGCCAGCCTTGAAAGCATCGCTGCAAGCCTTAACTCCCCAGGAGAAGCTGTCATCAAGTTATCTTCATCTGCGACACACACCGAAAAGATCTGGCAAAGCCGGTGATGACTTGATATGGGATTCCGTGGGGAGTAGAACATTCTTCGGCAGGACCTTGACACAACGCAACCGCATTGTTGACCATCACGCAGTCGTGGCCGGCAAGCTGAATCTTCTTCCTGGAACGAAAGATAGGTATCATGTCGCGAGCTTCAGACGTTGCAAAGACCAGGCCGCTCTCGGTGACAAACGTCTCTTCGATAGCATCAAAGATCCCCAAACCTTTGTGGAGTCAGCTCGCAAGGCCGTGCCCAAAATCCTCAGGACAGAAGCAGCCGGCTTCAATGGAAGAGGCATCGATGGCACGGAAGCTGGTATCAAGAGCAAGCCTCACTGCTCGAGAGAAGGCAAATCTGACGCAGCTACACACAAGCAGAAGGCTAAAATCCTCTCTAATGGTACGCCTGTCTGCAGATTGAAAGACACAGAGACGTACGAGCTTGCTGAGGAAGAAAAAACCTCTGAATTCAAGGAGCTCGAGGCGCAAGTGTGGCAGACGTGGCACAGACCAGGGAAACGTAGTATCGGAGTGCCTGATGAATCGTACAACGAGGATCTCAAGCACAATGGGGCCAAGATTACCAGATGCACTCAGCACACTGTGATTGGTCATGGTATGAAGGCAGGCGCCGTCCTGGTAGGTGCTGTGAGGGATGCACATGGAGCAGATCATTCCAAACAAGGCATTGCTGCCGGAAGCAAGGCTACAGGTACCTGTCCTGTAGAAAGCTAAACGTCCGGATGGTAGATGCAAAAGCAACTTTCCCTCGGCTAGCATTTTGCATGGCCGTACAGTATCGTTGTCTTTCGTCACCTCTCGTCAGCTACTGTGCTACAGACTACCACTCTCTAAACAGATAATTGCATGGCTCTTTGCTTCCTCAGTCACACGTGCTTTTTGCCTTGACATCGCAACAACCTCAACCTCAACCAAGACCAGTCAATTCAATTGCGACAATGGAGGGAGAAAGAGAGCAGCAGAACTTGCCAGACTCGACAAACGTTGCCGAAGGGTCGTCCAACAGTACTACGACGCTAGCCGGCTCCGATCTAGGCACTGGCCAGGAGGTCGAGGGCCAAGACGCGACTGGCATCAACGAAGACAACGCAGCGCTGGTGCAAGCGAGGATACCACTGCGAAGGAACTCGTCAAGAAGATCAGCAGCTCCTGGCACGCCTCGAGCGACTCACGCCAGAGCCAAATCCACCTTGCCAGACACGCGTCAAGCTATACCTCGAGAAGCGAAGACAGCGGCAGCTGCGGCTTGCGCCTCAGCGCTCACTGATGGAGAAGATACTGATGTGTTTCACACTCCTCGCGCAATCTCTCGCGCCCACTCCTTGTTCTCAATTGTCACGCCTCGACCCGTTGCAAGCGCTTTTTCGACGCTGCCCTTGGTCGCGCCAGCAAAGCGTTCATACACCAGGAAGAGCACAACTTCAGCAAGCGATCAAGCCTATGCATCTTTGAAAGAAGGACACGACAAGCTTCTGAGAGAATTTGAGGCTATGAACAAGCGTATGCTGCAGATGCAAGATGCAATTGCGCTAGTAGCAGAGAAGATGGAGGAGGTTATGAAAGAGAATGCA